>CM050914.1:27207094-27582850 GCA_027742785.1 Vigna reflexopilosa | reverse complement strand
GTACTCGGAAATTTTTCTGAAATTATAAAACTATTCTTTTAGTGTTTTAAATTATCAAACAGTGCTAATTATAATTTCTAAAAGATTAACAGCTATTTTAGTGTTTAAAATTAATTGTAATAGGTGCATGATTTATACTGAGAAATTTAATTTGAAAATGATGCATCCTTAAGACTAATTTAAGGATTACTTTATTTTGTACTTGAATTTTTAAAATATTACCAAATAATGTAAAGTATTTATAAGTATATGTTATATTGTATATATAATTCTTAATTATAAAATTTTTCGTTTTAATACTCTTCATTATATTTGTAGTTATAGGATAAAAAGAGGATTACAACTCTTTCAATCTACAAAGAAGGTAACTATAAACATCAAGAATTTTGTATAATTAAATTTTGTACAATTTCATAAAAATTAAGAAATATTACTATATGTGGCTGTATATGTGTGTGGATTGATATGCTCATTTCTTTTTCTCCTTAAATCTTGGTTCAAACTCATTTGTTCTTTTTAATCATGAGAGTTTGTGTAGTAGGATTTTATTTTAATTGATTAAGAGAAATTTTAATCAATTAAATTATGCTGTTTTATTATGTTTTATGTTTTTTTGAATTTATGATCTTGATGTTTTGTGTAATTTTGAATTGTCATTATGTTTTAGTTTAGCCCTTTTATTTTTGTTTTACATCATTAAAATATAAAATCTACAAAATATAAGTCTGGTCAATTTCTTTGTGCTTGTGTTACATCTTTCACTTTATGCATGTTTTAGTTTCGTAACAAGTTCTTTAGAGTTAGGTTTCTCTTGTAACTCTTTGATGTTTTTTTAATATTACTTGATTTCTTTGGATTTTCTTTATTTATCTTGTGTTCTTTGCCTTTGATCATGAAAAATATAAAGTTCAAATCAAATATCATATATGTTAGTTGTTGTTGTTCTTGAAATTGATACATAGAAAAAGGCAAATTTCCTCTAGAAAATTGAAAAGAAGATAAGAAAAGTCCAAAAGGGGAAAGAATTGAAAATAAGTGTGAAAGTGTATTTTAATCGATTAACAACAGTAGATAATTGATTAAAACAAAAATTAAAATCAATTAAAAATTAAATTTGTTCTTGGAAGTGAACATTCACACTTATATAACCTTTCTTGGTTAAATTCGTGTCAAGTGGAGATCTTCCTTGAATATTTTGTTCCTTCACTTGTGAAACATTAAAACGGCTAAAGACATTAACATCATTTGCATTCTTAGTTTGGTTTGGTTTTTGTAATCCATTCAAGACCCATTCTTAGGACTTTCTTTTGAGTGCTTACTTCCTTGTGTGCCTTAATTCTAGTTTGTCTTTTCTTTGGAATTCTATATGTCTTATCTCATCAGATCTATATTCACTTTGAGTTTAACTTTTCGAATTGTGCTTTTGTTGCTTTTATTCCTTTAGCCTCTCAAGTGGATTACATCGGAATATGTGTTTCTTTTGGGAGTTTGAGTAACTTCTCAAGGTAGCATCCTAAAGGTAGGAAGAATCTTGATAGAGATTCTCTCTTAGTAGACTTGGGCAAAGGAGGCTACGAAGAGGCATTTTGAAGTGGCATAGAGAGAGTAAATACTTGAGGATTGAAAGAACAAGATAGTTTTTGTTATTCTTCTTTTGACTTGTATCATGGAACTTTGTGTATTTTGTTTTTTAATCATTCACTTCTTTGCTTTGATGTTGGAAAATGCCTTTGGTGCAATTTCATCTCCTTTGGCTAAAACATTATAATAGTTACACACACCTTTAAAGTGAAAGTGTGCAAGTGGCTCCAAGTGTCACTTGCACTTTCACATAAGATTCGCCTAGTTTAGTGAAGTATTTTACCATTCCTTTTACATTTCTTTTATTCTTTTAATCCTTGTTCCTTTTTAGGTCTTTGTGATATATAGGGTGTTTCCTTATTTTCAAGTAGATAAACCTTTGGTGTTTCCTTATAGTGTTTCACATTATTAGTAGACCTATCAATTTGGTCTCCCTTACATGGTTTGGTCCTTACCCATATGGGCTGGGGCCAAGAAAACTCACAAGGCCAAAAAACCCTCAATTGAAAAAACCAATGGGGTTAAAATATCCATAAAAGTCATGTGGGTCAGGGTCAACCCATGGGTCTTCTTTTTAGAAAAATTATTCATTTTGAATACAACAAAAAAATGCAATTGACTTTTAATTTGTCGTAAATCTAAGTTTTTTTAATTTGTCAAAAAACTATATACAAACATTTTAATCAGACTAACATAGACATTGTAAGAGGTTTCAATAAACTTGGTATCTTACTTATATAAACATTTTTTAATCAAAATAACATAGACTAGCTAAACATATTTAATTTTCTTTGACTGGCTAAACATATTTTTAAAGTATATAAGATAATCATTTAAATTTGTTGTGCGAAACCTAAATAAGACATCTCAATTTAAAAGTTTAAAATAATGAATTTATGAATAAGAAATTTATGGATTTTTCTTATTATATGTTGTTTTTTTTTAATGTATGACTTAAATTTATATTTAAATTCTATCAATCGTTTATTGCTCTTTAATAATCAATATATATATATATATATATATATATATATATATATATATATTTGTGTGTGTTAATCCAATATTTTTACATCTTGGCTAGACTCTATGTTTCTTCTTATGTGTTTGAAACTTTATCACAATATACTACATCCTGCTTTATTATATGTTTTCTTCTCTAAAAAATGGATAAAATTAGTAAATAAATTATAGTCAACAATTATATTAAACTATATTGTTGGAAAACAGGTTGGCTTCGTTTCAACACCAAGAGGGGGGGGGGGAATTGGTGAGGTTTCAAAATCATAGTCTTTTTAAAAAACTTATTCGCAAAGTGTAAACCTTTACAAAGTTTCTTGAATCGCAAGGAATGAAAGTTCTAAGTGTAGCGGAAATACAAAGTAGACTACGTAAACAGGTAAGTCGACTTGAATGTATAAGTGTAAGGATAGAGAAATCAAACGCAGATATTTATACTGGTTCGGCCTCAATGCCTACATCCAGTGTCCTTCCATAATCTGAAAGCAAATGCACTATAATGGTCAAGGTTTTTATAACAAGGCTTTTATAGAGATCACCACGTCAAAAATATAAAACACCCCTCTAACCCTCTAACCAAAATATAGGCAGCAACACACACAAAGATCTACAGCAAGATATCCTCGCTTCTGCAATCTCTAATCCACTTTGAACAATCCTTAAAGTGTACAGACTCCACGAGTCAACCCCCTGCAATTCTAGCAGGATAACAAAAACAATCTTTACAAAGATTGATAGAAATCTTGATCAGTAGATGAGCACCACAGTGTGCAGAATATGATCAGCCAGTAAGCACAAAAATCTTTCTCCTTCAAAGAACCTCTTCAAAGATAGATCACCACGGTCTTCTTGATGAGTTCTTGGAGTAAATTCTCAGAGATCACAATCTGTAAATCAAAATGAAAGTGTTAGAATTTCCAAAGTCTCGGTGATCAACTGAGTCACGTCTATTTATAGTTTTCTATAAATCAGACACTCTTGTAGTCGACTGTGCTACTAATAAAGTCAACTGTCATCAGATAGTTATAACAGTTAAGTCAAATAGTAGCAGTCAACAACAACCAAATTGATTTTGCAATTAATACAGTTGACTAACAATAAAAGCTTTGACCAGCAGTTAAAATATAGCCATTATTGTACACAAGCATAATAGATTTTCAAATCAAATAACTAACTAAGTCAGATCCACTGCGCATATAGTCGACTTAGGCATTTCAGCACAATTTGAAAATCTTTTCAATGCAAAATCACACATAGCACTGCTTTTGAAAATCTATGCAAAGTCACGAGTTTTAATCGACTTGCTTCATAATGAAGTCGACTTAAAACTTGCAGATTTGCCACACATGTAAGTTCATCAAAGTGCATGTGGTTTTCCTTTTCATAAACATATGTAATGCAAACACAAGTGATGTATCAAGTATAAGATCAATGAATATGCATACATATATCAGAAACCAACACAAACATGTTCAATAAGATATCATCCACAATGAAGAATAGAACATGTAACACATAACAATACATGTGTTATTAATAATGTGTTGTCATCATCAAAAACCAGAGTGACTAGAGCACTGTGAGATTAAGGTTAGCTAAACCAGTGTTTCCCTTATCAACAATCTCAACATATATATTATATATTTTCTTTAAGAACATAATAATAAGTATGATGTAAAAATATTGATTTAAATAATAAAACCACAACATATTATATTATCTAATCAAACATATAGTTCTACATGTGTACATAAATTATATTTCTTCTAAAAGTTAATTAAAATTGTGTAGTAGAACCAAACTCACCTTAGCCTTAACCCTAACCCACTTGAGAGGAGGCTTAGGGGGATAAGGTTTTTTTTTTGGCTCCCACTTGAGGGGGCTTTCTAAAGGAGGGCTTTTCCATGAGCCATGGGCCAAGTTGACAACTCTAAATACTATGAAAAACTGTTTCGGAAGATTTTTACTTAGAAGTTTTGGTAAAAGTAATCTAAGGAAACTCTATCTAGGAAGGACTGGTTTCTAAGCATGTCCACTTATGGTTCAACCCTCATTCCTGGGAGCTACTTGGAACACTTTCATCATTAGTTTCTTTCTAGAAATCCTCCACCAAAAAGGAAAATCTTTTTGAGAAAATATTTATCATTCATAGTTGTGAAATTTTGAAAACCTTTGTGAAATACTTTCTTCTTCATAACAACATGAGTGAACATTCTCATCGTTCTAGTGTACATGGCAATGTAAGGGAGAGTCAAAAGGAGTACATTTAAGAGATGAACTACAAAGATAAGGAAAAGATATAATTGAATTGAAAGACATGTTTGCCCAATTCATGATTAGTCAAAATAAGGGCAAACAAAGATATGATTCCTCACCTAGAAGAAGAAGGTACACTAAAGAATCACCCCGATCTCCTAGTAGAGATGCGTTGTATATTAGTCATCACAATGATGACTTATATCAATCCCTACCTAGGCGACCTCATAGACCTAAAGATAACTACCCTAGGAAACTTACAATTGACCTTCCTCCCTTTTATGGAAAAGATAACATAAAAGATTACATAGATTGAGAAATGAAGGTTGAACAATTGTTTGAGTGTCATCATATAGTTGAAGAAAAAAAGGTGTCCATGGCCACATTAAGCTATAAGGGCCATGCCATGTATTGGGGGGCTTCCTTGGTTAGAGACCTAAGAATACATAATCAACCTCAAATAAGACATTAGAATGAGCTTGGGTCAGGCCTTAGGAGGACACTTGTACCTTTTTATTATGATAAAGAGTTAATGGATAAGATCCATAGACTCGAATAGAAAAACATGAGTGTGGAAGAATATATAGAGAAAATGGAGTTACTCATGTTAAGAGCAAGAATAGGAGAGGAACCAAGGATAACAATTGCTAGGTTTCAAAGTGGCTTGAACTATGATATTAGGGACATGGTAGAACTCTTTCTTTATAATGACTTAAATGATTTAGTTCAACAATGCGTGAGGGTAAACAACAATTAAAGAGAAAGTTTACCACTAAAACATATTACCTCGCCACATCTTACCCTAAGAAGGATT
The DNA here is from genome assembly GCA_027742785.1 of Vigna reflexopilosa. NCBI lineage: Eukaryota > Viridiplantae > Streptophyta > Magnoliopsida > Fabales > Fabaceae > Vigna > Vigna reflexopilosa. The sequence continues at coordinate 27,577,179 of CM050914.1, read as the reverse complement.
CCAAAAGGGAGGGTTACCTTCCAAATCTAAATATGAAGGGTCACATGATAAAGATAAAGAAAAAGAAAATTATAAAGAAACTAGAAGAAAAAGGTGTTTGATGCTTTAAGTGTTTTTGAAGAGGACACCTTTCTTCTGAATGTCCTCACAAAAGAACAATGGTTTTGAAAGATCAACATACTATAAGCCTAAATGACTCTCATTCTACACCTAGTGAAGAAGAAGTTTTAGATTCCATAGAGGAAATTCTTCCTTGTGAAGGAGAGTTACTATTGGTGTGTAAACTTCTTGGAAGCCAACTAATTAAATTAAAACAATCACAACGAGAGAATATCTTTCACATAAGATGTAACATTTTTTTATCACATTTGTTATGTTATTATGAATAATGGCTCTAGTTGTAATTATTATAGTTTAAGGTTGGTGGAAAAGTTATATTTGACTATTAAACCTCATCCAAAGCCTTACAAACTTGAATGGATTAAAGATGATGGTGGTATAGCAATCAAAGACCAAGTCAGTATAACCACTTTTATAGGAAATTATGATGAAAATGTTTTGTGTGACATTGTTCCTATGAAAATTGGGCATATCATACTTGGTAGGCCTTGACAATATGATCATAAATCCATCATGATGGCTACACCATTAAAATAATTTTCTTTCATAATGGATGCAAAATAATATTAATTCCTCTCAAACCTCAACAAGTGAGAAAGGATGAGATAAAAATTGAAAAATGGAAAAGATAAAGAATTAAACAAACAACCCTCTAGAGAAGATTTTGGAAAAGAAAATAGGGTATACATGCTTTTGAAATTTCATCACCAAAGAACAAAAGTTTTGCTTCCTTAGATATCTTTCCGATTTGAGGACATACCGTCTTCAAGAGGGAGGGTATGATGGAAACCAATTCAGGAAGCTTCAACATGAGTCATGGCTAGGAGAATGGAAGAAGAATAAAGACTTCAAAGAACTCTTCTTTTGTGTGTTGGAACAATCGGTATCGATCGGAGAGTATAACGCAGCGGAATAAAACTTAAAGTAGCGGAAAACGTGTTCAGTCACCTTTCTAAATTAAAATGGTCAGTTTTCAGAAATAAATTTTCTAAGAGAAAATTTGTCAAACAGTTGATGTGAAGATAAAATTAAAGAGTGTAGGGAGTAGAAAAATCACACAAGTAATTTTTATACTGGTTCGATTCAAAAGAATCTACGTCCAGTCGTTAATCACTATAAAAAGTGATTAACAGTTTCACTAAAAACAGCTTTACAGATTACAACAGTAATGGATAAAAATATGATTAAACCTTCCTTCGACGAACGAACCGGAAGATGAACACTCTGCCAACTTGAAGAGAACCGCTCCGACTATCGACACACGAAACGTGAGCTTCTCCTATTCACAAGACCAGACAGAGCACCTTGCTAACTCGAAGAGAATCTGCTCCGACTATCGACACACGAAATGTGAGCTTCTCCTATTCACGAGACCAAGCAAGGGAACTTGAACTATAGCTTTTGAGAACTTCCTCTGACAAACAGTATTCTGCAAGAGCTTCTGTTCAACAACGTTACTTCTGAAGTTCTCAGAAGTCCAATATATAGCCAGCTACTCTGAATATCAAAGGTCAAGTCCCAACTGCCAGTAATAATCGATTATTGTAAGTAATAATCGATTATCCAAGTCTGTTATAGGTTTTTCAAAAACATATTTCAAAAATAGACTTGTGATAATCGATTATTTGGAGTGATAATCGATTATTCCTGAAAGACTCATGATAATCGATTATTGCTCCTCATAATCGATTATTTCAGTACATTATCTAAAATACAAATTTTACAAACTTTGTGGACTTTCCTACTACAATCATATTCTACAATTTGCTTTAAAAAACTATCTCAAATATCTTCTTCGGGTTAAACTTTTTGTAGCATCATCAAAAAGATTTACTTCAAGATTTACCAATGCTCCTCATTGGTAACATTATGGAATATAGTGTGTTAGGTTGTCTTTCCTTTCTCTTAGGAATGTAAATATACAATAGGTTTTAGGCCTTGTATTTGAGCCAAGCATGCATTACATTTGGGCTTGTATTTTGGCCAATTTTTTTATCATCCTCTTATTTAATCGATCATCTAAATCCCATAATCAATTAAAACAGACATCATACTAAAAAAAAACGTGTAGTTTTCTGATTTACATATTCCACAAACGTACATTTTCGACATTAGTTAACGTCTAAAGATGGCTATTTCTAACGTTAAATGAGTCAAATAAGATCCAAAAATGCACTTCCAAACATCCCTCCTTTGTTTTTTTTAATAAATGAATAATTTTTAGAGTTTTTCCAAAAGTTGTATTAATTTGATAGCTTCAACGACAACATATCAATGAGAAAACTTTCATCTGTTGCCATTCCTAGAGACTTTAGTCTTACTACGATGTTTGTATCTCGATCACGTGCTCGTGTTTAATATGTAAACCATCAAACTTTATGGTGGTCAAAATACTCATCAATGTCCCAATGAAGGACTTTTCAGTAATGCAAATGCTCAAAAGAAGAAAAGAGAGAACACAAGAGAGTCAATAGAAAACAAGTGTCAGATTATAATTGTAAACATATCCTCTCTATGAGAGTTAAACATCTGTACCTTGTAATATCCTACAATGGATCTATTGTATGTTTTGGAGAGAACTAAAACACTTGCAACTAAGAGTGGATGATACTTAACTAGGCAGCGTATCCAAGAGATACCAGAATTGTCTAGGAGTGCCAAGAGTGACTAGAATACTCAACCAAGAGTGGGTAAACTTGATCTAGATAGTTGTCTAGGGATAAATTCTGGAGAGGCTAAACTCGGACTAGACGTGTTGTCTAAGAGTGCTAAGAGTGGCTAGAATACTCAACTAGGAGTGGGTTATACTCGAAATCAGGAGTGGTGTAAGAATACTCGGACTAGTCATGTTGATTAGGGGACCAGGACTGGTGTAAGAATACTCAACTAAGAGTGGATTATACTCGGAATCAAGAGTGGTGTAAGAATACTTAACCAGGAGTGAGTTATACTCTTGTAATCTTGATACAATTAATGGAACCCTTTAAGAGTTCTTAAGTGAGAATTGGACGTAGCTCAAGTTTGAGTGAACCAATATAAATACCATGTCTTATTGATTTCTTCTTTTAAAACTATTGTTAAATTTCTTGTCTACTTCAATATAAACAACTAACTACGACTAACTAGAAAATTACTTCCTTATTAGAACATAATAATCATATCAATTATTCTTCCTAACTTTGAATCAAGATGTACTCCAATCCTCACTCTTTTACCCATTTTTAACATTTTTTTACATATTCTACCGATTGAGTTTGTCATTCCATGAACACTATCGTGGATCTAGATGTAATAACTTTACCTCAACATTTTAGGTGACAAAACTTCATCGATTTTGCAAACCTTATAACTTTTTTGTTAGTATAGTTACCCAATAACATTTAATATTTTACTTTTTAGTGAGTTATAGAAATGAATGCTTCTAACCTTCTCAAGAAAGGTCTTCTTAACAAAATGGTGTATGATAGATGTATTAGTGACTAAATACTTGACATAAGTAATAAAAAAAATATTACTTCTAAGCTTGCACTTGATGAATCTTATAAATATTTTCTTTGGATAAAAGAGTGAAAGAATGCTAAAAATATTTGTAAGTTTATTTTGCCATTTTGTAATATCATCACCTTAATTTCTACCACAAACTATCTTACTTTCAAATCTTACCTTCTACATGTTGAGAAAAATTAATGTTTGTTAATAAAAAAAATGAAAGACAAGTATAATCTAATTAGAAATATAATTCAATAGGTAATAGTTAAATATGAGAAACATTAAAGATGAATATAGTCGTGTGTTTTCATTTTAACGATTTTAAATCAAAGAAAGATAAAATTGAAAACATCAAATTTTTGTTAAGAAAATATTGATCCACTTGTATGGGAATCAAAGCTGAAAAAAGTGTCAAAGAACTTGTGTTTATATTTCAGAAACTCTTTTTACCGCAATAATGTTTAAATAGCAAAGCCAATAAGAATCTTTACCTCTTCTCTTAGTCCAGATGATGATTTTTTTATGTTTACTTACTTGATGTAATTAATTGACTTTTTTAATTATTTATAATATCATTTTACTAATTGACAGTATTACCATATAGATAACTTTAAATGTTAAAGAAATTAATAAACTTAACATCCAACATATTCATAAATTTAACTGAGAAGCATACAAAAAAAAAATCTAATAATATATATATATAAACTAAATACTTTAATTTCGTTGAGTAGCTTGGTTTACAGATCAACGCACGCGTTAGGCCCATTGGGTTGAAAGCCCAACCCACACTCTCCGGCAACAAAAAACCCTAATCCAGTAATCCCTCTGCGCCTCCCTCTTATACTCAAAACCTTAGCAGAGACACACAGCAGAAGAGACCAAAGAACCAACCTTCAGTGTGGGAGAGAGAAAGAGAGAGGAAAAAAATGGTTTCAGGGTCAGGGATCTGCGCGAAGAGGGTGGTGGTGGACGCTCGCCACCACATGCTGGGAAGGTTGGCCTCGATCGTGGCCAAGGAACTTCTCAATGGGCAGAAGGTGGTGGTGGTGAGGTGCGAGGAGATTTGCATCTCCGGCGGACTTGTGAGGCAGAAGATGAAGTACATGCGCTTTCTCCGCAAGCGCATGAACACCAAACCCTCTCACGGCCCCATTCACTTCCGGGCTCCCGCCAAGATCTTCTGGCGCACCGTTCGCGGGTTAGTGTTAATGCCCTTTTGTCCCCATTGAAAAAAATCATTAGTCGACACTTTTTTAATGTTTGCAATTGGTATGATTGTGTATAATCTAAAGTTCGAATTCTGATAGTTTGTTTTTTTTACAACGAAATTACTAAGGTCTTCGTTAATTGACGTGGATTGATGTTTACAGATGAAAATTTATGTTTTCAGAATGAATGTAGTGTTTGAATTTTAATTTTGTTTAATGAGGTAAGTGGTCCGTGTTTTCAATCTTTATTTAGATGGATAGGTGTGGTGTTTTGGGGATTAATGTATAATTTTTGCAATGTTAGATATGTTTCAATGAAGGAAAGTGGGATAGGGTTTAGATGTTTTGGGATTACTGTGTAATTTTTGCAATATTAGGGTTTGCGATGAAGGATATTGATGTTGTTAATTCGTGGGAAGATTTTTCTGAAATGGGTGTTTGTTTGCAGGATGATTCCTCATAAGACTAAGCGTGGGGAAGCTGCTCTTGATCGATTGAAGGTTTATGAGGGTATTCCTCCTCCATACGACAAGACTAAGAGGATGGTTGTCCCTGATGCTCTCAAGTGAGTTTTTCTAAGTTTAATTGAGAGTTTCTGTCTTGAAGTTATTTTTGTTGTTATTGTGAATGCTGAGATGGGTAATGGAATTGACTAGGGTGTTGAGGCTTCAGAAGGGGCACAAATACTGTCTTCTAGGCAAATTGTCATCTGAGGTTGGATGGAACTATTATGATACCATCAGGGTGAGTTCTTACCTTGTGTTATTTTTGTACTTGTAATTTCCTTTTTTCCTTGTGAATTATTTACGACAATTTGGTCTCAGTGTAGCACCATGGGAACTAGACTGAGGCTCTGCAACTTTTGGAAGTTTTCTCTTATTTTGTGGTTTCTAATTGCTATATTGCTGACAGGAACTGGAAAAGAAGAGGAAGGAGAGGGCACAATTGTCTTATGAGAGGAAGAAGCAGCTTGCCAAATTGAGGGTGAAAGCTGAGAAGGTTGCAGAGGAGAAGCTCGGTTCCCAAATTGAAATCCTTGCTCCCGTTAAGTACTGAGTAGGTGTATGCTAGTTAGTGTTTTGAAGTTTTGGTTTGAGGTGTATACCCAATTGAACTCCATTTCAATTTTGCTGGTCATCTTGGACTCTAGATATGACAATCTTGGAAGTTGTTTTACTTTGTTTGCTTTAGAATTTTTATGTCATCCGATTAAGTTCTATTACATATTGTTTTTTCTCTATGGTGTGATATATTGTGGCATTTTAAGTTTACCTCCTGCATGAAGATGGACTAAATGAAATATTTTACCTTCAGTTTTATGCTCAACAAGATACATCGTTTTCTAGTATTTGTAATTGTGTAATTTGATAGAGATCAAGTGTGATCTGAAAAGATGTAATATGATATCAAAGGGCGACACACGGACATGTAAACAGGTTCGATCTGAAAGGTATTATATCCAAAGAAAAGCTACAAATGAACATGTGATAATAAAAAATGTATGAAATTGCTATAAACAATCTTTTTAACACGTGATAGTAAATCTACAAATGTTCTCATCGTTGCTTGTTAATGCCTAATGCTGGGATGTGAAAAAAATTGTGAAATTCATGTAATTTTAAGGCATTAAAAGTCAATAAGCTATGTTCTTTTTGAACAAGGCAAAATATCCTGCTATTTTACGTTTTAACCAATTGATGCCACTATCGTGCTATATTATTACGTTTTAACAGAGTGATAGTTCCCTTAACTTATTTTTTTGCTATGCCTTTGTGTTGAAGTAGTGTTTCATTTAACAAATAATGTTATCATGATAACGAATTGGATGACAATGAAAGTTGCTGTATGATTTTGCAAATAAATTCACAATAGATAGTTAAATACTTAATTTATCCATATAAGAAATCATTCAATAAAACCATCCTTCAACCAGTCAAATGAAAAAGGGATGGTGATTTTCTTTTTTTCAGGAAAACTAATATAATTTCTCTTAATTTTATCATGTATAATTTTCCAAAAAAATATTAAAAACATCAGTTAAAAATTGAGTAAAGTTATTTGCTTTTTCTCGAGAAAAAATCACTTAGTCCGTCTCCAAATAAAAAATACTGACCATTAATCGCTAATTAATTTACTCGTCTGTAAGTTTCCTATAAATTAAATTCTTATATTCCATAAGTTGATTGGATTACAAAAATTAATCTTACACATTTGAATGTTATTAATGAAGAGTATTTATTTAAAAGTAAGAGGATAATATATGATATTTTCAAGTTCTAATTCCAAATTTCAAATACGTCTTTATACAAAGAATAAAAAAAAATTAAAAGGCTTTTGGCAATATTACTAAGTTAAAGAATGAGAAGTCAATTGAAAATATCTATTGAAGAAAAGTTATAAGTGATACATTAATGTGACAAGATACCGTATTGCCAACCAAAAACGCCAAAATGGCAACCAAATAATTGTCGATTGAGTATTGTATTAGGAATGACTAGATAGGACAGAATGGATGATAAACTGCATTCTGTATTAGAACAAAAAACTTTGATAACAAAGTTTGTTCCTTCATCCATTGCTTTCTGTATGTGAGAGGGAAGAGCTATTGGAGGCATGTGACTGAGAATTCTTGTTGAGGATGAAACCTTTACTCCCAATGTTCTTGAAAAATGTCATAAAACTCTTAACACCGTCATCTAGACCACTCTGCAGCATCTGAGGGGAAAACAGTTCTGGGTTTTCTGAAACTTTTTTGACCGAGATTACTGCAAAATTTATCTACAAAAAGAAATTGTGGAAGTGACAAGTTTGATGGATTACTAATATTTCAACACATTAACACTTTTGATTCATATCATAATAGTAATTAGGTGAGGCTATACAAATTACAAAAAGTAAAAATAGATACACCAAGGCATTTTCACCAACTGTGTTCTGATCACATTGCCTTTGCTCCCTGCATTTGGTTAAATATTAAAAATAAAAATTTGTTGAAAAGTTAACGATTCTTACTCCTGAGAAATACAAACAAACTATTTAATAAGGTATCATTACTGATTTACCTCAAGAATGAGGTTAATCAACACTGGAAACAAAATTTGATTTAACAAAACTAACATTTCCGTTGATCATATATGCCAAACAATTTCAAACTTACAATCGTTACACGATGTTTGATCCTCTCTATTTCTAAAACCTATTCAACTATACATCATAAACTACAAAATAGAATGACTTTAAAACAGCCTAATCGACGTCTTCCATAGTTTCTATGGGTAGGCTCTCCTCTTTTATATAAGAAAAAACGTTGATCACTAAGTTGTGGTATTCAAAACATGTACTGTTTGATTAATTAATGAAGCTTGGAAATGTAAATTATGTTATGCGTTGTGGGTATTACAAAAGGCATGTAGTTCGACGTTGCTTAGTTTCCACACTTTCAAAAGGATTATATACAATGACTCTCCATATACCTTCAAAGTGGGTAGCAAAGGAGGTGAGTCTTGCCTGCATGAAATTGGGGTTTCTGTGCATGTTTCAATTCATTCTCTCGCTAATTCACCCCTGCATGTGTGATAAGGAGGTCCAAGTCCTTTTTGCTGCTTGGTTTAATTATTTATTTTCCTAACTCATTCAGATTTCCTATTTTTTTGCCTAGTGAATGTTGGACCCTTGGCTTGAGGGAATTTTGGCTTCCACGTTACATGAATGTTGGCTTGCAGGTTCCGTGGCTTCCATGCTGCCTCCCCTTTCTCCACAACATTCATCCTTTTCTTTTGTAACCTAATGTTGTGTGGGTCAAGTCTCCACTTCATGTAAATAGGCACCTCTTCTCTAAAAACACACCATCACTCTTTCTCTGCTCTCCTCCCACTTGGGTTCTACTCTCTGGTGAGTGTTTGCTAGTTTTGTGATTCTCGATACCATTCAAGAAGTTCTTATTATATCCTGGGAGACTTACACAACAAAGAGTGCTCAACCACACCTTGGGAAACCATTTTATTTGTGATCTCAACCAACTTTTATTACAAATTATACATCAATTTGTAGATCTCAGATCAAGGGTTACTGTATTTGTAGTTAAAGCTGGCTTAAAACATTAACAAAGTGGTTTCCTGAGATGTGAATAAGCATTTCTCTTAAAGACTTATTTGTAGTATATTACGGAAGCCTATAAAGATACAACAGGAACCTCATGGGTGGTATGCTAAGGATAAAAAAAACTAACAAGCACAAGAAAGTAGAATCCAAGATAGGAGAAGAGAAGAAAATGAGTGAAAGCGTGATTTCAAAGAAGAGGTGGAAGGAAACATGACTTACACAGTCACACATTCCCACAATCCCACGAAGTTAGGAAAGGGATGGATGAAGATTGCCGAATAGGAGGGGCCAACATTCACACAGAACGTGCAATGGCCAATGTAGCCATTCAAGGTTCAATGGTGAGACGTGAAGGGTAAGGGCCCCCAACGTTCACATAGCCAAAAAATAAGGAATCTAGATACGGTTTTAAAGATTTATATTAACCAAAGACAAAAAGAAAACAAATATATAAATCAAATGGTAAAAAGGACCTGGACCTCCTTATCACACACACGATCAAGGGGGATACCAACCACAAATTGAACTGAAACGATCACAAAAACTCCAAATGAGACCCACAACTCCATGCAAGCAAGCCCCACAACCCTTGCTAGCCACTTTGTAGGTATATGAAGAGTCTCGGTATATAAACACTTTGAAAGAGAGGAAACTAGGAAATATGGGATTTGGCACCTTTTGGAATAATCAAAATACAATAGTATTCCCATAAACTAATAGTCACTCTTGTAGTATGGTAACATCATAGTGCATTAGATATGATACTTAAACAAATAGAAGTAAAGAAATTCGGCCTTTTATACATATGGCTAGTATTTTATCATGAGTCATGTCTCATGTGCAATGAATCTAACATCCTATTTGATGGTCATGATCCTTGAATCTTGATCCTATATGCACATTATCAGTTACATTTTCAAAGTCATCCTTGCAGTGTCATTGAAAAAATCCACCAATTAAGAACGTCAAAGACAATCACTGATAAAACATACAATGAAGGAACAAAGAAAAATATTGGAGCAAGGTATAAGAAGAATAAATCAACAATAAGCCAGCTAAAAACAATGTAAATAATAAATGACAGAAACAAGAAAACAAAAATATATTAAAAGAAGTAAATGCTGGGCTAAAACAAAGTGATGACAATAATAAAATCGTAGTCATACTGATTGTGAGGCCTTCTGCACCAAGGCTTTGGTGAGTGGCAGTATGCAAAACCTTCAGACAGAGAAAGAAAGAAAAATAATTAGCAAGTAATCAAATATAAAAAAGGTGTTTTCTTGCTTATTAGCTTATGTATAGAATTTCCTTTACTTTATGCACTCCATAAATTATAAATCTAAGCAGCAGATCGCACACACAGTGCTTATAAAGTACATCATTAACTTTTTGAGCATTCAGGAGCCAACACAAAAGGTTTAATAGAAAAGGGAAATATCTTACATTCCTCTGCCTCCATCAAGTGCTTCCTCTGCTGGGTCTTTCCACTCATCGATTCTGTTTAGACAAACCAATATTTGAAAAATATAGTAGGGGACAACATTAATGCATATGAAAGAGACAGAAAGGGACAGATTGGGGAGAGACATTACACCCATCCATAGCGGCGGTCAAACAGAAGCTGCTTAGAAGATTGTCTGGAATTTGAAACATTGACTCTTGAGCTTGTGGATTCCATCTTCCACACTTATTTGCTAGACAGAGAGAATAAGGAAGTACGTTCGAGTTGATAACTGGAAAAGAAGCTATAACAACAAAGAATGTAGACAGTCAGAGATTCGTTTAAGATCCAACATAGGGGATATTTTGTATATTTTGATCCAATCTCCAAACATATATCAACTTAGCAAAACTTTACTAGGGTTTATATACAATTTCATCGTACAATGATTATTGTTGCCACAAACAGCCACATTTGTCCCTAATTTATCACAATTTCAAAGATTGTGATGAAACCTTCACCAGTGGGGTTCCTATATAACTATTAGACCAATCTAAGAATCACTGAACATTCAACTTTGAAAACTTTTTAACACAAACGACTATAGTGTACAAATTTTATACCCTCAAACAGAAGATAAACAACAGTGACATTTCCAACCGTGAAACTAACCCAGAAGGTACCACAAATAAGGGAAAACGAAAATTAGACAAGGAAATGAGTTACCTTAAGCTAAAAACTGAATCTTGGAAATGGTTATGGCTCAAAATAAGGATTATGTGGATGGTGTGAAGAAAGAAATGAGTTTGTTCGAAGCTGCAATAGAATAAGAAAAGATAAAACTGCATGCCATCTGTTTTTTTTTTCTTTTTTTCTTTTTCTCTTGTTTTCAAGAAAATAGATGTTTGGCAATGTTAAATCAGAATTAAACATAGATCTTCCAAGGGAAAGGAAACCAAATTCCAAAATACTTTTCATAAAAATTCTTAGAAAATAGTCAGTAATTTAATTTTTCAAAAATCAAATTCAAATTACGTTTATAAAAAATATTCAAATATAAGTGAGAATTTGGTTCACTGAAACCAAATTCCAATTTACTTTTTGTAAAACTTTTAGAATATAAAACTCAAAAATCGATTTTCTGTAATCCAATTCTAATTTAAACTTTTGTAAAAATCAATGCTTAACAAAGTTAGAATTTGATTTTTCAAAAATCAAATTCTGAATTAAGCAAAAACCTTGTCATTTGTGTAAATTTAAAGCATAATATGCTTGGTAATTTCAAATCTATGTGTTATGTAAAAAAAAACCATTGAATGTTTGAGATTAATATGAATAAATTATTATAATAATCAAATAATATATATATATAATTAAAAATATAATATCATAATTTTACGATCATAAAATGTAAATTTTTAAATATATATCAGTAAGTTTTTAACTTCTAAGAAAGTATGAAACGTATAAGAAATTATGTTAGCATATTTAAATTAAATTTTAATAACATTTATCAATATTTATTATTAATAATAAATTTATATGTAAAAAAAAATAAAATGATAAATCTTTTAGTATTTTTAAAAGAAATCTTTACAAAAATCATCATTAGATATTTTTAATTGAATTGACTTATACCGATGTTGGATTATTTGAGCAGTTATTTCTCAAGTTAGCTTATGATTTCTTTGAATCCATGATTATTTGATTTGCCAATGGTCAGATTTGATTTGAAATAGAAAGATCAAAATTATATTTTGAATTTATATATATAAAGGAACAACCTAGTATATAAGAATTTATATTTTGATAAATCTTTGAATTCATGATTATTTGAATTAATATCTACAAATATTAATAACTGATGATATTATAATTTGAATAAATTAATATATGAAATAAATTTATATTTATCATAAAGAAAGTATAATATTTATTGCTATACAATATTTTTGAAAAGAAAATTATTAAAATATACACTTATAATTATTCATCAATTATTTTTTTGATGAAAGATGAAATAACTATTTATATTTAAAATGAGTTGATTTTTTTTAATGTATAAAAATATTTATATTTATTTTTTATAATAACGAAACTTATGTTTGGGTGAATGATAATTGTGGAAAAGTGATATCAAATAAAACAAAGTACTTAAATTTAAAAAGATAATCAATTAAAAATAAAATTGATAAGATAATTATTTTAAATTATGGAATTTACTTATTAAAATTTTAAATTAAAAAAATTATATTCGCAAAAAAATAAATTCCTTTCATTTAATTATATAATTATATAAATTATTATTAAATAGGAAATATGAGGCTGAAAAAAAAATATAAGATGTTATCTTCTTGTAATCAATTCCAACTTATACATTTTTGTTATTGTAAGGAAAACAATTAAAGAAAAAAAATTACAAACATTTTAAAAGAGGAAAATCAGAGTATTTATAAACCATAAATTGACTACATATTTTTTTCAAGTGATCATAAGGAAATAGAGTTTTTTAATCTCATTAAGTGATCAAACTATCGGACCTTGCATGATAGTCTTTTCTATCACTATTATTCAATTCTAAGGATTCATTAACTCTGTCTAAACCGTCGTAAAGGTTTAGACAAAATCTGATGAGATGTTTAACATCGTATACTTGTTCAAAGAAGAATTTAACAAATTGTAGAAAGTCATCATATGTTGGGGGTAGAAGAGGATGCATGTATAGAAAATGGTGGTTCAATGCCTTTATCATGTAGGAAAAACCATAAGTATCATAAAAAGGTGCATATTGTCCACATTAGCTTTCATCACTACGTAATTATTTTGTGGTTGTTGGAGAACTGGATCTGACTAGAAGATGACATTAGGGAACTTCGTGCCCATGAAGATGAAAGGGAAGAACCATATCATCCATGAATCAACTCGAACTCTGCTTCAAGATTGTACAACCATAGTGATCGTGTCACCAGAACACCATAAAGGATGATCATCTTAGTATATTTTTTCCTATCTCTCTCCAAATATGATAATATAAAGCCACAACTACATACTTTTATAGTGATGGATTATGAAAAAAAAATCACAATCTACTTAAAAAGATAAAATAAAAAAAATTTGTACAATATAATCTTATTGTTTCGGATATGGGGTCGAGATCCCTTACTCAAAGCACTCCAAGTTGTGCTAAAGATCGGATGGACTCCCTAATAGTTCTCCACCATCCAAGTTATGATGTTAGTTCTCTCTCTTTCTTGTCTAAGCCATTTGGGAGAGTATTTGTCAAAGGCCCTCCGTGTCAGAGCGGCTACAGCGGAATGGTTAGCATGGAATAACAAACCAAGAGGGGTTTTAATACAAACGTGTGACTTTTAATTTCTACTCAATTAAACTTACTAAGCAAATAATAAAGATAAATAATAAGAGTAAGGTTGAGAGAAATTTGCATAGATGATTTTTTCTTGGTTCGGATCTTACCAATCCTACGTCTAGTCGCCTATCTCAAAACAAGATAAACATTTCACTAATCACAAAACAATTACAAATTACAATCACAAAGAAACAATTTGTAATAGTTTAGAAAACACCTCTCTTGATACCACAAGAGATGAACTTGCACCTCCTTTGAATCTTCACAAAGGATGAACACCTCCTCTGAATGCTTCCCGAAAGATGACAGGCTTTCAACTCAAAAACAACAACAACACTAAATCACACTCCCTGTGAAAGTTCTCGCTCTAGGCCAACACGCCAAGTTCTGAAAGCCACAACACAAGAGTTTAGCAAACCCTAGAACACTTATCACCGCACACTACAAATAAGAATTTAGAAAAATACACTTTATATATTTCATATATTAGAATGAGAGTCCCAATATAATTTATAGAGATCTCACTCACGGATACCTCCAAAAATCTGTTATTAACTAATTAATTGTGATAATCAATTATCCACTTATGGTAATTGATTATGCATTTAATGAATGCACAACGGTAAAAAACTCGCTTAAAAATTCTCATAATTGCTCATAATTAATTACTGATAATCGATTATTATAATTTGATAATTGATTATTTTGAGTATAAAATAAGATTTTCTAAATTAAAAATTAATTTTAGCGCAACCTAAAGAAAATAATACATATAGTCAAATCAAAGATAAACCACTTCCTATACATCAATCTACTAAATTAAAAAAACTTTAATATAAAAACAAGTCTTCATGAAGATCTTCCTACAATAAGAGCACTTGAGACTTGACTTTGAGACATCATTAAAATTTCTTCTCTTTAGCTTTATGCTAACAATCTCCCCCTTTTTTATGATCATAAAAAATATTTTGATTTAAAGCTTTTTGTAAGCTGTATTGATTTGTAACTCATACATAACTTAAAGAAAATGGATCAAAAGACAAGAGATAAATATAATTAAGTCTTTAAACATATTTCTCTCCCTTTTTGACCATTATTAAAAAGGTGCTATGTATGATTAAATAATTTCTCTCCCATAATATAAAACTCCCCCTCAATATAAGCCAAAAAAAATTAGGCAAAAAAAAAAATAGGCAAAACGAATAACCAATAGTTATCATAATTTTTATTAAAGAAAAACATGAGGCATAATTCAAAACATAAATAAATTTATAAGTCATAATAAATAAATAAATAATATCAAGGAATACTCTCCTTATTGAGTAACTTAATAAAAATTTAAATTGCCCAAAAATTTGATACTTAAGGAAGAAAGAGAAGTAGTTTTAAAAAAAATTATCAATTTTTTTGAAAAAACTCACCCTTAATTTGACAAACCATACTTTCCCAAATTTTTTGCACACCCAAAAGCTTCTTCCTTAATTTTGAAATAACCTGCAAAATAGAAAAATAATATTTTTGTACCCAAAAATACTTTGTGTGGGTCTTTTGGGTTAGATTGAAAAGAATTGAAATTATTTTACAACCCAAACGTATATACCACTTGGAACACTATAATGCTTAATTTTACATTTATTTGAAGTATGACTCTTTTTCATACAATAAAAACATGATACAATGTTTGTGTTCCTATAAGTTGTTTCTTCTTCTGTCCAAGTTTTACGAGTTCTATTATTATGTTTATTTTTAATTTTAGGAACATACTTATTTTTATAAACCTTATTTTCATTATATATATTACATTCTCCTAAGGTTGTTTTATCTAGTAGTTTCATATGATTCACGCAAGATGCACATTCATTACTATTAATATATTTACCTTTTTCATAAAATAAAATTTTATTTTTAAAATTTTTATTCTCTTCAAGAATATTTTCAAAATCTGATTTTAAATTTTTATTTTCTTCAGAAAGATTTTCAACATTTAATTTTAAATCCTTATTTTCTTCAGAAATGTTTTCAAAATTTATTTTTAAATTTTTAAAATCCTTTTTCAATTTCTTATGAGCTTTATCTAATTTTTCAGATTCTACAATTAAAGCAGCATAAGTTTCATGCATTCATTTTCATCAATATCAGAATCGGTAGATGTACTTACTTGGCTTCTAGCAATGTCGTCGTCTACCACTAAACAAATATATGCTTGCTCATCAGAATCACCCATACTTGATGTTGTGCTTGATGAAGAGCTTGAATCATACTCTTCCATTATCAATGAGTTGTTTTGAGCACACTTAAATTCATCTGTCTTCGTGGGTTACTCTCAGCACTTCCCACATTTCTTAAGCAGTCTTAGAGACAGATATCCTATAAAACTCATCAATAATTAAAGTAGATAAAATAATGTTATGAGCTCTTACATCGTATTGTGCTCTTCTCTTATCTTCAATAGTCCATTGATCATGAGATTTAGGTTCCTGCATATTGTTAGTAGGAACAAAAGGACCATGAACAACAGCTTTCCATATATCAATATCAACAGACTCAATAAATATTTACATTCTAACTTTCCAAAATGCATAATTTTCACCTGTGAATAGTGGGGGTCTGTTAGTAGAAGCACCCTCTACAAAAGTTTGATATGATCCTACCATTTGAATAACTATTAAATCAAGCTTTGATGTCAATTGTCAGAGCGGCTGTAGTAGAATGGCTAGCGTGGAATAACAAACCAAGAGGGGTTTTACTACAAACATGTGCCTTTTAATTTCTACTCAATTAAATAATAAAGATAAATAACAAAAGTAAGGTTGAGATAAATTTGCACAGATAATTTTATCCTGGTTCAGATCTTACCAATCCTACATCTAATCGCCTATCTCAAAACAAGATAAACAGTTCACTAATAACAAAACAATTACAAATTACAATCACAAAGAAACAATTTGTAATAGTTTAGAAAACACCTCTCTTGATACCACAAGGGATGAACCTACACCTCTTTTGAATCTTCACAAAGGATAAACTGTTGAGATTGTTGACAACACAATATCTATATCACTCTGGTTTTTTATGATGACAACACATTTTTAATAGAACATGTATTGTTAATATGTTACATGTTCAATTGCTTATTGATTGATATATTGTTGAACATGTTTTATGATATGTGAATGCATATTTACTGAGCTTGTATATGTTACACCATATCTGGTTGCATTACACAGGATTTGAAAGATGAAAACCATATACACATTTATGAACTTACATTGTGTCGCATATCTGCAAGCTATAAGTCGACTTCATTATGGGAGAAGTCGAATTAAGCTTGTGACTATGCACAGATTTTCAAAAACAGTGCTACATGAGATTTTACATTGAAAAAAATTTCAAAGTAAACTATAGTGTCGAAGTCGACTGTGTGCGTCATGCATTCGACTGTATTAGTTGCTTGTTTTGAAATTGTGTTATGCTCATGAACTATAACGGCTATATTTTTCAAAGTTAGTTGAGCATTGAATGTTGGTCAAGTGCATTGACTGAGAAATTAATTGGTTTGACAGGATTGCTGCTATTATTTCTTAACTCTTATAACTGTTATAATACATTCAACTTTATTAGTAGCACAATCGATTGCAGGAGCGCCTGATTTGTAGAAATCTATAAATAGACGAGACTTGATCGTTTACATAAAATTTTTGGAAAACTAACAATTTCATATTTTGTTTCAGATTGATTCTCTGGAGTTTAGACCTCCAAGAACTCATCAAGAAGACGGTTGTGATCTTGCTTGGAAGAGTTTCTGAAGGAGAACTGTGTTGCGCATACTACTTAATTAGAATCTACATAATTGAGGTGCTTCCAGGTTGATCAAGAACTTGTTTGGCATCCGTGGTGATTGTTGTTACCTGTTGTGACTACAGGGGTTGGACTCGTGGAGTCTGGTACACTTTAAGGATTGTTCAAAGTGGGTTGCAGATTGCAGGAGAGTGGATATCTTGTTGAAAGTCTTGCTGTGTGGTTTGCCTATATTTTGGTTAGAGGGTAAGAGAGGTGTTTTATATTTTTGACGTGGAGGTCTTCTATAAAAACCTTGTGGTAAAAACCTTGATCATTATAGTGCATTTGCTTCTTGGTACTGGAAGGATACTAGATGTAGGCATTAAGGCCGAACCAGTATAAAAACCTATGTTTGAATTCTCTATCCCTATACTTTTGCATTCAGTCGACTTTATTATCTGCGTAGTCTACTTTGATTTTCCGCTGCACTAAATTTTCTTTAACTTGCGATTCAAGAAATTTTGTAAAGTTTTCTACTTTGAATCAAATATTGCTAAAAGACTCTTATTTTGAAAACTCACAAATTCACCCCCTTCCCTCTTGGTGTTAAAACGAAGCCTACCTGTTTCCCAACAATTGGCACCAGAGCTGGTTTTCATAAGATATTTGAAAAACTAGTCGACTCTGTTTTTCTTTGAATCGACTATAGAGTTGAGGATGGCTTCTGTTTCGCAATTTAAAAGAATTTGTGATTTCAAAATTGATTTAGTATCTGCCCCTTGCAATGAGAAGACAATTTCTATTACTAGTGGATTTTATGAATCATTTGAAATAGGAAACTTGCAATACAAGGCATCACGTGGTGGAGAACCTGTCTCTGGATCACAAAGACTGAACCTGCTTGCCAACAGATTTACAAAGTTTCTCGACAAAAGGGATACACAGACGGATCAAGATGATATCAAGAAGATCAAGACAGAAGAAGAACTGATAATGATGGTGAAGTCTAGAATTGTCAAAGCTTACTTGAAACATGAGCCAAAAAGCTCTACATGGTATATGGACACTGGTTGCTCGAGACACATGATAGGAGACCCTACAAAATTCTCAGATATCTCTTACAAAGCTATTGGTCATGTCACATACGGAGACAATAACAAAGGGAAGATCATTCGCATAGGTAAAATAAAAACCCCTTCATCTTATGAAATTAAGAATGTTTTGCTTGTAGAAGGGTTGAAGCATAATTTGCTTAGCATCAGTCAGCTGTGCGACAAAGGTTTGAAGATCACGTTTGAACCCAAATACTGTTTGATTAGTGATAGATCAACAAATGAGTTATTACTGGTAGGAAAGAGGCTTAACAACATTTATATAATCGACTTCAAGGATAATTCATTTGACTCGGTAGTATGCTTGATGAATAAAGAGGAAGATGCATGGCTCTGGCATAAGAGACTTGCGCATATCAACATGAATCGATTGAATAAATTGGTCTCAAAGAATCTGGTGAGTGGTCTACCTAAAATTGGTTATACATCTGATAGATTATGTGATGCATGTCAAAAGGGGAAGCAAACTAGACAACCATTCAAGAGCAAAAGAGAAATGTTGACTTCAAGACCTCTAGAATAAAGAGTCTTGGTGGAAATTCTTATGGACTAGTCATTGTTGATGACTACTCACGGTATACATGGACTTACTTTATTCCTACTAAGAATGAAATGTTCAAGGCATTCAAAAGATTTGATGTTGTCATTAAGAACGAAATGGACCTCAGAATCAAATCCATCAGAAGTGGTCATGGAGGAGAATTTCAAAATAAAGAGTTTGATGACTATCTATCAGAGATGGGGATCTCACATAACTTTTCTGCACCCAGAACTTCACAGCAAAATGGAGTAGTTGAAAGGAAGAACAGGGCTTTGTACATGTTCTATTACTTATTGATTGATATATTGTTGAACATGTTTTATGATATGTGAATGCATATTTACTGAGCTTGTATATGTTACATCATATTTGGTTGCATTACACATGATTTGAAAGATGAAAACCACATGCACATTTATGAACTTACATTGTGTTGCATATCTGCAAGCTGTAAGTCGACTTCATTATGGGAAAAGTGGAATTAAGCTCGTGACTATGCACAAATTTTTAGAAACAGTGCTATGTGAGATTTTACATTGAAAAGAATTTCAAAGTGAACTATAGTGTCGAAGTCGACTGTGTGCGCCACGCATTCGACTGTATTAGTTGCTTTTTTTGAAATTTTGTTATGCTCATGAACTATAATGGCTATATTTTTAAAAGTTAGTTGAGCATTGAATGTTGGTCAACTACATTGACTGAGAAATTAATTGGTTTGACTGGATTGTTGCTATTATGTCTTATAATTGTTATAATACAGTCGATTTTATTAGTAGCACCATCGACTGCAAGAGCGTCTGATTTATAGAAATCTATAAATAGACGAGACCTGATCGTTTACAAAATTTTTTTGGAAAACTAACAATTTCATATTTTGTTTCAGATTGATTCTCTAGATTTTAGAGCTCCAAGAACTCATCAAGAAGACGGTTGTGATCTTGCTTGAAAGAGTTTCTGAAGGAGAATTGTGTTGCGCATACTACTTGATCAGAATCTGCACAACCGAGGTGCTTCTGGGTTGATCAAGAACTTGTTTGGCATCCGTGGTGATTGTTGTGATTGTTGTTACCTGTTGTGACTACAGGGGTTGGACTCGTGGAGGCTAGTACACTTTGAGGATTGTTCAAAGTGGGTTGCAGATTGTAGGAGAGGGGATATCTTGCTGCAAGTCTTGTTGTGTGGTTTGCCTATATTTTGGTTAAAGGGTTAGAGATGTGTTTTATATTTTTGACGTGGAGGTCTTCTATAAAAACTTTGTTGTAAAAACTTTGACCGTTATAGTGCATTTGCTTCCTGGTACTAGAAGGACACTGGATGTAGGCATTGAGGCCGAACCAGTATAAAAACCTGTGTTTGAATTCTTTATCCCTATACTTTTCCATTCAGTTAACTTTGTTATCTATGTAGTCTATTTTGATTTTCCGTTGCACTAAATTTTCTTTAACTTGCGATTCAAGAAAGTTTGTAAAGTTTTCTACTTTGAATCAAAGATTGCGAAAAGACTCTGATTTTTTGAAAACTCACCAATTCACCCCCCCCTCTTGGTGTTAAAACGAAGCTTACTTGTTTCCCAACATGACCACCTCCTCTGAATGCTTCACGAAGGACGATAGGTTTTCAACTCAACAACAATAACAACATTCAATCACACTCCCTGTGAAAGTTCTCGCTCTATGCCAACACGGCAAGTTCTCAAAGCAACAGCACAAGGGTTCAACAAACCCTAAAACACTTATCACCGAACACTACAGATAAGAATTTAGAAAAATACACTTTTTATATTTCATATATTAGAATGAGAGTCCCAATATAATTTATAGTGATCTCACTCAAGGATACCTCCTAAAATTCATTGTCAACTAATTAATTGTGATAATCAATTATCCACTTATGATAATTTATTATGCATTTAATGAATGAACAACGGTAAAAAACTTGCTTAAAAATTCTCATAATTGTCCGTGATAATCAATTATGGCAAGTCATAATTAATTACTGATAATCGATTATTATAATTTTGATAATCGATTATTTTGAGTATAAAATGAGGTTTTCTAATTTAAAAATTAATTTTAATGCAACCTAAAGAAAATAATACATATAATCAAAGATAAACCACATCCTATACATCAATCTACTAAATTAAAAAAGCTTTAATATAAAAACAAGTCTTCATGAAGATCTTCCTACAATAAGAGCACTTGAGACTTGACTTTGAGACATCATCAAAATTTCTTCTTAGCTTTATGCTAACACTCTGGCGCTCAAGTCAGTGACTTTGCGTAATAATGTTGTAATAAAGATGAGTAATCAAAATTAATTACTTGACCTCCCTTGTCAAACATATATTTATAAATCTTATAATGGTCTTACAATTAGGTCTGACCCATTAATTACCAATAAATGACTTTCATTATTCTTATTAATTTCCATTCAATGACTATTATTACTTAGATTAATTATCAATTAATGACAATTTCGGGCCGATCGGTCATTTTCTTGCTGGATGGTCGACCGCCCGGTCCTTGGCTGACTGGGTGGTCATACAGTAAACAAGTCCACCAAGCCCAAGTAAACTATTCATTGGAAGAAGTGCACAAAGATTATTGTGAACTTGAGAGAGGTCGGTCGCATTGTATTGGGGGTTTGTATTCGATGCGCTTTAACTCTGTGTTCCTCACTTTCTTTGTTTTGCCCGATCGATGAGATCTAGGAGTTTACTATGAACGTTCCCTAGGCCGTATAAATGATGATGGAATGAGAGTTCACTTTGGAATGTTTCTCGCTGATCGGTGAACTCTAGGAGTTCATTGGGAACATTTCCTAGGAAACATAAATAACAATGTAATGAGAGTTCACTTTGGAACGTTCCTCACCGGTCGATGAGCTTTAGGAGTTCACTGGGAACATTCCTTAGGCCTCATAAATGACAATGCAATGAGAGTTCACTTTGGAAGGTTCCTTACTGACTGGTTGCGCAAAGTTGGCCAAGTGGTTTGTATGCAAGGTCTTGTCATTTGCACAGAAGAAAAATAACAATTCGAATTTAAACGGTCTAAAAATGGTTGTTCACCTTGTACGTCGCTTCCTTGAAAGAGTTCAAGAATAAGTATTTTAAGTTTGGAATAAAGGATGTTGCCTGGTCTAAGGTTTTTCATGACGTTGGTTGACCAAAGTTCCCATTATACAAAATCGAGAATCCTAGGAAACTAACTTCATGGGCTAAGTCGACAATGACACCAGCTAAAGTGATGTCGTGGGGTTGATCGACGAGCTACCCCGCCGCCTCCCTTGTCGGACTCTAATTAATACCATTGACTCTGATGACATATGTAATGAGGTGTTCAATAAGATGTCTCATTTATTTGAGTTTGTTGGGCGATCATTTTTAACTAGCTAATTTTTTTGTTTTCTTTCAGAATTTATAGCTTTTCATAATCCAAACAAGGGCCTATTCAAAAAGCTCTTTGGCTCGCGTAATAATGAGGCTTGTGAAGGAACCAATAACCGTCCTAGAGTAGCACCCGCCACTCTCGGTCGAGTGGCACATACTGTAGAGGAGGCTTGGCAAGCTCCTCATCACGCCCCTCACCTTGCCATTATCGAGAACCATTCTTTTGAGAGGCTGAAATAGTGCCTTATTATCACTTGGGAATGTAACACCCCTGTTTTGGGATGTCATGGATTTACAAAAACTTTTGAAAACTTAACTCTAATACCATTGCGGAATACAATTTGCATAAAACTCCTATTCATTTCAATTAAATTTAGAAAACCTCATAACTCAAATGTAACCAATATAAAGTGATCATAGAACTTCATTACAAAACTATTAGTGTTAAAATTCAAATCCTATAGTTCTCTCACACATCTCGTCACTCAACTTTGCTTTAGCTACACCTGTAACAACATCTACTCCCGCACAAGAACGTTCATCGTAGGTGGAAACCAATACCACAAACATGCAAGGGTGAGCTAACAGAAACAAGTCATCAAAATAATTCATTAACAATGACACTATCAGGAATCAAAGTCACCCGCATATAATCGTACAATTGTTTCATTAAGTAAACAAATCACACCCAGACTCACTCGGTCACTCACCAACTAATACCTAATTTGTTGAACCATCCACCATATGTATTGAATCACTACCGATTACTTACATACAATTTGAAGGTCAAGTGTCACCCCCCACCACTCTCTTACAGAGCTTCACCGGGCCAGTGCATTTTACCAACCCTTACACAATAACATTTCCCACCACTCTCTGGAAGGCTTCACCGGCAAGTTCACTACTTCCCACCACTCTCTTAGAGCTTTCCCGAGCAAGTATATGCTTTCCACCACCCTCTTGGGCTTCACCGGACAAGTATACACCCCCCACCACTCTATTCTCAGAGAGCTTCACTGGACAAATACCAGTGCTACTTCCACCACACTTCCACGAGCTTCACCGGACATCACAACCATAAATCCAATTTCACAAAATATAAACGATATTATACTCAAACAATCAAACGAAAAACCCACCCAATTAAACATTCTCAAAATAATAATAAAATAATCATAAAGATAATAACAAGTCAACCAAATATAATCATACCATCCTTTTTCTCACTTCCTAACCAAAACAAGAAAAACGACTTCCCTCCTCTGCACCACACGGCCCACCTTCACTTTCTCTCTTCACAGATACTTTCACGTA
Source organism: Vigna reflexopilosa (assembly GCA_027742785.1). Lineage (NCBI taxonomy): Eukaryota > Viridiplantae > Streptophyta > Magnoliopsida > Fabales > Fabaceae > Vigna > Vigna reflexopilosa. The sequence continues at coordinate 27,553,309 of CM050914.1, read as the reverse complement.
ACACACGTACTTTCTCTCTTCACAGATACTTTCACGTAACACACGTACTCTCTCTTCAATTTCTTTCTCCCTCATTTAAGACCACTTCACGGAAATTCCACCCAATACATGGTTATTCCTTCTCACTTGGATCTTAACAATTCACGTATAAAAAGAAACAACTCATTATTCTTCACACTTTTCCCTTTTTGTTTTTTTTTTTAGCTACCACTATGCCCACTAACTTGCTCTTTAATTAGTTATACTAATTTTTCCTCATTGTTGATTATACTATTTTTTTTTCATTGCCACCTGCAGACCCCACTAAGAAAAGAACCACAACCCAAACCTCTCTCTTTCCTAACTACATGAAGGCTTTTCTCTTTCTCACTTACCATTTTCCAGTACTTATTTCCCTATAACTATTTTTCATTTCTACTTTAAATTTTTATTCCATTCCTTTCCTTCTTTTATTACTTATAAATCATCCAAACCTAAAGCTACAGAACGTGAAACACATGCAAGACTCCCCTTCCTTTCATCATTTGATTTCACGAAAACATTATCCTTCCATTCCAAATCCTCTTTTTATTTTATTTTTATTTTCTTTTCCCCGCCAAACATTCATATACAATCCCCTACTCTTTCTAAGTCATAATGAAGAGCATAAGGAAGAGAGAAGATAATATACCCATGTGCCATTACACGAAATTATCAACAACCCAAACAACATGAAGGAAGCAACGTCCGAATTACCGAAACAATAAAAATATTACAGCCATCACAGCACCATGATCATAGTCATTCACTTCATGGGTATCACACATACACACCAAACAAAACAAGACAAAGTCATCCCCCCTTACCTTTTTGGGTTCAAACCTCCAACGTTTCCAACTTCAAAGTTATGTAGCGAGAAGCTTTTCCCTCGTGACAGTGCTTCTTCTTCTTGTGGCAGCGTCTCTCCCTCTTCTCAATGCTCCAAGATTGTGTATAAATGGATACTAGGATTTTTCTTTTTCCTCTCCCGTATCTAACGTGTTATTCTTCCACTTCTAACCTAACCACCCTTAACTCCCTCATAACGGAGCCTAACACTTGGGCTCTAACTCTTGTTAACATACCCAACCGGTGTTAGTTACCCTATTAAACTCCCCCACTAACTAATATTTCCCACTTTAAAACCTAAAAATATAAAACCTAATAACTTCTCCTAATAAGCATAAGGTGGAAACCCTTATCTTCCCAAAACACTCACTGCAACCATGTTGACGCGGCACTATACTTCTTCTTCCCTTGCTGGTCCAGACCTTGCAACACACCCACGTAAGAAACCAAGAAACAACCACTAGGCGAATTCAATTTCACTGATATTACACTGCAAATACTAATCTTTAATATATCTCACACATTTAAAAAAATCAATTTAAACGGTTATAAATAATTTTCATCTACTCCTTCAACACTTTTTAACCCAAAAAAAAAAACACAATCATAATGAATTATATTCCTATAAATAAAAATATATATTATTTTTATTTTCTACGGGTCTTACAGGGAACCTGTCACCCCTTAACCCAAGCCCATCTCTATTGTCCCTCCTCGGAAACTGACAAAAAAAGAGGAAGAAAAGGCATCCCATGAGGGGGAGAAGTCTTCTTCCTACAAATGTGGCTGCAAGGAAGTCGACTTGTTGAGGACCCTACGAGATGGCTTGTTTGGAAATGATTTTCAAATGGACGCCTGGGTAAATTTCAAACATACTAATGAGGAGAGCGAGGTGATGGAGGAGCTTTCCCAGGACAAAATGCTTGATATTATTTTCGAGTTAAACCCACGGGCCACTCTCTTCGCCCTTCACGTCAACGATGCTGACAAGAGGAAAGAGGTCATTGCCACTCAAACAGACCTTGAAAAGGCTTCAAAGGCATTGACTGACCTGAAGGCCCAACTTAATGAAGCCATCACTATTGAGGCCTATGCTAAGAAGAAGCTCGAATAGGCCAACCAATGCTTGGATGAACTCTACATGGCCGAGAAAGATGTCGTAGCCCTTCGTCGTTAACTTTAGAGGAAGAATGGCGATCTTACCTTAGATTGTTAGAAGTTAAAGACGGCTAGTGAGGAGCTCTCTACTCAAAACATCGGGCTGCTCCAACAAAATGAAGAATAGGCTAAGAGAGAGGAAGTGTTGTCTACTTAGCTGAAGGAAGCCCATGATGAAATCTTCAATGAGCACCGAGTGGGCTTTGAGAAGGCCCCTCTCAAGTGACCTTCCTATATGGCATCCCTCTAATGGAGGGTAAGTTCGACGTTTATAAGGTTATATATCGAGGTCAACTTATGAACCTCCGGGACATCCCAGAAGAGGACAAACCTTCCTCGCCTGTCATTGAAGTCATTGATGACTTGCATGTTGAGGAGGTGCCTGCTGAGTACATGGGTGACACTCGAGCGAATGGGGATGAATAGGCTTTTGGCCTTTTACTTTATTTTGTGGTCAATGGAAAAACAAACTTTTTGTTGTGTTTGTATATGACTCTTTGACCATTAACCTTCAGATTTTTTGTAGACTTGACATACTTAATGAAATTACCTTTCACACTTTTGTTTTTTTACTTAATTTTGTCATTTGTTACTCAATCTTGGAATGTTATTACTTCTTCATGCGATATTAGATTAACATTGTATAAACGTTCAATTAATAATGCTCGGTAATGACTTACGAACAAATGAAATTCGTTATCAAATTTTGCTTCTTTATGAGCTTTTTTTGCTTGAGAGTTCACTAATGAACTTACCCTTCATCATCTATTCATGTGGTTGTGACTTGAATACAATGAGAGGTTGTTGAAATCGATTCCTACCGATAGGTCGAAGATGGTCGAGAGTTAACGACAAATGTTTCTCAACGACTTTTTTAGGATACGACAATAATTCATGAAGAAGGTTCCTTATTGATCAGTTGAAGGTTGTTGGGAATTCACGTAGAATGTTCCCTGACAACTTGTTCAAGATGCAACAAGAGTCCAAAAAGATCATTCCTTTCCAATCGATTGAAGGTTGTCGGGAATACACGTAGAATGTTCCATGACAACTTGTTCTACGTGGATTTAAATTATTTGTTAAGGTTTTAAAATCAAAAATCACAAGGCACATAATCTCTATTTGGATTTCATTAAATCCCTGAGCTGAAGCTCAAAATCTCAATATGAAAAGGATACGAAAATGGTGTTCTATTCCTTCTTCTTCGAAGGGTGTTGGTCATTGTTCTTCTCATCAGCAGGCTTCTCTTGATTCAGCATACGCCCGGCTAGAGCATCAACAGGGTGAGTATCACGCAATCCAGCTTTACGCCTCATTACCACCGTAGTAATACCTAAAGAAGTACAAGAAAAACAGTATCAGGTAAAAGAATCACAAGAGCTTCCTCATTTCTGTCTAAAAGAAAAGTCCCTGGTGAATGATTTCTAACAGGAACATACACACAACCAGAAACTTTTCTATTTCTTTCACAAAAACAACAAAATTAATTCTAATTAGGACATGATAAGGTACATTTTCTTATAAACGGTTCTAGAAGATGAAAAAAATAAAAGTTACTTCATAAACTAAATCGAACCTATAATTTACAAAGGAATCTTAACAATTTCGCTTATATTTCATTAAAATTATAATTATTGAAATATGAATCACCTTCCTCAAACTGGCATAGCAAGAAAGAATCACTTCACCTTTTTGAAGTTGAGACCCATTCTCTTGCCACCATCTTGACCTGAGAGGAAACAACAAAACGATAACATCGATAAGAGGCACGAATCTAAATAAACCCCTTTGCGCATTCGAAAAAAAACATCATCTTTGGAAATCAGAAAAAGAAAAAGAAAAGAGAAAAAAAGGGGAATTGTGAGAACCTGATAAGGGATTGTAGTAACCGAGAACTTCAATGTGTTTGCCATCTCTGGGAGATCTGCTATCAGTAGCCATGACCCGATAAAAGGGTTTGTTCTTGCATCCGAACTGCAAGAGCCGAATGCTCACCACCATTTTCAGAGCCAAATAAATAATAGGGTTCTGGGTTTAGTCGCATAACAACGCTTACTTCTGCAACTGTGAATCACCGTCGTCCAGATGAAGGTCCAAAAGGGACGCGCCGATGGCCTCCATAGTGAGGCGGGGAGAGGATTCGGCGGTGGGAAGAGCGATGGTAGGGGTGAGGTCGGGGTGGCGAGCAGCGCCGTCAGAGAGGAGCTTGAGGGAGTGAGGAGTGGGGTGTGGGGAGCTGGTTAGGGTTTGGAGGATGTGGGAGACAGTGCATTTTGATGTAGAAGGGTGGAGGAGGAGGGACCTCACGGTGCAAAGGGTGTGGAGATAGAGGGTTTCTTTTTCTTCAGAAGTTTCGTCTCGATTGGCCATTGCCGGAAGAGAGATGCGACGGTGCCGGTCATTTTGGTGGAGAAGGTGGAGGTGCCTCCTAATTTTCAGATTTTCATAAGCATTTTTTTTCTCTTTTACAAGGATAGTTTTTTTTGGCAAAAAATATTAAGTCCACCTGTTAACATCTATTAACATCAATATATGCCACGTCCCATTAAAATGCCACTTCATCTAGCCACCACGCAAAAGTTTTAACGCTGTCTACAGAATTTAACGGTAAGGACTTTAATCATTCAATTTTTCATAAATAAAAACTCAATTGAGTGTTTTCAAAATACGAAGACTTAATTGACAAAAACTGTACAAATAAGAACCTTTTATATATATATATATATATATATATATATATTGTATATATATTGTATATAGGTTTGCTTTTACTTATACAAAAGTTAACTTAGTATATAAGAATTATTAGGGTAAACATACGTATTTAATATCTACAATATTATAATAGTATATTCATAAGTGACGATATTATAATTTGAATAAATTAATATATAAAATAAAATTACATTTATTATAAGCAAAGTGTAATACTTATTCAAAAAAATTATTAAATTATACACTTATAATTATTCATCAATTAATTTTTTAATGGAAGACGAAATAACTAAATATATTTAAAATGATTTGACTTTTTTTAATGTATACAAATATTTTTATTTATTTTTTACAAGGAAGAAACTAATGTTTGGGTAAATGATAATGGTGAAAAAATGAGATCAAATGAAAAAAATACTTAAATTTTAAAAAATAATCATTTCAAAATAAAGTTGACATGATAATTATTTTAAATTATAAAAACTACTTATTAAAAATTTAAATTAAAAAATATATATACATAAAAAAGATAAATTCCTTTTATATAATTATATCACTATATAAATTATTATTAAATAAGAAATATGAGGCTGAAAAAAAAATACACACATAAAATGTTATATTATTGTAATCAACTCAAATTTATACATTTTTTCTATTGTAAGGAAAACAAAGCAAAAGAAATACAATCATTTTAAAACAGTAAATCAGAATATATAAACCATAGATAATGTCTGCATGTTTTTTCAAGTCATTATGTGTATGAAAATAACGTCTTTTATTCTCATTAAAAACGTGAAGAGTAACCAAACTATCATACCCTGCATGATGGCTTTTTCTAGCATTATTGTCCAAACTTAGGACTGACTAACTCTGTCTAAACCGTCGTAAAGGTTTGGACAAAATCTGATGAGGTGTTTAACATTGTATACTTCTTGTCCAAAAGAATAATTTAACAAGTTGTAGAAAGTCACTCAAGTTCGGAGGTAGAAGAGGTTGCATGTGTAGAAAACGGTGGCTCAATACCTTTATCACTAGGCAAAATCATAAGTATCATGAAAAGCAATCCAATGAATATAATTGTTGCAGACAAGTTCTCAATGCATCATGAGTAGGGATAGAAAAAAATCCATGGACACGGATATCCGTGGGTAAAATCCGCGACGGATACTTACTACCCGCGGATATTTACTATCCACGGGTAACGGGTAGCGAATATTTTAATTTTCGTTTCTAAACGGGTCGAGTACGGGTAATATACTATCCGACCCGCAGGTATCCGTTACTCGTAAAAAATAAAAAAATAAATTAATTTATATATATTTTTAATTAAATTTAATTAAAATAAAATAAAATTATATTTTATTAGGTTAAATTTAATTAAAATTAAATTTTAATTTATATTTAATTTAATTTACATTATATTATAAATATATTTTTTGTAATTTTATTTTAAAATATATAAAATATTTCTTTTTGCGGATATCTACGAGTACCCCCGAGTTTTAAAATACTCGCGAGTATTTTTTAAATGGGTACCTGGCAGGTAACGGATCGGGTAACAGATAGGATTTTATCCGATGAATCAGGTTGCAGGTAGATACTATTCGTGTCCGACCCAATCCGTTGTTATCCCTAATCATGAGCTCTGTAAATCGCATAATGCTAACTCCAATAGTTCGATTCCTATGAAAATTCATGCCGTGATGTTGGAAGAAGGCGATGAAATTGGCAATGGGATGAAAAAAAATATATAATATATTAATTTGTGACTCGACATCAAAATTATTTGCCTATATACTACTAACGAATTTTGATTATTTTTGTTGATTAAAAATTTGAGAAGTGGATAATATTAAATATTTTGTCAATGGTTTGCATAAAGTCTTTCTTGATTTAATTACATCTTCAATCTTACATTTTTGAAATAAATATTTTCTTTAAAGTTGCAAATAGAATATTTTTTAAATAATTTTTTTAATATTAAATAAAGAGATATTTTATTTTGCCTTTTTTTTGTGTCGTACTTATCGATATTGTTATCATGCCCCTAAAGATATATGATATGACACAACGCGTCATAAAAGGGGTGAAAAGGTCAAGTCACGCGTAATTACCAAATTTTCTTCCTCGCTTTTTCTTTCTCTTTCCCTTCGTTCTCTTCACTCCTCGTTTTCGTTTGCGCCCTAACCAAATTCGGTTCCTGACACCTCTCGTTAAAGCTCGTACTTGAACCAATTCTCGCTCGTGAAACCCTAATTCGATTTCCAAAGAAGAAGAAGAAGAAGAGGATCGATATCGATGTGGGCAGCTTCTTGCCTTGCGTCATGCTGCGCGGCGTGCGCATGCGACGCGTGCAGGACCGTCGTTTCGGGAATCAGCCGTCGTTCCGCGCGGATCGCTTACTGCGGCCTCTTCGCCTTCTCCCTCATCGTCGCTTGGATCCTCCGCGAGGTCGCGGCTCCTCTCATGGAGTCTCTTCCATGTAACCATCCCCTTGCCCCCCCCCCCCCCCCTATTTTTTTACCATATGATCATTGATTTCATCTTCTTTCTCAGTCGTCAATTTTCTCTGCGATTTTTTAGTTTTCTGTATGCAATCCATGTCCCCTTGTGTTTTAACTATTTTGAGGTTCGAAACAAAATTAATTTGGTCTTGAAATTAACAAGCTGTTGATTGAAAGGATAACGTTTATTGTGATTGTCATGCACCCTGGGGTTTTATTTATCTAGCATATACGCCTGGTTATTGTGTTTATTCTTTTTCACTAAAAAATTGGTTTGTTACGTAATTCCGGATATCCTATGTAGTACAAGTGCATAATTTTCTTTTCTGAACTGAAGTGTTGTTGCATATTAAGCCATAATTAGGGCCTTGCAATCTGGTGGGGCCTCGAATTAGTTTTGAAACTAATTTTTGGTTGGGGGCTAAGTCACGCTTATTTATCATATTTTTTCTCCAAGGATATGTATGGTAATTACTGGTTTTGGTAATGATAGTATATTGATGGATGGCTGAAGTTTATGAGATGTGTAGGTGACATCGTTGTTATTAATGCTGTTTTTAATACCGCAGGGATTAATCACTTCAGCCACACTCCTAGCAGAGAATGGTTTGAAACGGATGCAGTTTTGCGGGTTAGCTTGGGGAATTTTCTGTTTTTCACTATTCTAGCGGTTTTGATGATTGGTGTAAAAACCCAGAGGGATCCTCGGGATAGTATGCACCATGGAGGTTGGATGATGAAAATTATCTGCTGGTTCATTCTGGTAATCTTTATGTTTTTCGTTCCAAACGAGATCATCAGCTTCTATGGTAAGAATTTCTTCTAATGTGATTTCCATTGATCCATAATAGTTGATTATCATACATGTTGAACTCTTTGTACTTGTACCTTGCTTTAGTCTTATATTTGGGTCTGCATAATATGATTACAATTTTACAATATACAGTATCAGGATGACCTCAGGACATACAACTTGTAAATAGAAAATGTAGCTATACTTCTGCTTCATGCCTGATGCCTCTAGTCTTCAATAAGTCGACTTCTTTGTGCTTCTAGACATAGGGTGTGTTTGAGACAACTGCAAAAACTAGATTATTCCAATAATTGATTATAATTAAAATCAGTTTTGTCTGGGTAAGTTGGCTCAAAATAATTTTAAAATATTTGTTTGGATACAACAACAAATTAGTTTTACATAGTAAATTACAAAAGTTGTTATGTATGTGTCTATAGAAAGGGGAACAAAGCTATTTGGAAATTTGGGGGTAATTTGGAAATAATGTTCTTTTTGGAGAAAGAAAAGATGTTGGTAAATAATCATAAGTTGTTATGTATGTGTCTATAGAAAGGGGAACAATATTTGGAAATTTGGGGGTAATTTTGGAAATAATGTTCTTTTTGGAGAAAGAAAAGCTGTTGGTAAATAATCATAAGCTTCAAATTTTCAAAATATGAAAAGAACTTGTATTTGAGACAAGAAAAGGAATTTTACAAATTTCATTTATTGTCCGCAACACACAATTAGAAGACTTGAATCATGGGTTTAGTTTGACTGCCTTAGACTAACATTTCATAAGTATGAGTTTACTCATAATTTGATAATGGGTTGGAAGTGAAAGGTGTCTTTGGTTAACAACCCTATATTGATAATGTTTTTTCATCATTTGAAATATGTTAGTGCTTTTTTAAGAAACTCCCTGAGTAGCTCCATGTTTTTGAGCATTAAGTTTGAATGTTTACAGATCATACTAAAATAAAAAATATGTATGTAACATTTTACATGAAATGCTCACTACATGAACTTTTGGAGCGCCCAATATCATTGGGTGATGGAAGTTCAGCTGGAATGAAAATATTTTTGTAATATTCTTGAAATAATATATATCATTGCGCCTTATTTATTTGAGCTATTGCTTTAAATTTGGAATTACTTCTCATGATCAAAATATTGTTTTAAATATCATTTAATCACTTTATTGTTTTCTATATATGCCCAGTGTAATCAATTTGTTTGAAATCTTAAATAAAACAGCATCCGGTCTTAATAAAAGCCGTAAATTTTAAAGATACCAAAGATTACTGTGCTTAAACATATTGAATTGAAAGAGGATATGTATAGTTCGCATACACTTCATATGCACTTGATGTGTAAATTGTTTCGTTGTTTATGATAATGAGGAGGTATGACAATATGCAGAAACAATATCGAAGTTTGGCTCAGGCATGTTTCTTCTTGTTCAAGTCATGCTCTTGTTAGATTTTGTTCATGGATGGAATGACAAATGGGTTGGATTTGATGAACAATTCTGGTTAGTTTTGGGGTTTGATTTTTATAACATTCTTGTAATGTCATTTTCTTTATTTGATAAGTTGTCATTATATTTTTGAATGAGTTTTTCAGTATTTACCTGTGTATTTATACAGGTACGTTGCTCTATTTGTTGTTTCACTAGTTTGTTATGTGGCAACATTTGCATTTTCGGGTGTTCTCTATCACCTCTTCACACCATCTGGACAAGACTGTGGCCTCAACGTCTTTTTCATTACCATGACCCTGATTCTCGCATTTGTTTTTGCCATAGTGGCTTTGCATCCTGCAGTAAGTTCCATTTTTTTCTTTTTTTATTTCATTGTAGTTAACTACTAATTTTTTCCCCTTGTTTTTCATATGCGTATGTTAATTTTCCTAGTTTTTGGCTTGCAGCATAAATTACTGAAGTTTTATTGTTTAGATTGGAATAGGTTTTACCTATCTGTAGATCATTCATTACTTTAGTTGGATTTGAGGTTTCTGAACTATATTCATATTCAGGTAAACGGAAGTGTTTTGCCTGCTTCAGTAATATCGTTGTACTGCACTTATCTCTGCTATAGTGCACTGGCTAGTGAGCCAAGAGATTACGAGTGCAATGGTCTTCACAAACACTCCAAAGCTGTTTCCACTGGCACCCTTACATTGGGTTTACTCACAACTGTTCTATCTGTTGTTTATTCTGCTGTGCGTGCTGGATCTTCTGCTGCAGTACTTTCCCCCCCTAGCTCCCCTCGAGCTGGTAATATTATTTAAATCCAATGCTTCTAATAATGTTTTTATTGATCTCGAAGCTGAATTTGGTGCCATGAAGAAAAAATATTTGTCTTTTGTGTGATTGGCATTAGATTACAAAATTTTGCTGATGCAAATATCGACAATATTTCATTTCTGGTGTTTCTGCAGGCAAGCCTCTGCTTCCGCTAGATGCAAGGGAGGAGGAAGAGGAGAAAGCAAAGCCAGTTTCATATTCATATGCCTTCTTCCACTTGATCTTCTCTCTTGCAAGCATGTATTCTGCAATGCTTCTGACAGGTTGGTCAACATCTGTGGGAGAGAGTGGGAAGTTGGTTGACGTGGGATGGCCTTCTGTGTGGGTTCGGATTGTCACTTCCTGGGCAACTGCTCTGCTGTACATATGGTCTCTCGTAGCTCCTATCCTGTTCCCAGAGAGGGAGTTCTGACCATCATGTTCCTCAGTTTCAAGATTGAGGAAAATTTGTCCCCTAATTAAGTAACTTCTCTACAGTCGACTGCTGTTGCTTTATTCAGGAAATACAGTGTGCATCTATATCAACAGACATTGGAATAAAGTGTTATGAATACTCTTGTGATTTTAACTGTATAGTGAAAGATTTGTGCCTTGTACAAATCTTTATTTGTCCATATGGTCTGACTCTGCATCTAAAATTATGCAATTTCGTTGCCTTTTACGTGTGTTGTGACTGATCTTTAAAATTGAAAGAATGAATAAGATCTTTCTTCATTATGAAAATGATAATAGTTGAAACAATGGGGTATTTTAGTGCGTTTGGATTTATGCATGTTTACTTTATGGTTATAACTACAAAACCAAAAGTCCAATCAACTTTATTGTTTCAAAAGAACTTCCTCACGACATTGACTAAAATAAAAAATTATTAATTTTTTAAAAGCGAAGGTTTGAAAAATATGAATTATAGAATGAAGAGTTAGATAGAGTGCGATGTATAGATCCTTGAGGGAGATGCAAAATTATAGTGTTTATCAACGATAAGCATAAATAGGTGTTTTTTAGAACGAGTTTTTTTTTTCAGTCTAAAAGAAGAAATCAAATTTGGAAAAAAATGGTAAACAACTTTTTTACATCTTGTTTTTAAAACATTTAATTAGTACATTTCCAATCCTTGTTCCTGCAACTTTCAAGTGGACCATTATGTCTTTTTGGTAAAAATATTAAAAAAGAACAATTAGGTAAATAATAATTATTGTTTATCAAATCGCAATTACTTCATTGTTTATATTTACTGTCTGCCTGCACCCTGAAGTTCACCATTGTATCATTCTTCTTCTCTTGAGGTTATCTGTCTGTGTGCTTCATCATTATTCTTGTTTTGTCGTTCTTGTGCTTGTGGTATGTTCATCTTGTTCATTTGAAATTCGATTAAGAATTTCGTTAGATTTCGAATTCGATTCTAAATCTAGTTGATAACCTAAGTTCGATAGTTCTGAATTCCAATGAAAATAATATCTAGATTTCAACCAAATCCGCACATAGATCTCTTATTCTATGTCTATATACACTGTGATAATAATTTTAAATGGAAATGTAAAGCAATAGATCTAAAAGAAAAGGAAAATGAATATATACTTATGGTGTGGCATGTGCATGGGAAAGAAATTTTCATGAAATTCGACTGTGGTAAAGAAGGGAGAGGAAACAATGAGATGACAAGGTTTGTGAAAATTCAAAAGGAGTAAATGTGAACTTTATTTTATCCTATTAAAAGGGTAATTTGGTCATTAACTAAAAATTGGATTTGGAGGTACATAATAGAGAAGCTCTCTTGTTGTTTAATTGAGTCACTTGTTCCATAATAGAATTGGATGGGTAGATATTCCGTTGTCAGTTTTTTTCTTATCTCATATATTTCTAAAACAAACGGTTGTAAAGGAAATCTTCTATGTCATTTGAAGGGTAGCTTCCAACATAATTATTTGAATCCAATCAAGTGTTTAAATCTTTACTTAAATCATATGTTAATATTGTGTTTAAGTTAGAACTAAAAAACGACGAAAAATAATTTAAAAAGATTTTCAATGAAATTAATTCGAAAGTGCTAATTCAATCTTGCTCCAATACTTAGATGTAGTATGAATGGTTGATTTTATTTGGTTTAACAAATTGATTCCAAAACTTTGAATATCAAAATCTTATAATTTTTTATTTATTTTAAATTCAGATGTTAATGACGCATTTTTTTGAACTGATTTCTTGTGGTAGCTTAATTGCATTCATAGATTACTCTTCATTTTTTTCTTAAAGTGTTTTTCTTTTTGTGGAGTTCTTGAATTTGTCTCATAATTTTATTTCTTGTTTTGATACATTTTTAATTTGACTTTAAAATTCCTCTCTTGTTTTGTGGTTTTGTATTTTTTTTTTTACATTCTTAATTGTTTTAGTTGAATTTCTTCTATTTCATTTTAAACATTAAATTAAGAATTATTTTTCTATGCTTATTATTTTTCAAGTGTTTGAGTGAAAATACGACACCTTACCTTTTATTACATCACTTGACCAAGAGTACTAAATACTTTAAGCATAATTTGCAAAATAAAATTAATTTATTTTTGAATTTACTTAAATGAGTTGATTTTTTTTAAAAGAATTTTATGAAATAGGGTGAAATCGTATAAGGACTAATGACTTAGGATGAAGTCCACTGACATATGACAACTTTATTTATTTATTTTTTAAATTGAAGTTGTCATATCTACGAAAACTTTATTTTAAAACTTTTTTTCCTTCTGTTATAATTGAAGACGTATGAGGTCTGAAGACTTTTTTTTTTTTTTTTTAATTTTTAAATTGAAGTCATCATACATGTAAAGATTTCAGTCTAAAATACTTTTTTTATTCTGAATTGATTTTTAATTTTTATTTAAAGAATATTTTTAAAATTTTTATTCATAATGAAATTTATTTTTTATTTTTTTCTATTTAATTTATATGATGTCTGAAATTAATTTAACTAATTGAATATTAAAAGAAAAAGTTGTAGTGACATTAGTAAAAATATGAGGAAAATTAAAAGCAATGCATGTGACCTTCTTAGTTGCTTTTTAGGTTTTTGTTTTCTCCATGTTTGATAGATGGTTGTGATGACAGTGCAACTGACATGATAAATTGTTGGTTAATATTTTCATCATTTTGAACATCGTTATCTTCATTATCCGTACTTTCATTATCATATGGATTGTAAGTAGATAATGATGTGGTTGTAGAGGTTCCAAAGAAGATGGAGCATCCATGTTGTGAATATTGCCGATGAACATTTGAGGTGATTGAAACATACTACGGTTAAAATGGTTAAAAGAAGTCCAAATTGGTGCATTACTCGGTCCACCTCATGGAACTACATTATAAAAAAACATATCAAAGAAACAATTGCTCGACTCACGGTGGAGACTTCAACAATTATTAAAGGCCTTATGTTACATCCACAAAAACTAAAACAAAATTCATGTAACCATCGGTGTAACAAAAATGTTTGGGTGTAAAAATGTACTAATTGTTAATTAATAACCTCTTTTTTGTGTTAGAGGAGATCACCTATAACACATAATAATTAGGATGCATAACAATGGATAAAGTTTTAAGGGTAAAGTTGTACTTTTAAAGGAATAAAACATTTGAATTTAAACTTAACTTTTTCGCCAATGGAAAACCAACATTGGAAGGGCAGGAATGCTGCGGTGCAAATTCTGGCACTCAGTCCTCTTAAAATGGCGTTCAATGCTACTTTTTCTAGGTTCCACCGCTCTAGCAGTAGTCCAATACTGACAGCCCAGCGACAACATTCCTAAAACTTCCTTTTTTTGCTGTTTTGATCACTTTTTGAACTCTGACTCCTTGATTCTTTTGCTCCTCTTCCAAAACATACCGATGACCTATAAAATTAAGGGAATTTAGTGATAAACTCATTAAGTATAACCTCTACTCACTTATTTTCAAAACTAAAGCAAAAACATGAGTTAAAACAAGTTTCTAAGTAAAAAATGGTGCATTTAGTATCAAAATTGAATCACAAATAACGGTATATTCAACCGTTATCAAAAGGTTTTTCTATGTTGGGGATCCTTGAGCCTAAGTCTTTGTGTTTCATCCTAATGTATTTTCAGATTCTTATTTCGTTTAATGTTATTTGGTTAAACTTCAAAACATGAGAGTATTTATATGTATAAACGATTTTGTTTTAACAAAAATGATGATCAAACAAAAGTTACTTGACATTGTTTGTCTTGCAATTACATCTATGATACCTCCATTGCATAAAGTGTAGACGAAGGGTGTACAAAAGAGTAAATTTTAGATAACAGAAAGGTCTACAAAGCGTGATCCGTCATATTTTAAGCAAGTAGACACATTCCACTCAACAATTGAATCTTCGTCTCTAAACAAAATTACAGCATAAGGCAAAACCTGTGCAACAAATGAGAGTACCAATGATAGATCAGTTCCATCCTATTTGTCACCCATACATTCTCAATGTTGTTGATGTTGTGGCTGATGGTCATTGCGGTTATAGATGCATTGATGCATCATTGGGGCTGGGGGAAGAGTCATGGACCATTGTCTGAAATGATCTTTATAAAGAACTTAGTCAATGATGTTATGAATATGCGACACTAGTGGGAAACTATTACTGTCTGGAATAGCTGAGGTGGCCTTTGCTAGTGGAGTCACACTCAATGGTACTCGTTCTTATATTTGTCTACATACTTATTATTTGTTTTCCTTTTCTATCATAACAATTTATTTCATTCATTAAAGGCTAATGCAACCAAGTGGATGACTATGTCAGACATTGGCTATGCAATTGTTAATCGATATAATGTCATTCTAGTGTATCTGTCATATAGTTAGAATTATATGATCTTCCTACTAAATACCAGACCACCTTCTGTTGTAAGACAATATCACTTAATATGTATAAGACACGTTCATGGAAATCATTTGGTACAGGTAATGTTATTATTATTAGGTTTAATTTGAAAATAACTTCTATATACTAATATTGATTATACAGGTTGAACTACAAGATGATTATCCTTTGCCTATGGTTGATATCATATGCTCAACCCATTGCTATCCAAAGGCGCGAATGTGGTCATATTCTTACACAAGTAGGATGCAAGCATTTTCCCAATTGATAGACGTTACTACCTCTTATGTTGACTTAGTTGATTCATGATTTTTGTCTATTGTCAACAGATATGTAAATAAACATTGACAAATGTTGTTAATTAATTAGAAATCGTTTGAATCTCATGCATATAAATCTCTCATCCTCTCCATCATCATAACAAGTATACATAAGTGAATAATTATGTAAACATTTGCTACAATATATAAGTATATAAAATGAAATGTTCTTTTAGTAAAAATATTACAAAAAAAGTTCGTCCAAAATAAATACATAATATAAGATACTATTATCATAAAAGCTATCCAGATGAAAAGTAGTGTCTGACACGTACATTCCTACCACCTTTCCTTCTCAGTGAATGTTCTTCAATGGATGCACGAGCTAATTCCAGGGCCTCATTCGTACAAATGTATGCTATAGTCCCCTTAGTGACATCCCAACAAGAGATCATCAACTCTAAGATTCTAGCCATTCGTTTCAATGTACCCTGAACTATAATGGTCACACACAAATAAGTAAACATTCATGACAAAATTATATAACATAAAGAATGTAGGTAAACATATATACTAGCAAACCAGAATGTAAAGGCGATCAATGTCGAGTGGAAACTTCATCTGGAAGATGTCGTCGAAGTCTAGGAGCAAGACTCGGTCGGTCCTCATCGACAACAAAAATAACGTATGGATGAGATATCCTCTTGAACCACTGTAGGTATCCATCAACACAATCAGAGGGGGATGAGGCATGTCTCACGTTCTTGATAACGTGATCTACAAAGTGCAACCATGCATCATCGATGGCGACTATGTCCGCATCTAGAACACCCTTTGAGTGTTGTGGGATCATCTGCTGAAAGCCGAACTGCCACAACACACGCTCAGGCAAATGTCGGTAAAGCCTGTCATCAATTTTGATCCATCTAGAGAACATACAGATTCCAAAGAAAGGAAAATTAGCCCGATGTGACTCATAAGTGTACCAGATCACTACATCATATGATGGAAGAGCCTGGGGATATGAGACCGAATGAGGCAGCGGGAGTGCAATCTGGATCCTCGAAGCTTCTCCGACGAGTGAAGACGTAGCGGAAAAGAAGAACAAGCTCTAGATCTAGAGGTGACTCGAAGAACCTTAAAACCCCAGGTTGACGGAGAAACCCTAAAATGAAGAAGGAAACCCTAGAAGTGGGGAGAAATGCAATATCTATCAATTAATCAGTTCAAAGTGAGGAATGAACGGTTGGAATGAAGAATGAATGGTGGAAAATCGATTAAATGGTGGATATGGAAGAACAATCGGTGAGATTGGTTTAAACGGTGAGACGGAGACTTTAATCGGTGGAGAATGAGTTTAAACGGTGAAACAAGGTTCCTTACCGGTGAAAATGGAGGACAAAGGCAGATCTGTGGTTGGAGGATGGTTGGAGACTAGGAGCTCTCGAGAGCGAGGGAAAGGCCTCTCTTGCTCGAGAGAGAAAACGAAGTGGTTGAGTGTTCAGCGATGTGGCGTAGGAGACATGTGGATGAGATGCACTGATGCAACGAGGCGCTGACATGTCGAGGAGGTGGCGCTGATGATGCACCAGATGCGGATTAAAGGAGTTACGCGTGGAGGAGATGCGCTGAAGACGTGGCTTGCGCGAGAAGCTGATGCGTATGATACACCAATGAAGCAGACTAATGAAGGAGTGCGCCGTGGAGGAGAATGAAATATGTGGAGAACCGTGGAAATCAAGGAAAAATGAAAGAATGGAGGTAGGGTGTTGGAAGGTGGCTAGAGGCGGATCTTTTAGACTCTCTAGTTTCTCTCGTCGAGGAAGCCTCGAGGATCCAGATCGCATGCACGCTGCTTCAATCGATCTCAACTCCTCAAGCGCTTCCATCATCATATGTCTGGGCATCCACGTCTCAATGCCTCTCACTAAGCGGCACACAGTCTGTCTTCTTCATAAGAATACAACAGATGCCTCCTTCTCATCGCGAGGAAGTGCTAATATATCCAACTCTAAAAATAATCATTAATCGTTCATCTTCCACATCGAAACAATTAAAGTAAAAAAATGTGGAAAGTATATGTGTGCCTGTAATAGAGTCAAATATCTTTTCATTTGCGTGGTCGAAGCTAAGCTCGCATCTCCTAGTTGCTCATATAAATGCGCCAGTGCAACAACGCCCTAAACATATCAGTCACATGCGTGTACGTCTTTGAACAACAAGAGATAAGATACGTGGATCGACATGACACTCTTATCAGCAAATATAGAGCATCTAACAAGATGCAACAAATATGTTCGAGCAACGTACTCCTATTGTTGCTCCTTACAGCGCTTAGCATATATGTCTCTAAGCCAGCTTAGTCTAACTTTCTCATTGTGTGCAGCAACAATGACACATCATTCAAAGTCATCGACATCCGTCCCATTGGGAGATGGAAACTGTTAGTCTTGAAGTGAAATCTCTCTACGAATGACAACAATAAACCATTATTCGCGTAATCATATGAAATGTCGACGAGAGGCATTAGACCGAAATTGAACACCATTTATTTAATTCCCTTGACGTAGGACACTAATTTATCTAACTTCTTTCCGTGGGAGATCAACTTGATCTCTCCCCGATCCTACACAATAATATTTAATATAAAATTTATTTCAACTAAACAATTACCATCAAAATTGAAGTTTAGCACTTACCCAACCTAACCATATGGCATAAGCATCATGTTCCTCGACTGCATGCTCTTCAAATCGAACATCTCCATGCTCCTCAAACTGAACATCATCCTGATCTTCTCCTCGTATTTTGCAAGCAAAAGCAAGGCTCCTCCTCTCACCATGCGAGGAACTCTCTCCTCAAAACGAAGATACACCTTAAGTACAAGTCATATATTTCCAAATTGTTTTCATTAACAACATTACACAAAAACTAATCAATTAAAATAATTGCATAAATATAAAATGATTGAATTTTATTAAAAAAACAAAAATAACTTCAAATTATAAAACATTACACCAATATAAAACACAAGTAAAACACTTCAAAATTATTAAATAATTACAAAAATATTAAATTATTCAAAACAAAACAATTTAAATGAAACAAAATTATTTAATTAAAATAATTATATAATTATGAAACCCGAATATATTATCAAAAAAATCATAATAACT
The DNA here is from genome assembly GCA_027742785.1 of Vigna reflexopilosa. Classification (NCBI taxonomy): domain Eukaryota; kingdom Viridiplantae; phylum Streptophyta; class Magnoliopsida; order Fabales; family Fabaceae; genus Vigna; species Vigna reflexopilosa. The sequence goes on along the minus strand of CM050914.1, from coordinate 27,534,670 downwards.
TAAAATTAAAAATAAAATCCACAATTATAAAAAAACAACTAAAAAATTAATTACAAAAATATTAAATCGTTCAAAACAAATTTTTTTAGTTAAAATAAAATAAATTAACTACTTAATATAATTATGTAATTATAAAATCCTAATTATTAATAAAAATATAACTTTAAATTCTAAAAAATTATAAAAGTATTAAATCATTACAAAGAAAAAAAATTTAATTCAAAAAAATTTAATTAATTAAAATATTTACATAATTATCAAAACTTTAATATATTATAAAAAAAATAACTTGAAATTATAAATAATTACACAATTATAAAACAAAGTAAAACATTAATTACAATAATATTCAAACATTCAAAACAAAAAAACTTATTCAAACAAAATTAATTAATTAAAATACTTATGTATTTATAAAATCCTATTATTTTATTAAAAAAAACAAAATATCTTAAAATTATATAAAAATTAAAAAACTATAAAACAACTAAAACATTAAATAATTCAAAACAACAAAATATAATGAAAATATAATTAATTAATTAAAATAAGTATATCAAATACTAAAATATTATTAACAATAACACATAAAAAATTCTAATTACATAAAAATAAACTTTTATAAATCTATTATTTAAAAAAAATATTAAATTTAAAAAGGTAGAATCAGATTTCATTATATTTCGATATCTGATGAAAACAGATTCGGTTTTCGAATTCTGTTTTCGACGAATTCCAACTCTCCGACCAGACTCTTTTCTAACCTATTCCCTCACATATTTGCTTCAGCATACAATAATACATTCAAAGACATTCAAATTGGAAAGGAAACGAAGAACAACGACGACCATTCAACATACAATAATACATTCAAACATTGAATGAAACGGAAAGGAAACGAAGACCATCCATGCAAATCAAAGAAGTGTTAAATAAACTTAAATTAAAAAAAAAGATTTATTTATTTATTTAGGTTCGGTTGCAATAAGAGATTTATTATTTTAAAAGTTTGATTATTAAGGAAATATTTTAGTTTTTTTGTTTAGGAACTGTTTTTAAATTTTATTTAATGTTATGTAAGTGGTTATTTAATAGCCTTTATCTCAATCAATGAAATAGCACATATTTTACAGAAAAAATATATTTTTTGTGTCTAAGATTATTTTAACAAAAAGAACACAAGTTGAACCTTGCAATGGAGGATGCAGATGGTGAGGAAGATGAAATACGAATGGTGGGAAAGAAGAAGAACGAAAAAGATGAAGGGGGTAAGTTATATTTTTAATAATATATCAAAATATTTTTAAAAATATTTGTAATATATTTTAAAATTACAAAATAAAGGAGAAGCCAAATTCGAATATGCGTACGAGTGTTCTACTCTGCCTTTGTTGCGCTCAAAGGAGAACCAACCTACAACATGCTCTAGAAAATACATAATAATCCAAAACAACACTCGTGAAGTTTTACAATTTAGCTTTTAAAACTTTTTCATATATAATGTTTTCGATTTCTTGTTTCTAATAACAGAAATGATTAAGAAACAATTTAATATGTTTGAAGAAATACAGAATGCTTAGGGTTTTAAAGGAAAGAAACATTAAGATTATACAAAACTTTTGGAAGATCTTAAGGATACAGGGATTCCACCACTAATTGACACACCTTTTTTGTTGCGTTATCACCAAAAAGAAGAATCTAATAAAAACAGTTGAATCCTCTAAAAGCCTTGTACAGGGAGATTCAAACATATATATATATATAACTCTCCATATTTGATAAGATATTGTCCGGTTTGGACTAAGTTCTCACGAATCTATTTTTGGTATCATTCCAAAAAGTTTATTTTTAATGAAGATTAAACTCATATCCATTTTTTTTTTTTTACGAGAAACTTTGTTTTTATCTAATAGTTTTGTTCATCTACACTTCATTGTGGTCAACTTTGGCCCTGGTGTTCATGAGAACCTGCTAAGTATAAATGATTCAAGATATTTCAGTTTAACTTGAACTGTTTGGTTTATGTATAAATATAATGTAGTGAGCGTGAAATTACCTTTCGCAGCATGGTGTTTTCATTTATCAACGTTGAAATTCGCTCTTCTAAATTGGTATTCTTCTCTTCCAACTCCACAGCTCTTGATTCCAAGTCATTTACGTAAACCTTTTTCCTTTCACGAGCTTGTTGAGCAGAAACCCTGTTCCTTAACAACCTGGTTGTAACGTCAAACGTTATACACTAGTTTGTAATACATGTTTCTTTTATATTTCAAAATCAACAATCAACTATATATATATCACATTCTTAATCTATAAATTTTATGATGTTATGGCATACATGAGATATCTCACGTGAATAAATGAGAGTCTAATTATAAAAGTTACATTATCGACAATTTATGATTTTTATAATAATAAATAGTATTCAAATTTGATTAGTATAATCAAGCTAATTAGTTAGAACTACTTAAAAGCGTATATCACATTTTGATTATTAAATATAACTCTTCCTATTGGTAAACACATTTACCTATAACTCTTAACTCATTTGATTGTGGTTTACTAAAAGAGGAGTACTCCAAGATTCACGCATTCAAGAAAGATGGAATTTTTTTCATTTGAAGAAAGAAAAGATAACTAAGATTGTTTGCTTTGAATCAAGAAGACAATAATGAAAAAAGAAAATCAAGAAGGTCTTTATGTCTACAAGGAAGGACTTAAAGAACTTTGAAGCTAAAAATGGAGAAAGAGTATTCAACTTGTATCTTATGAAAGATAGTTCATCAAACCACTTCCTGAACGACTCTATTTTTTGTACATAGTTTCTTAGCTATTCTTATACATGTAATGCAAAAACTACAGGAAGACGTTCAAATAATTAGGCAAACTCCTTTTAACATACCTAATAAAAGACTCATTGCAAAATTTTCCTTTACAAAAGTATATTAAAATCATTAAATAACAACTAAATTTAGAGATAAAAAATAATTAATCATCACTAGTTAGACATCATTTTAAAAATTAAAAATCATGAATATCTAAAATAGTATATATTATTAATAAAAAATTATAATTAATCTGTAAATTATAATCTAAATTAGTTTTTAACATTATTTATCAATATGTTAATTACTTATTCTAAAATCTTAGTATCTAATATTAAAGATTAATTTAGATTTTAATTCACAAATCAATTATTATTTTTTATTAGAAATAGATACTATTTTAAATACAAATAGTTTTTAATTTAAAATTGTGTTTAACTTAATAAATGTAATGAATAATTATTTTTTATCTTTAAATTTAGTTAAATGATTTTTCTTGAAATCAACCTTTTATTTTAATTATTTCAGTTTAAATATATAAGGTGTCACAAGAGTAATGTTATTTTATATGCTAGAAATAATAATGGAAACAAATACTTCGAAATGAATGTTTTTCGTCGTAATATGCATTATATATATATATATATATATATATATATATATATATTCTTTACTAATAGAGAAGGTAGCATATATAATATTAAAAAAATAAATAAAAATCATATATAATATTAAAACAATAAACATGTTCATATAAAAATTATTCTTTTAAGTTTAGGCTTAATTATTTTTTAGATTTATTTAATTCAATTTTATATCATTATTAACAAAATTTTTAATCAACTTCTTTAATTTAAAAAAAATGCAGCAATGTTGCAACTTTATCTCCAATTAGCAATAAATTATTAACAGATTATTTTTTTTTTACAGTTTTATTTTGGGTAATAATACTTTGACACCACTATTTGACAATTTTTTGACACCATCTATATGTCGCGCTCTGATTGGTCCAATTGAAAAAAATAAAAAAAATTAAATAACATGGAAATGCAAAGGATTTAGGATTGGAGGGTTTTAAGTTCGCGGGTTTCATTTTGGGATTTCAAAAATTGGAAATTTCATTTTCTAGAGAGAAGACACGAGAGAGAATGTTCTCCCACCCATAATTGTTGTCGTTCACCAGAGCTGTGTATGTCGTCATTCACCGGAGCTGTCTCCGCTGCCATTCGTTCCCACCAAACGGCGCTTGCAGTGAAACGAACAGCAATGGGGACAGCTCCGGTGAATGACGACATAAACAGCTCTGGTGAACGACGACAATTATGGGTGGGAGAACATTCTGTCTCATGTCTTTAGGAAATAAAATTTCCAATTTTTGAAATCCCTCAAATGAAACCCGCGAACTTAAAACCATGCAACCCCCAAATCCTTTGCATTTCCATGTCATTTAATTTTTTTTAATCTTTTTCAACTGGACCAATCGCGACATGTGAATGGTGTAAAAAAATTGTCAAATAATGGTGTCAAAGTATCATTACCTTTTTATTTTACGCCTACAAGTTTTGTAACCAATATATGACAATAAATTATAAAATCAACCATGTGAACAAACAAAATGACCATATTATTTGTATTTTTTAAAATTAAAGAACATGAATAAACTCATAAAAGTCACATTGTTTTCTGTTTAAAATTGAAAAACTTGATTACATATTTTATTAAAAGAAGTTTAAATTGAACAAAAGAAATAAATAACTAAATAATATAATGATAAGTAATGAAGTCTTAAATTCAAAATTAACGTGCACTACTTTTTCTAGCCAGTTTTATTTTGCTGCTAAAATATGAACTACGTAGCTAGGTTTTGCATTTTCTTTTGCAGTTGAATATAAATGCATGATAATGATATTTTTACGATATTTTTTAATAATATTTTAATATTATTTACATATTGTTCATTATGGTTTTATTGATTATTATTATTAATTATGAAATAATTTTCGATTAATCATGTAAATTATATTAAAATGTTGTTAAAATCATCGTTATCCTAATAAATGTATTTGTGTACATACCGTTTATGGCGTCTATGCTCTTTGTCGACAGGGTTTCTTCCCTGACGTCGTTTTCCAGGGAAACCAGAATAATGTATCTGTGGATCTGTCAACTTACTTTCATTAACATTACTACTGCTACATGGATTTCTGCCTGCACAATCTACACTTCCTGCAGTTTCCACATCTGGAACAGTGAACACATCTTCATCGCTATCTTCTGCATCAGATAACAAAACCATTTATGTTTCATCCCTAACAAAATTTATATATATACTTTACAATTTAATTTGATAAAATGAATGATATAAAATAATGAAAAGCAAAAAAGGTGTGACCTGTGTTATGTGTTATGGGAGGGAAAGAGTTGTGTGAAGAAGAAGGAGCTCGAGAAGAAGAGGGTGTTCCTCCATCTTTGATCTTGAGTTTAGGGAAAGTAGTGTTGGTGGTGTTTTCCTTAGTATCTACGAGTGTTGGAAGAGACATGGTTTGTTTTGGTGTTACGTGTCTGAGATGTTTCTTAGTTTGAGAAGGGAATTTCAACGCAGCAATGAGAGTATACTTGAGTTTGTTTACAGGGATGGCGTCTCTCTATGATATAAGGTATAAATGACACAAGAATGGGACCAGAAAAGTTTTGGTTCATAAATGAACACGTTGACGTCGATACAACCAACACTTTCCTACTGTTTCTGTGTTTACGTACGTGAGCTTTACTGTTCACGTACTGCATCATCACTTTTTCAGATGTTTAAGGAACAATAATATTTAAACATTATTTATATATAATTACATCATTAATCTAAAATACTTTACCATCAATAACAATAATTATAAATATTAATATAAGCTTATCAGAATAATAAGTGTTAAAATATTGTCAAATTAATATTATTTCTTTTATGAAAGTTTCGTATAGATAAACATAAATTTATGATATTCAACTTATATAAATTCATAAGTAGATATTTTTCATAAGGATTAATTTCATTTCTTTTAGTAGAATTATCTAAAGATCTATATGAAATTTATGAGTTATTGGATTCGCACTATTATACTATAATGTAAAAAATAATACTTTAATATATCTTACTCGAAAAACACGTTCTACTTTTAACTGGGTAATCATTTAAGGATGATGATAGTTAGATAATATTTTTTTGACAACATTTGAACATCATTTACGTGATTGGTTCATGATAGTGTTTATGATTATTATTATTGATTGTGGAATAATTTTGAACTAATCACAGAATGATACATAAATGATGTTCAAATGTTATAAAAAAATATTGTCTAAGTATCATTATCCATCATTTAATGACAACAAGTGATACTCTTCACGAGATAAAAGGTACACGATATTTGTCAGAAAAAAAAAAAGTTACTAGGCATGTATAAAATAATGACAGATAGAAAATAGCATAGAGTATGAATTTATCGACATTAAAGTGTTTTAACATGTATAAATGCATTACAAGTTTCACACATAAATTTAAAACAACTTTTTCAATTACGGGACTGGTGACCCCCTCTGTTTAAATTGTGGGTTATTCTCTTTTCACGCAATCTCTCTATACAAGAAGGGATGTAGATAACTGTTTTTAATTCGGAAATATTTGAGAATTTCAAAATTAACAATTTTTTTCTTTCTAAAAATAGTAAAAAAATAAACTCAAGATATAAAAAGAAAAAGAAAAAAAAAAGAATAAAAATTAAAATATCTTAAAAAATAAAGTTTTCTTTTAAGAGAAGAAGAGAAAACTTAATTTGGTTATTCTTTTACTTACCAAAAGCTTGGTCAAAAACCATTACCATAATAATGAACAATAAAAACTAACCATCCACATTTATAAACATTAATGATAAAATAGAAACTATTGACCAACTTTAAAATTAATGTTTCTTTTATCATTATTATTGTATAAAAGATGAAACTTTAATAATTAAGCATGGTTTCTATTTTAAAAAAAAAGTACTATTATTTTTCTTGAAATCATATCAAAGTGCTTAATTTTCTTTTCTTTCAGTAAAATTGTATTATTGTGTATTGTTTATTTTTTTTACTTTGGTATTCGACAATGACAGTGTTTGGTGAGTTTGATTCTTGATTATATTTTATTGATACTGTCGTTAGAATAATGTTATAAAAAAAATTGAGTATATGCTCTGCAGCTAGTGTGATCTTTCACATTTGAAAAGAATTATTCTTGTTATTATATATAATGTGATAGTATGAAAGTGCATGTTTATAAAATTTTTGGCTAAGAAAGACATGATTTTAGTGTATCAATTAGTGATCCATCTTTCTTTTTTTGAGAATTTATCTTTGTTAACAATAAGCTGGTGCAAGATTTTGAAGGATTTTGATGTTGAAGTGCACAAAGAATTGAAGAAACAATTATATATTTGGATGAATGTCTCTTAAAGATTTTGTTGTATTTAAAGTTGTAATAGTTAAAGTCATTAGAGTTGTAATTCCAATTGTTTCGGTTGGATTGGTCCGAGGATCGTTTGACCTTCATTCTCTGCTCTTTCTTGGTTGTTTTAATTCTTTCTAAGAATACAATCCTCCAATGGGTGGTGGACCTGCAAAAACACTCTGACGCTCAAGTCAGATATGTTTTATAAAGAGGTCTATATTTTATTAAGATAGAACAAGGTTATTTTACCTGAACATCAAAAGTATATTTATAAAGCTTGTGGTAGTCAAACACATTGATTAATCATTAAGCCAGACAATCAAATCCATTCATAAATAGCGTATATTCGCATTTAATATGACCATTAAACATATTAATTGGCCATTTAATGATATTTATTTTTCCTGATTAGTGTTTTTGTCTGACCGTCGGTCGGTCACCGGGGTATACTACATTTCTGACCGTCGGTCAGTCACTGGGGTATAGTACATTAAGCCCCCCAAGCCCCGAGCAACTGTTTTGCAGATGTGAAGGGGTTTAAATATGCCGGATGAATTTGGACGGGAGTGGGAGTTCACGAGGAGCGTTCTCCACCGCTCGGTTTAGGACGAGAGTGGGAGTTCACGAGGAGCTTGTGCCACCGCTCGGTTTAGGACGATAGTGGGAGTTCACGAGGAGCTTGCCCCACCGCTCGGTTTAGGACGAGAGTGGGAGTTCACGAGGATCTTGCCCCACCGCTCGGTTTAGGACGAGAGTGGGAGTTCACGAGGAGCTTGCCCCACTGCTCGGTTTAGGATGAGAGTGGGAGTTCACAAGGAGCTTGCCCCACCGCTCGGTTTAGGACGAGAGTGAGAGTTCACGAGGAGCTTGCCCCACCGCTCAGTTTAGCACGAGAGTGGGAGCTCACGAGGAGCTTACCCCACCGCTCGGTTTAGGACGAGAGTGGGAGTTCATGAGGAGCGTTCCCCACCGCTCGGTTTTATAACTTTTTCCTGTGCAAGATATTTTTACTTACAAAAATATGAGTTAAATAAAGTATTTATTTTTATAATGAGATAACGTTAGAACCTGATAAGGTTGAACGTTGGTATGAACCTTCCTGCAAGTAATATTTTTACTCACAAAAATATGAGTTAAATAAAATATTAATATTTATAATGAGATAACGTTAGAACCTGATAAGGTTGAACATTGGTATGAACCTTCCTGCAAGTAATATTTTTAACTCACAAAAATACGAGTTAAATAAAATAAAATTTATAATTTATAAATTATAATAAAAAGTATTGGAATCTGATAAGGTTGAACGTTAGACTAAACCTTCATGTGAAGGATATTTTTACTTACAAAAATATGAGTTAAACAAATATATTATAATTTATAAATTATAATGGAAAGTGGAACCTTTCAAGGTTGAATGTAGGTCTGAACATTCCTGAAAGTTCTCAAATCAAAAGACATGCCATAAAAATTATTACGGAATTTTTTACTCTCGTTGCAAAACCTGGTGTTGATCCTAAGTAGCGATGTTGAGACCGAGCGCTAATCTTGGTTCCTTGCGGTTTCAATGGGATACCACTCGGCCCCACGGTGGGCGCCAAAATGTTTCGGTTGGATTGATCTGAGGATCGGTTGACCTTCCTTCTCTGCTCTTTCTTGGTTGTTTTAATCCTTTCTGAGAACACAATCCTCCAATGGGTGGTGGACATGCAAAAGACACTCCGACGCTCAAGTCAAATATGTTTTATAAAGAGGTCTATATTTTATTAAGATAGATCAAGATTATTTTACCTGAATATCAATAGTATATTTATAAGGCTTGTGGTATCCAAGCACATTGATTAATCATTAAGCCAAACAATCAAATCCATTCATAAATAATGTATATTCACATTTAATATGGCCATTAAACATATTAATTGGCCATTTAATGATATTTACCTTTCCTGATTAGTGTTTGTCTGACTGCCGATCGGTCATCGGGATATAGTACATTTTTGACCGTCGGTCGGTCACCGGAGTATAGTACACATATAATAAGTGAAAAACTCTATTTTCATGGAATAATCAATTATCACTTAGGATGATTGGTTATCCTAAGAAACATTAGAAAACACTTTGATTCGCATATAATCAATTATCACTTGAGATAGTTTATCATCCTCGATAAACAAGAAGTGTTAAGGTTCGCAAATTGATTTGAAATACCTGAAAAACATTAGAATGGAGGTTGAATGGTGTTATAGGAAAACTTTTCGCCAAAAAGATAGCTTAACAACCTTGTCTAAGATTAAACCGTTTATATAACTGTTAAACACTTGACTTGAAAAGTTTTGTTCAAACTAAAAGTTCTCAAATAAATATTTTTCAAATGTCTAGTCAAATTTGCTGCAACATTTTGAGAAAGATAGCTCTTAATAAAAATAACATTTGGCGATAATAGCTTTTATAAACAGTTGAGATAATAAGCAATTGCAGGGTTTGTAAGAAAAGAGTTTAGTAAGATTGAAGTAATAAACACATAGTTATTTTACACTGGTTCACTTCACCGAACTACATCCAGTTCTCCTCTAAGTCCTTTTAGAGGGTTTCACTATAATTTTCAACAAGATTACAAATGAATATTTGTACCATTTTTGGTATCCCTAGTCAATCCCAGAAACTCCTGTTACTCTAATTAGAACCGAGTTTCACCCAATCCTAGTTATGCAATATTTTTCACCACTTTTGGTATCCCTAGACACTCCCGATATCCTCTCGATACATTGTCTAGTTAAGTTTCACCCACTCCTACTACAAGAAAAATTAGAATTACATACGATCGAAATCCGTATGTACCCTCCAAAATCCGTATATAATGATCTATTACATACAAATTACATACAAACAAAAATCCATATGTAATATGCTCATAGGTAAGTTACATACAGATATCCATATGTAATTACATATGGATAAATCTGTATGTAATTACATACGGATAAATCTATATGTAATATTCATATGTAATTACATACAAATAAATTTATATGTAATATTCATATATAGTTACATACAGTAAAATTCGTATGTAATATCCGTATCTAATTACATATAAATAAATCTGTATGTAACTTTATAGTTTTATAAAAAAAAAAATTAAGTGATCCCATATTAGACCGCCAAATTGCTTTTAAGAGTTTCATATATTTGACTAGAGATAAATACAACCACCAAATTTCTTTTACAACTAATACAATACATAAATCAATCATAAATTACTTAAAATACAACAAAATAAACATACACAATTAAATAATTTTCTAGTTTGAATAATATCAAACTTTGTACAAACATGCATGAATTTAAGTATGAACATCTAAACAAATTAACAATCACGTGTATCTTAGTTGATTTTCATATTGTAAATCAATATACAATTAAACTGCTAAAGGTAAAATTTCTAAAAGCCAATTAACTTCCCCCAACGCCTGAAATGGAAGATTAGAATAAATCTCCTTCCTAAAGGAAAATTTCATCCCTTTACCTTCATCTTTATTCAGAATCCGATTTCATCATTAAGTGGGATTTTGCTAATATCTGGCTTCCTTATATGTAGATCATCAAAAGTGTTTGACTTGTATTCTATTGTAGTATTGGAATCAATTATTATTTCCTTAATAAAGTCATGCATTAAATTAAAAGTCTTTCAAAACTTACATATAAACAATAAATGATCAATCTCAAAAGATTTCATGTAACACATTGCCAGGAACCAATAGTTTAGATTTAAGGTTTGTTTTAGTACGTGCACTTGCACACAAACAAAAGAATTTATCTGAATCTATTTTGTGTTATAGTAATAAGTCTCAAATAGTAGCAAAGCAACTGATCCAAAAACACCACGATAGTAAATAGTGGGATGGTCATTATAAATACAAGATAAATAACTTAGAATCTATATATCACAAACCAATAAATGGAACAAGAAATATTAACAAAGAGAAAAAATACAGCATTTACTACCTGGTTAGTGGTCATTTGAAGATGACATGGTTAGAGCTTAAGTCTTCCCAAAAATACGACTAAGTTAAAAATGCAAAGGTATCTCTTTTCCAAAATCTAAGCATAATACTAATCTAAGCATACACACGTCCCGCAATCCTGAACAACACTGATAACACTCTAGATTTGTACATTTTTCTTTGTTAAAAATCATTTTTTAGATTTCTTTAATCTTTAATTCTTTAGAAATATAATAGATTAGAGTAAAATGATAAAAATAGCTTTTAAATAAAAATTTGGTTAATTTGCTTTTTTTAGTTAAATAAAATAGGTTTTTAAATAAATAGGTTGTTTTCTTTTTTTTAGAAAATAAAATAAGCATATTTTTTTAGAATAGGCTATATTTTTAGTAATTTTGTTCTGATTTTTTTTAATTCAATTATTTTGGCTGGAAGTGATGCATTGAGTTTCTTTGTGTGCGGAGAATATGGGATTAAACTTGCATGCACTTGGCATTGAAACCGGTGGATTGGCTTGGACAAAGGTGCTGATTTTATGCTTTGGGCTGCCTGGAAGCCAACGCTGGACTGGGCCGCTGCACTTGATGTTTAAGTGGGCTGATTGAATCTATTGAGCTACTGCCCTTTGATGGGCTGCACTGCTGCTGACTGCACTTCTTTGGAATGGGTGTTTCATCTTACACTTCCAACATCTCATCTGCACCTTCACAAATTCCACTTTTAATCTTCTGACATCTTATTCTGCATCTTTTTTATTTTTTTCTCTTTTTATTAAAAGCTTTCTGTACCCTTTTCATTTTTTTCTCTTTCTTATTAAAAGCATTCTGCACCACCTTAATAATAATCTAATTTAATTTAAAATTTAAATTTTATTTAATAATTATTAAAATATGATTTATATTATAATAATAGCTATATTAGAAAATTAAAATAAAATAATTAAAATAATAATAATAATAATTAATTTGATTTAATATATTCAAAATATATTAAATTATATTAAAATAAATTAAATAATTATTAAAGTTTAAATAAAAATTAAAATTCTTAAAACTTATTTATCGGATATCAAAATTTATAAAATATGATAACAGTTTTATCTTTTATTTAAAATTTAATAAATATTTAATTTAATTTAAAATTATAATACTATTTATTATATTTTTATATTTTAATTATTATTAAAATATGATTTATATTTTTATAATAATTTTATTAAAAAATCAAAATAATAATAACTAAAATAAGAGTGATAATAATGAAAATTAAAATAATATTTAAAATCATATTTAATGCATTTAAATATATTAAATTGCATTAAAATATTAAATTAAATTAAATAATTTATAAAATTTAAAGAAAAGTGTATCAGAGATATAGAAATCCGATAATGTATTATTCGGATATGGATATCCGATAATAATTATTTTTAAAATTTTGTTTTTTATTTAAATTTAATAAATATTTAATTTAATTTAACATTTTAATATAATTTATTATATTTTTAATATATTAAATTAAATAGATTATTATTATTTTATTTATTATTGTTATTATTATTTTATTTTATTTTTTTTAAAATAACCATTATTATAATATAAACAATATTTTAATAATTATTAAAATATAAAATTATATTAAATAATATTTGAATTTTAAATTAAATTAGATTATTAGTATTAAGGTGGTGCAGAGTGCTTTTAATGAGAAAGAGATAAAAAATGAAATTTTTGAAAAAGTTGGAAATGTAGAATAAGATGTCAAAAGGTCAAAAATGGAATTTTTGGAGGTGCAGGATGAGATGTTGGAGGTGTAGGATAAAACACTCCTTTAGAATTAATTGCAGATTGGGTCGCTGATTTAATTGAAAAAAGCAATTGGGTTGGACATTGAGCTGAATTAGTGCAACGACGCCGTCTTGGAGCATCTTGGCAGCAGCTGCGGGGTCTTCACCTTGCACATTCATTTGGCTCGAGGCATCAATTAGATAAAATAACTCCTTCATCCAGCGAGAGAGCTCTAGGTTCTTGCCACTAAGAAGAGCCTGCCTAGAGAAGATGACAGCGAGCAAAGGAAGCTGATCGGACCCTAACTGGTGCAGACACGTGGAGGATCAAACAGCTGGAAAGAAGATGAAGGTTGGTCGTCCGATTGGGAAGCACAAAAAGCAAGTTCCTTTTTTTTCCCTCTTTGATTTTCTTTTTCTTTTCGACCCTATAAAAGGGTTTTTGTAAAGGGACTTTTACAGACTCTTAGACACTACGCTACAGTTCTTCGTTCTCTAGATTAGGGTTTAAGCTTTTTGTATAGTAGATTTTAGGTTTCCGTGCTTTTGGAGCACACATCACGGTGGTGACAGCCTGCGGTGGCTCCAATTGCGCCTTTGTTCGGTACTTTCTATTGTAATTTTTGGTTCTTGTTAATAAAAATTGTTTTTCATTGTCTCTGTTTTGAGCTGTGTGATTCTAAGTTCGATTTTGTTCGTGCAATGTTTCTGTGTTCTTGTGTGATTGTGTTTCTTGTTCTTCATTGAAAACGAGTTGAACTCGTGTGACTCTGCACATTGAAATTCCTTAAGGAATTATATGACTCCACAGTGAGCATAACTTATCGAGATGTCTTCTCGAGTCAGAGTTGAGTTCAACGAGAAAAAAAAAACATTGATTTTAGATTTTGTAAATTGTTTGATTTTATATAAAATCTGATTTCGACTCTCTAACTCCACACAGTTAAAATTTCTTAGGGAATTTCATGACTCCAAGTGAGCATGACTCATCGAGATGTCTTCTCGAGTTGGAGATGTGTCTAATGAAGAAAAAATATTGTGAATTCATTTATGTTATTGTTGTCTTTTCAGAATAAAAATTTTTGGTTTAATTTAGGTTTTGAATTGTGAAACTACACTTTATTTTCTCTAATCAGAGAAATTGTATTGACTCCATAGTGAGTTTTTCTTTCCAAGGTGTCTCCTTAAGTTAGGGTGCAATTCAAAACACTGAATGAATCAAAGTATTTGATCTGGATTTAATAATGTTAGTTCCTTATTGTTTTGTAACTCAATTATTTTCATTGCTTTCATGCATCAGTAGTTTCTATATTCAGTTTTAGTTTTATTCTTGTTTTTCTTGCACTCTTAATCTGTAGCATTCATATGTTAGAATAAGGATTGTTTGACTTGTATGCATAGTTAGCTTTCACATTTTTCCAGTACTTTAGCTTAGGTTTTATCTCCTTACATGTTCTTGCCTTATTTTATTTTTAAATAGATTTGATTTCTTATTACTTCTTTTCTTTTCAAATTTCTTTGTTTTCATTTAATTTCTTGTCCCCACCTAATTTAATAGTAAATACTTAGTAAATAAATACAAGATCTAACTTTACATTTTCTAAACTTAATTTTCACCGAGTCTGCGGATTGATTCCCTGGTTGTCCTATGCTACATTAGTGGAGACTAGGGTTTGTTGACTTTTTGTGCGACCAAAAAGCCTTTCAACAATCAACAAACACCCTAGAAGACTTTAACTTAGACAGATAAAAGGATAGCAAAATAAAAACAAAAAATAGAGCGTGAAAGGGCTATAACATACGGTGTGATAATGACTGATTAAGATCATTTCTTGTGGCTTCCGCGAATGCCTGGACACAGATGATTCGCTGGCGATTATGGCGTGAAGGTTGACGACCTTGTCCTCCTCAAAAGGGATCTTACGGTTACGCACCTCGTGTTGAATCTGCATCGATTTCACGTCAGGCACCGTGAATTCGCAGAGCGGGCACTCGTATTTCAAGTGCCCGCCTTTCTCCACACTAGACCGGTCCGCCAAGCCCGCCTTACCGTTGCCGCGGTTGGTAGTGGTGGCATGATCTTCGCCGCGATCTCCTTGGTCGTGTGCTTCTTGGGTTTCTCCTTCCCATTCATCGCATCGAGGTGTGGCTCTGTCTCTCCGAAGATCAACAAATGATTATATTCCTTTGGTCTTTAATGGTTTGGATTTAGGGGTGGAATAAGGGAGGTAAACCCTAGGGATGGGAGAACCCTAATTTGTGTTCGACCACTGAAAAGGGTTTTTCATTTAGACGAACTTGTTTCGTTGGGCATCTTGGCGATAATGGAGAGGCATGCATTGGACTGAAGCTTGTCAATGCAGAGATAAACAGGGAAGAAATCCTAGGTTTGAGTACAAAATAAATCATTTAGATTTGAGTTCTAGAAGAGGTAGTGAAGAATGGCTTGATGATGGTGATTTATGATCGAGAGGGAAAGAGATGAGAGGGAAAGCTGAGACAAAAAGCTGAGAGGAGGGAAAGAGGAGAGGGAAAGCTGAGAAGAGGGAAAACTGTGGGAATGGCTCGAGAACTTTCAAATTCTTGTAGCATCTGTATGTAATATCTATATGTAGGGGGAAACCCACTTAAATACAGCTATTACATACCATT
Organism: Vigna reflexopilosa; assembly: GCA_027742785.1. Taxonomy (NCBI): domain Eukaryota; kingdom Viridiplantae; phylum Streptophyta; class Magnoliopsida; order Fabales; family Fabaceae; genus Vigna; species Vigna reflexopilosa. The sequence continues at coordinate 27,518,926 of CM050914.1, read as the reverse complement.
TTATCCTTGGAAAAGCTCCCGCCAAAAGGTGCCACGATTACATATGGATTATATATACAGATTTTCCGTACGTAATTTTTTTTCTTATTACATACGGAAAAATTTGTATGTAACTTATCCGTATATAATATCTGTAATAATCCGTATGTAAATAGCCTTTTTCTAGATTTTATTAGACAAACCCGCCTAGCTATCATTTAACCCCATCGACTTAACCGTTAAGTGATTGAATTCTCTTTAGAATTTGCAATTGCTTACAAGCCCTTAAATGATTACTCTCACAAGGAGGATGTGTATACAACACAATTCAATCTAATAGACTCTTAGAATTTTCTTTCTTCTTACAACAATAAGCTTATGATTCTATAAAGCTTGAGAGTATTTTCTTTTCTTTTGAACTTGCTTGTCTTCTTAGATATTTTCATTTGTATTTGTGTTTTTATTCTCTTGCTCTTTTTTAAAACGTTCTTTAATTTATAAGCCTCAAGAAAATGTTTGTTTGATAGTACTTACTTTGATCTTTAAATCTTTTTAACATTGTCGTAGGTAACAATTGTAGGTTAATGTCAACTTGTCAGAACATACATGTTTTTTTAGTACTTTATCAATGACGCACTGGAGGACCAACAACTAGACACCTTCACCATTGATGGCTGGCAGCCTCAACCACCATGGCGAGAACCACGACAACTCAACCCACCTTTGACGGACACAACAACATCACCTATAACGACGAGAAGCGCAACCACCAACGATGGAGCAAGGAGAGAATGCGCAAAAACAACTATGACCACGTCGAGACATCCACAACAACCACCGACCAACGTGAACACATCCACGATAAAGAACACTCAAAGAACCAACGAAGCAACTGGTTCGTGCAACAAACGAAGGAAAGACAAACACAAAAAGAAACAAACCAAAATGAGAAACGTAGAGAAAGTTAGGAGATTTCGCGAAAATGAAGCGAAAGGGAGAAGGAGATGGATATTAAACATTCTATACCGGTTATAGTGACTAACCAGTATAGAAAATGTTCCCCAGTATTTTTTTTTTTCACTACACCACTTTTTATGTCAGTTCTAGGTCTAACTGTTATATAGAAAAGGGACTTTCTATACTGGTTATGAGCGCAATCGGTATAGAAAAATTTGTAATTTATTACAGTTTTGTCACTGCGTCACTTTCTATACCAGTTTTGAGTCCATCTAGTATAGAAAAGCTTGTCATATTTACAATATTGTCACTGCACCACTTTTTAAACCTGGTGGTTTACAATCGGTATAAAAAGTCGTTGTAAAAAGTGTTTTTTGTACTAGTGTATAAGGCTTTAAGGAACAAAAAAACTTGGTTTACTTGTTGAACAAATTATGTACGATTAAAGTAGGCTCTTAAGTGTTGATTAAAGTAGGCTCTTAAGTGTTGGGATGAGTTTGATTCCTTCATCATTAATGTTGGTTACAACAGACTCAGTTTAGACATTGTACTTATTATAATAAGTTTGATGAAAATGATCTTATCATCTTATTATTTTATGTGGATGACATGGTGGTAGGCTCCAACAAAAAGCTTAGATCCAAAATTGAAGACATGATTGTTTAGGAGTTTGATACGAAGGATTTAGGACCAACAAATAAGATTTAAGATTTAGGGATGCAAATTAACTGAAGTAGAAAAGATAGGAAGATTTAACTTTCTTAAAAGATTTACTTACTAAATATCTTGTAGGACTTAAACATGCAAGATTGTAATTCAATTTTTATTCTATTTCTTATCAATTTTACTTACTAAATATCTTGTAGGGCTTATACATGCAAGATTGTAATTCAATTTTTATTCTATTTCTTATCAATTGTAAGTTATTCTCAAGTATGAGTCATAACAAAAGCACAGAATATGAAAATGTCTCGAATATAATATGCATCAACATTGGAAAGTCTTATATATGTTATGATTTGTACAAGATCAAACATTCCACAAACAATGGGATTGTTTAGTAAAATCATGTAAAATCCAAGTAAAGAATATTGAAGTATTGTTAAAAAATCATTAGATATATCAAAGGAATCTCAACATTATGTTTTGGATGATCGGAAATTTGTTGTCAAGACTATACCAATTCAAATTTTATAAGAGATATAGATAAAAGGAAATTTATTACTATGTGTTTGCACTTTTAAGAGATGGTATTGTAAGTTGATTATCTAAGTTACAGGATATTGTAGTTTTATTTATAATTGAGTATATGACAACACTAAAACTTACAAGTAAACTACTTCGATTCAAGGCTATTCGAAAAAAATAGTTACTAGTAATAAAAACTTGTTATATATTGTGTTACAAATTCTAAAAAAATATAATTTTTCATTTATAAGATAAACATATGAGAGATACAGATTTTAGTCCATTATCAATTAATCCTTAGTAAACTTTTGCAAATATTAGTGTTAAACTTGTATCTTATTGAGCCTAATATGCCATTAATATTGCATTTGGACTTTAATAAATCATCAATATTATTCTTAAGTTTGAAAATTATCAATGTTAACTAGAATTAACTTTAATGGATGTGGTTGCATTTTGTCCTTATTTAATCTCTAATGTTATAATTAAATTTTGTTAGACTTGTAGATTCATTAATGTTAGAGTGGATTCTAACCGAGCCTTTAGTTAACTATAAAAAATTATTTTTAGTGTTAGTTGAAAGGCATTTGGCCAATCATCTATACTGAAGCTTGAGAAAAACAATTACGGATATATTATTATTTGTAATTTAAATTATATAAAATAGTTATTAAATTTTTAATATTGATATATATCTTAAATTTTACGTTATAGGATTAAATATTATTTTAATTCTTATAGAACTTTTAATGTTGAATTTAGTCCTTATAAAGTATTTAATATTTTAGTCTCTTTAATTTTAAAATGTACAATTTTTAATCATCAATTATTTAAAGTCTTCATTAGTCAACATGAGAGTCTTCTTTATTTTCAGAAGGAAAATATATAAGAAATATTTCGGTTAGGTAGTTTTTTCAAAGTTAAAAAGTAATCAAATTATTTTATTATACTATTATTATTATTATTTATATTCATTTACTATATATGGAATATAAAAATATTTTAGTACAATTAAAAATTATTATCATCAAATTAGCGAATACAAAATAATTTCTGCGCTTAAATGAAATGAAATTATTTTCAAAATATTATACAATAACGCACACGACTTTCAATGAGTATTATGTATTTCATTTAATATGAATCATTAGCGTCCACATTGTCTTCAGTCGCTTTACGATTTCTGTTTTTCACATTATTAGCAACGCAAAAGCCGGCCATTATTCAGCTATGAGTAATGGTAAGATGATTACTATTTATATTAATTTAATATAGAATATAAGGCTAAAATATTATAAAAGCGTAAATTTTTATATATTTTAAAAAAAAAAATAATATCAAATAAATGTAAAAAATTTAAATATGTCAAAAAAATTATTTTTCATTCAATTATAAATTTAATCACTAAAATGGATCAAACTTATGAAAAGATAAATCTATTTACACCGGTTTAGGTTCAAAATGATTTTCTTTCAAACAATTCTGTCAAAAAAGTGGTCATTATGTTTTACAAATTTTGAACATGGCTACTGGAATAACAAATTCAGTTAATTTTTATAACATCTCAAATATATAGTTTTAAACTATACTTAAAAATCCTTACATTTATAATAAAATAGAATCGGGAAAAATAAAGTTAATTTACCGTTATCCTAAAATAACCATAAATTTAAAACTTTAAAAAAAACTTAAACATGATACAGTTACAAAGTACAAACTGAACGGTCATACAAACAAAGTATAAACCGAACGGTCCTAAACTAATATAAAGAAGTACAAGACCGAATGGTCTTACTCTAGAGGAAGTCGTCTTCTCTTTCCAGCGTCTGCTCCAACGTACCTACAACACCCTTTGCTCACACCCACAAGGTGATCATTACAGTGACAAGGACGACCGAACGAACATGACAAGACAAGAAATAAGTGTAAGCTAGTGTAATTTAATTAACAAAGCTAACATACATTTCATACGAGTACATAATAAAATCATACATACATAGAAATCATACAAACATATTATAACCAACCACTTTACACTGACTGTCCGGACTAGTATGAATATGAGATATGGCCGTTCGTGCACTCGTGGGTGGTAACCTGGAAAACCCATCAGTATTACCGCAGCATGGAAAAACCCTTGAGCTTGCCACACGAGGTTAATCTGTTATACCTCACCTTAGGTCAAGTTAATACATACCGCCCAGGCTAGGGCCTCCTAATATTCCCACCACATGCGCCACCATTCTCTACTTGAGACTTGGTGACCATTGGAATGTCAGGATGAACGCCAATGCTAAGCTTCCCTTATCCATACTGTACCACATTAAATCCAACCACCGTGACATTCCTCCCTGGAATTCTCTTTCATATCCATATTATAATTATCACATCATACTTTCATATTTCATTACAATTATCACAACATACTTTAATACCATCATACTTCATCATTCACACAATTCAAACCGAATAGTAAAACAACCACCACCCTTGAACATGACCAAACGGAAGAACACTCCCAATATGAAGACATGACCGAACGGTCATTTAAAGAATAAGGCTCCAGCATAAGTAGAACACTATAACACCCGAATACCAAAATTAAACGGAAAACTTGAATCTTAGACCGAACACTATTTGCTTGAGCTGAACACCGTTAGCTAAGGCCGAACACTAAGGGCTTAGGCCGAACACTATTGGCTTAGGTCGAACACTATTGAGACCGAATACCAATAGAAACCGAGTGCCCGTACAAGATCGAGCACTACTAAGACCAAGTGCTAGTACATGACCAAGCACTACCAAGACCGAGTGCTAGTACATGACCGAGCACTAGCAAGACCGAGTGCTAGTACATGATCGAGCACTACCAAGACCGAGTGCTAGTACATGACCGAGCACTACCAAGACCGAACATGACCGAGCGGTCATAATGAGATAAGGCTTGTGACATCCCGAAAGCGATTAAGACTGCAGACTAAGAATAAGCCGAACACTATATTCACTGGATATTAACATAAGACCGATCGGTCATAAACTGAGAACCCACAATAATAAAACTCAGTTACGACCGAGCACCAGAGGAAACCGAACACCAATATTAGACCAAATACTAGTATAGAACCGTTCGGTCATCAACTAGAACTCCACATTAGCAGAATCCTGTTAAGACCGAACACCAGGAAAAGGCCGAACGATCCATGAAGGATCCACATCAAACTATATAATTCTGCAGAATGATTGCAGAGTTATGATCAACACCAATTTCACTACATTCTCTCAACTTTTAATCCTTCAAACTTATATCATATACATCTCTACACATTAACTAAGAATAACTAAGTCTTTTTAACATCATTAAGAGAGTTTCATCATAGATTTGAGAGTCAATTCTGCAGAATCATGAACTCAATGACTGAGAATCAGATTTCCTAATTTTTGGCACATTTCTGAGTGACTTAGGATTTTAACAAGTCTTTAAATAACTGACCCAGATTTCCCATATAGACCAAACTCAAACCGAATACAAATCCTTCTATTTTTACTATCACACTTCCTTCCAATTTCACTCGACCACTGAATTAGAATCAAGCAGAAACACAATCATTATAAACACATCATTAATATTCCATACCAACAACACCGAATACCAAATCATTCAATGTTACACACATGCATAATCCTCAAACAACATATTCATGCATCAAAACCAATTAATTAAATTAGCTAGCTTTCCTTACCTCTTAATCGAACAACAAGCTTAATCAACCGTAGAGTTGCGTTCACCACCAACCAAAAATCCTAGAACACCTAAAGCTCATCGATAAGAAGGAAAGATCACCCCAAAAGACCAAAAACGTGATTAGAACCAAGAATAAGAAAATGATGGACACATGCAGCCAGAAACTTGGCTTGCATGTTCTAGAAAACAGAATTTCTGGGCAAGGCGTGAACTTACTAATTCTAAACTTGCTGTTGATCAGTGGAGAAGGATGATCTTGACTTCCAGATTACTTAAACGATGGCTGTTTAAGTAAAATGTAAAAGGAGATGAAGTATTTCTAGGGAGAAGAAGGAGAATTATAGAAAGATGAAGAAGAAAAGGAACTCAAAGGAGTGAAACGACATGTAGAAAGTGGTATGAAAAGTTGAAAACTTGACTTATATACCACCGAATGACACTCGACTCACTCTCATGCATACATCTATCTCTTTCTTTACACATGTCATTTTTGGGTTTGATAGTTTTTAACTAGCATTTTTATGACTAATTCACATTTTCTATTAACTTTCCTTCAAATATATGGAACCACTAAAATATTTCCAAAATAGAACTGCTAATATATAAATCCACTTATTATCATGCTAAAAAAGAATAAAACAGATTCATCTATTAATCATCATGATTTTTATTTTCTAAAAAATACCATAAACACTTATCTGCTTCAATTTATTAAAGTTCTAATGGCAACATCGTCAAAAATTTAAACTGAATAAAAATAGATATGGTTGTCGGATTGGCGCGGAAGAACATGTCATTAAATTACTACTCTTTCAGTACTTCGGGGCAGATCTAAATCTAAATATAACAATCTGTATTACTTTTTTCTACATGTTTTATTTCACACTCAAAAACTAAGTTTAAAAATCTAGGGTTCTTTCATAGTTTTTTTCTAACACATGTCTTACTTGTTACCCAAAGAAAACGAAACAATTTGGATTGCCATTTTCCTTTTGTTTTTGCTATTGCTATATTCTTCTGAAACTGATTCAACAGTACAATGATAACACTCCCAACTACTCTTCTTTCACCTTCCTCACCATTCTTCATCTCATTCAATATTATATTTCAGCCCTGCTGCTTCATTCACACTATGCCAAACCTGAATCTTCACAATGTGAACAACATTTCTATGTTTTAGAAGAACATAATATATAGATACACACACATGTATGTGTGTGTATATATATATAGTGTTCATATGTTCAATGTAAAAGAATATGTAATTGGTTATATATACCTACAGCAGCAACATCAGATTGCTTTGCTTTCTTGCTAATGTATTTCAGAGGTAAATCTCCAGTGATCAAAAAGTTAAATACTTCTTGCTGAGACCTTAATGTCTGCTGTGAAGGTAAGTGATGATAGAACTGCAGAAACAGTTGTATATGTTAGTTTTCAACTTGATTTCTTGAAGAAATATATGATTTGCATTCAGAAGAGGTGATTAAAACAAACACTTGCATTGATTTCTAATAAAAAATTACCATGCATGCATATGGTTTTTTGGTTTCAATCTTAGTTTACATTTGAATCATTAACTTCATCAACCACGTAAATCATTGATAATATCATACCCAATCTTTAATTAAAACGCCATTGTTATTGTCTCTGTTGCGTTCCCTTTTTTCCAGCAACCAGTTTTGGAATCTTTCTGCAACTGAAAATTGAGGAACATGATTCCCCCAGCTTCTTCCTTCCCTGAATCGGTTCAGTAGTACCTTTTCAAATTTCCAAGAAATATTCTTCAGTAAAAGATTTTTCATATCAGAAAACACATAGATTGCACTGCATGGAACAAAAAAACAAACGTGAAGAGAAAGAAAGAAACAATTAATTGAAATTTGACTATATAAATGTGCTACCAACTTACTATATCCAAATCAATGTTTTCCAGCGAACAAAATGTCGGAGTTTCAAAAGAAAATGGCACTTCAAACAGAAGCTTTGTAGTAGTGTTTCTTCTTTTTCTGCGGTGAGCCTGCATGTGACAATCACATCACAAAACTCATACTGGTATGGTTTTAAGGAACAACATGGGAAATTCTACTAAAATTTATCCTTATGATTGATGTGTAGAAATATGAAAATCCAAAAGATTTTTTTTTTTTTTGAATTTCAAAAATAAGAACTTTACCTTTCTCTGAGTCTCGCGGACCATGGGACTATGCTCACCATGTTGGAGATCATTGAGTGCTCTCATGTTGGCATCCTGTGTTATAACATTTCAATTGTAATTAGGAAAAAATTCAAGGACTATACAAATTGAGTAAGAAATATATATATTTTTATTAATTTTGGAAAAATACAACTAATGTAAATAGGGTATGAGAAGATATTTGAAGAGGACACTTACCCTTAGTTGATCGTGAAAGGCTCTTTTAAGTCTGTTAAGGAAAATAGGATCCTTAACAACGCTTATGGGTTGTGCCCTAACCACTAGTGCTCCATCAGGGTGTTGGTCAATGAAAGTCATATTTGTTGTTCAAGGAAAAAGTTTTTTTTTTTTTTTTCTAGCACAATCAACAGGGAATAATTATGACAATATCATAAAAAAGAAATTATGACAATATTAATCAGTCAGAATTCATGGAACAGGCACAGAAAAGAAGTTTCAAGATAAAACATACAATACTTATGGTAGATGTGTCTAATATATATTCAATTAGTACTTCCAATTTTAGGGAAAAAATTAATTTTGGGTTTTGAAAAAAAAATTGTATTTAGGCAGGAAATAAATCACTATTTTATTTTCTAATAGTAAATTTGTTTTCATTTAGATATAATATAATGTTAATTTAAAACATAGTAAAGGGGTAGATTTTTTTTTTAATTTCTAAAAGAAAGCAATTCCCTTAAAACAATAGAATTTAGTGACTATATATCAATACTTAATTAAAATTCCCTAATAAACTACGTATTATTCACACTTGAAAGAACATTAAAATCTTCTTACAACGTTTGAATAAAATATCATCAAAGCTTTATTTTCTAAATCACAACATCATAATTCTTCAGTTGACAATCTAAGGAAAATCTCAAAACCTTAAATCAAAACATCATAATTCTTCATTTGTTGCCATAAATTAAGAGGGGTGTCGTAGACATGTCAAAGAATCAACAGGTTATTATTTTCTCAATTTTTAACAAACATGATCAAAAGTAACTTAAAAGTCAACAAAACTTCTTACAATATGGAAAACAGCTTCAACTTTTAACATCCATTTCCATAATTTTCTTACAAAATTCATAATCTACCGGTGGAAAATTTGCTGCAAATCACAGAAAAACGATTGATGCAAGTCCATTTGCATTCAGAAAAATACATAAGAAAATACAAGACCACAGACAAGGTACCTAATTTTCTGTCTATATCAACACCATACAAATTAGGGCATTGTCTGAATAGGATTCAGCAAGCCTTTATGCTTCTATTTTCTTGCATTTCCTCACTCATGATAATGTTTTTTTTTTAATTGTTATAAGCTATAGGATTAACAACATTTTAGACAAACTAAGTCAAGAAAATATCCCATTCAAGAAGCTTATGCATTTCATACCTTGTTAACAAGCCAATACCTAGGGAAACTTATGGATGTGTCCTGCACAATTATCCTCACATTTCCTCAAGATAAATGCAAAATAAATCATAAATAAGATTACTTATAAATCAAGAGAGAAGCCATAATCAATATAGGTTAATCAAATAGCAACTTTAAACACAGACCTTGTGCAGAAGCCAAAATTCAGCAACCAATGGCTTCTTTGCCATAAAAGTACATAGTTTTCTCTATTGGATCCAGCACTGGGCTTATTCAATTATAGATAGCTAGAACAGTGCAAATAAACATAAAATATACACACATGTAGCCAACTTTACACAAGACATCTATGCAAATCACGCAACGGCTTATTCCATTAATCAACACGTCTAACTTACAATTAAGCATAAAACACTTTTACATATGCAAATTTAAGTCAATTGTAACATACTAAGTGCATAGGGTTTGGAGTTCCTTTCATCTTACATATCTTATAGAAAAAATCCTTAGGGAGTGTTGAGGTTCCTTTTGTCTTCCTTTGTGTTTAGCCTTTGGACACTCAATTAGTGTGGTTTCTTCCTTGAAAATCAGAGCAAGACCTATTAAATTGAAGAGGGAGATTAGTATAATTAACACCAAATTGGTTTTACATGCGAGTTTTCAATAAACAAAAACTCCATACATAGGGCAATGTGGTTAATTTATAAAAGTGATAAGGATATGATGATAAGGGTGTTGTAGAGGTAGATTTTTATGCTTTGATGAGAAGAAAAAAGGTGAACATATCTACCTCCTGTTATTGAGAACAAGAGTTTTGTTAGGGAGAAATGAAAGAGAGAAGTGAAAAATGTAGCTTATGGAGCAGAAACGAGGTGGTGAGCTTAACTGGTTGATGGTGGCTTGAAGGAGAAATTGATCCGATAATGGCATGGAAGTGAGAGATTGTGGACTTTGAGACAAAAACCTAAGATATAGGTGACTTGTTTATTAATTGTAGGCGTTAAGGAGAGTCTGAAAATTTATGAATTAATTTTGTTTCACATTTACATAATATATTGTCTTAATTACTATGGAATTAATATGTAGTTGACCTTATAAATATTGTATTTATTGATGTTAAATATGCAGTATTTTTTAAATATTTCAATGTAATGTTTATTTTTTATGTTTTGTTTTAAGTATTTCATAATTTTAGATTTTTTTGTTAAGTTTTATTAATTAAAATTATTATATATCGAGTGCTTAAAACAACTTTCATATTTGTCTAATTTGTTGATACCCATTTCTCTCTTCTTTAATTATGAGTTGATGAATCGAATGAAAGACACAAGTTGATAAGTGAGTTGAAGATCGAAAAACAAAAATGATATATGTAATACTGTAAATGGTAAAATTAAATGATAGATACTCAAAAATAAAAAAAGTATTTCAAATATTCAATAGAAACTTTTAATACCGATTCAATTAAAAATATTTAAATTTATATTATCAGTGAAAACAGGCTTGTGTGTAAGTGAATATATGTAATTTTATCTTATGGTAATAAATTTTTTTTTATAATAATTATTATAAAATGAAAAAATATTAAAATTGAAAAAAATAAAATTATTTTCATAATTTTACTCTGGATAATTAGCTAAATTTTAAGAAAATAGTGAAAAAAAGTTTAAAAGCAAAGATGATAAGATTTGTGTTCACTAAAAAGGTAATTATAAAAATAATCATCTTTATTAATGGTATATATTAATTAGGATATTTATTAACTTTAGTATTTTAAATATTTTCTTAAAAAGAACGTAAATGTTTTAAAATCTATTATTGATTAAAATGAATTAATCGGAATATATATTAAAATTGTCTATTAAATACGCATTTATAAATTTAAAGTCTTTATTAAGTAGAATGACTTGATAAATTTAATATTATATTTACTTCAAAATATAATTTAAAATACTATATATAGTTAAAATATTCTTTAGAATTATTTTTTTATCCAAAAAGATGTAGTAAATATAACAAAGTTTACAGGTGTAGTAGACGGAGGATTATATCGAAAACCACTACAAGAATAACTTGAGGAGGATCTTGTAATTTGATGTGTTTCGACTTTTCTTTTAGGTGTTTACTGGGTTGCTTATTATTTGTGTATGTATATACTGGCACCAAATGGATGTCAACACCTTGTATTAGTGTAAAAAATATTTTTTATAGCGATATTTTACACCTGTTGGAATCTACCAAATATAAAAAGTGGTGCGGTGAAAGTTTCGTAAATATGAAAAATACTAATTGGATCTAAAACTGGTATAGAAAGATTTTTCTATATCAGTTGCGCCCAGAATCGGTATAGAAAGTCACTTTTATATCGATTAGACATAAAACCGGTATAAAAAGTTGCATGGTGACAGAAATGTATTATTGAACAATTTTTCTATATCGATTGCACTTATAATCGATATAGAAAGTCGACTTTCTACACTGGTTGGTCACTATAACGATATAAAATGTTTACTACATCTCTTTCTTCCCTTTACACTTTACTTTCACAAAACCACTAAGCTTTTTCTCTCTCTTTCTCTTTTCGCTTCCATTGCTCTCGTTCTGGCGTTCTCTTTGCACTTCCATTCGTGGTCGTTCTCTCTACAACGTTCTCCTTCTCCATTCGTTCTCCTTTTCTTCGTAGACTTATGTTCTCTGTGATAAGAATGACGTTGGTCAATGTCACCTTGGTTGTTGTCCTTTTAACCTTCGCGATGGTTGTAGTGTTTCCTTGGTCGTTGTCATTTTGGCTATAGGAGGTGGTATCTTCCTCTTTGCCACCGTTTTAGGTGTCATTTGGGTTGTAGCAGTGATATCTTCTTCTTTGCCATCGCGATGAGCGTTGATGTGGTTTTAGTCATTACGTTTTGGCTGTGGTTTTGGCCATTGCGTTTTGGCTGTTGTAGTTACCTTATGGCTGGTCTTTGTCGTTGGTGGTTGGAGCAACACTCCCATTTTAACGGTGGTTGGTGGTTGTCATCGTTGTTGGCTGTCATCACTGCTTTTTTTACTACATTTGCTCCTTCTACAGAAGCTTTCTTGGTTGTGTTGCATTTGTGTTGTGGTGGGTTACATTAAAGCTTCCTTGTGTGGTGTGGTGGGTTGTGGTTGTTAGAAAATAGGTTGGCTCAATTCAACACCAAGAGGGGGGGTGAATTGGTGAGGTTTCAAAATCAGAGTCTTCTTAAAATCTTTTTCACAAAGTAGAACCCTTTCCACAATTTCTTGAATCGCAAGTAATGAAAAATTTAAGCGCAGCGAAATTACAAAGTAGACTACGAAAACAATAAAGTCGACTGAATGTAAAAGTGTAATGATAGAGAATTCAAACGCAGGTTTTTATATCGGTTCGGCCTCAATGCCTACATCCAGTGTCCTTCCAATCCCAAGAAGCAAATGCACTATAATGGTCAAGGTTTTTACAACAAGGCTTTTATAGAGACCTCCACGTCAAACATATAAAACACCTCTCTAACCCTCTAACCAAAATATAGGCAATACAAACAACAAAGATTTGCAGCAAGAATCCCCTCTCCTACAATCTTCAACCCACTTTGAACAATCCTCAAAGTGTCGAGACTCCACGAGTTTACCCCTTGTAATCACAACAGGTACAACAACAACCAGTGAATGGTAACACAAGCCTTGATCAACCAAAGAACACCTCAATTGTGCAGATAATGATCAAGCAGTAAGCACAACAAAATTCTCCTTCAGAACCTATTCAAAGAATGATCTCCACGGTCTTCTTGATGAGTTCTTGGAGCACTAAATCATAGAGAAACAATCTGAAACAGAATATGAAAATGTCAGTTCTTCCAAAAGTTCTCTGAATAACTCAGGTCTCGTCTATTTATAGATTTTCATAAATCAGACGCTCCTGTAGTCGACTAAGCTACTAATAGAGTCGACTGTCCCCTGACAATTATAACAGTTAAGTCAAACTAGTTGCAGTCAAGTCAAACAAATTAATTCCACATCCAATACATTTGACCTCATTCAATGCTTAACTAACTTTTAAAAATATAGCCATTACTATTCACAAGCATAACAGAATTTCAAATCAAACACCTAACAAAGTCGAATGCAAAGCGCACACAGTCGACTTTGACACATCTGCACATATTGAAATTCTTTTCAATGTAAAATCTCACATAGCACTGTATTTGAAAATTTGTGCAAAGTCTTTAGTCTTAGTCGATTCAATTAATAATGAAGTGCAGATTTGCCACACAATATAAGTTCATCAAAGTGCTTGTGGTTTTCCTTTTCCAAATCATATGCAATGTAAGCACAACAGATGTAACATATATCAGATCAATTATGCATTCATATATCAAGATCAACACAAAACATGTTTAATAAGATATTAATCAATAAGCAACAGGATATGTAACACATTAACAATACATGTGTTATTAATAATGTGTTGTCATCATCAAAAACTAGAGTGAATAGAGCACTGTGAGATTAAGGTATAGTTAAACCAGTGCTTTCCTTATCAACAATCTCAACAATCTCCCCCTTTTTTTGATGATGCACAACCATGATTATTAAACAACCATGTTTGTACACAAACAAGACAATAAACTAGTCAAGTAATCACTCAAAATCAAGCAAAAAGTAAGTAAGTGCAAGTGATTAAATGATCTTTCCATTGTATCAGAGCAGTTTTCAGAGTATAAAGCAAGTAAAAGAAATATTTCAACTTTATAAAGAACCTTTACTCTGAAAAAGCATTATCAAGCAGTAACATATCAAGCAAAATAAATCTTTCACAATATTTCCCCCCTTTATGCATTAGCAAAAAAAGTTTGCTTTCAGATATGGATATGCTGTTAACCAGAAAAATATAGAGATGCATCAGTAAGAAATAAGCAGTTTAAACATGCAGTGATTTTGCCCCTATCACATATATTCACATGAGATATATAAACTCTCCCTAGAATGTAGACATGTGAAAAATCTATGCTAACAAATAATGCTCCCCTTGTCATTATGCATACAACAAAATCAGATTTAGATGCACAATGCAGTCACACAGATATAAGAGCATACAATCAGTTCGTATCAAACTGTATCAGTGTCATGATTGCACAATTCAATCAAGCAAAGATATAACTATCAACAATCTCACAATATAATCTCATTGCAAAACAGTCATATAACAACAGAGATATATTGAAGAAATCTGATATAAAAAGATCAAGAAACTTTATAACCAAATTCCAATAATTGGAATTTATAACCCTCTGTATTTGGAAGTCGATTGATCCAATAATATAGTCGATTTCATTGCTTTCTAGACAGTTATGATCCAGCAATGAAAATAGCTTGTTTAGAGAAAAGGGTTCTTATGTTGGAAAAGTGGTTGAAGGTGTTACTGGGTTCTTATGTATGTTGATGAAACAGGACGAATGGAATAATAAGAAAAGCACATGTATATTTATAGATGAAACGATGTCATCACACTTCCATAGAATTGTCGTGGAATATCATTTCATCATGAAAAAAGCAGTACATAGAGTAATTATACTATTAATTTTCACAGTCCACCATCTAGTATGAACGTCGAATATTACCAAAGTTCGACGTTCAAACATCATTCAGAGACAAAGTAAAAAATCTCTTTGGATACTGATATGACCTCCTTGCAGACGAAAAATACGTCGAAAATATATGAGCCTTGACATTAAAGTTAGAGTTTAAAAGAAAAAAAGTGAAATATAAAAAATTGGAGCGACCATTGGTATCTTGATGAAGTTGAAATGTCAAAGTCCATTATAATTCGACGTAATATTGATGCTTTGGTAAAGGCACACAATTAATTTTCACAGTCCACATCTAGTATGAACATCAAATATTTTCCACATTCGACGTTCAAACATCATTCAGAGAAAAAGTAAAAGATCTCTTTGGATACTGATATGACCTGCTTGCTGACGAAAAATACGTCGATGAACTAGGAGTCTTGACGTTAAAGTTCGGGTTCAAAAGAAAAAAAAATATAAAAAATTTGGAGCGACCTTTGGCTTCTTGATGAAGAAGAAAACGTCAGAGACACGTAGAATGCGACATAATATTGGTGCTATGTTAAAACAACACAATTAGTGGTGCCAACCACTCATATGCCCATCACGTCAACGCTGTCAAAGGTTGTGACGAACTATTGCAAATATATCGTCAAATCGTCGCTTGCATTGGACGTTTAATATTGGATTATAAATAGCTCAAGAGATTTGGATTTCATTTCAAGTTGAACCATTTGATAACCTTCCCTAACCAAATTCATGTTAACTTTTTTCATTTGTTTTAGTTCTTTTCCTTCACTAAAGGAAGACATTTCTTTGTTATCCATAAAGGCAAAGGGCTAAAACATAGGAAAATGTTAACACTTATGAATTTTAAGTAGACTCTTTGAAAACCTATCCTACAAAACTTCCGCACCCAAATTCATGTTAACTTTTTCCTTTGGTTTTTCATTAATTCCTCCTCTAAACGAAGTCATTTCTTTGTTATCCATGAAGGCATGACGGAAAACCATAAGAAAATGTTAACATTTATGAATTTCAAAAACATTCTACATTATTTTGCTTGTTTTATTTTTTTTTACTTCCTGTTTTTCGTTATAATGTATTTCATCATCTTCGGTCTTCATTTTAGGTGTCGTAATTTATTCTAAAGTACATGACGTCGATTATCTCAAAAAAATGACGTCAATCTCCACGCCTTTGCATCGAATGTACTCAATATTCGACGTCAACTGTATAAATTTAAAATATTTTAGTTGTTTCCACCATAGGAAATTAGATAGCACTGAATTCTAATGGTAGAAAACAACTCCAAGCCATTTAAAAAATGAACCATACATTGTTAAAGGATGAAGTTTTTTTTTAAAATATTCGAATGTATAAATTTAAAATATTTTAGTTGTTTCCACCATAGGAAATCAGATAACTCTGAATTTTAATGGTAGAAAACAACTCCAAGCCATTTAAAAAATGAACCATACATTGTTAAAGGATGAAGTTTTTTTTATATCATTATTTTAGTTCTCGAAATTGTTTCAGCATTAAACATATTGTGAATCATATTTCTTTTTCTTCGGCACTTCCCTTTCAGTAAGATAACTTAATCATTTCTGTACTATAAAAAGCATTTTATTCTGATGAATGTCAAAGGCCACCTTCATATGAACTAAGACATGAATGAGGCACTTTGACATTCAAGCAGAGCAAATTGCAATTTAAAGAACAAACATGTTTCAAAATCTAAGGAAAGGGAAGGAGCTAAGAGATAAAAAACATGAATCCTAATATGTTCAACACGGAAACAGGACGAATGGAATAATAAGAAAAGCACATGTTATTTATAGATGAAACGATGTCATCACACTTCCACATAATTGTAGTGGAATATCATTTCATCATGAAAAAAACAGTACATCGAGTAATTATACTATTAATTTTCACAGTCCACCATCTAGTAAGAACGTTGAATATTACCAAAGTTCGACGTTCAAATATCATTCGAGACAAAGTAAAAGATTTCTTTGGATACGGATATGACCTCCTTGTAGACGAAAAATACGTCGAAGATCTATGAGCCTTGACGTTAGAGTGAGAGTTTGAAAGAAAAAAAGTGAAATATAAAAAAATGGAGGTATCTTTAAAAGAAAAAAAGTGAAATATACAAAATTGGAGCGACCATTGGTATCTTGAAGAAGTTGAAACGTCAAAGTCCATTACAATTCGACGTAATATTGGTTTTTGTTAAAGGCACACAATTAATTTTCACAGTCCACATCTAGTGTGAACGTCAAATATTTTCCAAATTTGACGTTCAAACATCATTCAGAGAAAAAGTAAAAAATCTCTTTGGATAATGATATGACCTCCAGGCCTTTGCATCAAATATACTTTATATTCGACATCACTGTATAAATTTAAAATATTTTGAAGTTGTTTTCCACCATAGGAAATCAGATAGCTCTGAATTGTAATGGTAGAAAACAACTCCAAGCCATTTAATAAACGAACCATACATTGTTAAAGGATGAAGATTTTTTATATCATTTTTTAGTTCTCACAATTGTTTCAACATTAAACATATTGTGAACCATATTTCTTTTATCTAAGCCTTCCCTTTCAGTAAGATAACTTAATCACTTCTGTATTATAAAAAGCATTTTGTGGAGTTGAATGTCAAAGGACCTTCATATGAATTGAGACATGAATGAGGCACTTTGACAATCAACCAGGCAAATTGCAATTTAAAGAACATACATGTTTCAAAATCTAAGGAAAGGGAAAGGGCTTTAAGATTAAAAACATGAATCCTAATATGTTCAATACGGAAACAGAAAGCAAGTCATTACGTGATATTCAAGCCATATTTATAGATGAACGTACAGAATGTTGGATTCGACGTTCAAACATCATTCAGTGAAAAAGTTAATAATAAATCTCGTTTGTTTCAGATAAGAACAAAATGACCTATAACGTCGAATTCCAGAGGCGTGGGACGTTATATTGGATGATTAAAAAGTAAAATTAGAAGAACAATAATAAATAGACGACCTTTGGCTTCTGGTTGAAGAAGACATCAATCGCGTAACTGACTAACACCATCTCCTATGGACGTCGAAGCCGTACCAAGTTTGACGTTCATACATCAATCATAGAAAAATTAATATATTTTATTTTGTTTGATTCATACAATAACAGATTGACTACCCGCCCCCAAGAAATTGTGTACTTTTCAATTATCGAGGTGAGATTTGGAGGGATTGAAGTTAAAAGTTTGATGTTCCCCTCTGTATTATATAATTCCACTTTAAATTTTTCTAAGTTAATATAATCGATTCTAAATAATAAAGAATCGATTTAAAGCGTTATAAATTAAGAAATGCAAATGAGCTTTTAATGATTATTTATGGTGACAATGTGGCTGGTTATTTATCACACGTTTGTTAAAATATTAAAAATCATAGAAATAATGCATGAGAGAGTTAAATTTTTTTTTCTAATAATGTTAATCATAGTATTTTATTTATATTAATAACTTATTATAACTATTAAATTTTTCAAAGTAATTTATTTCAATTTGACCAAATTTTTGTTGAAAGAGTTCTTTTGAATTTTTATCTTCGATGTGGACTTTTTATATTTTACTTTTTATAAATTGTTATGTAGTTGCTGGTGATTGGTCCGTTTAAAATATACAGACCAATAAAATAGTGATACATTGTATATTGTCAAAAAGTTGTTAACATATCATGGTCCTTAACAAAATTTTGGTTATCGAATTCTGCCTACTTTTAATCATGATCAGGCTTGGCCGTCTCGACTATTTGCTTGGACTGGAGCTTGGTATAAGACAGAGATGGAGAAGCCACAATCTAGCAGGTTGATAAGTAACGGAAGAATCGCAACATAGATGTTAATCTTTATAAGAATGCAAATGCATATTATGACTTCCAAATGGCTACATATATAATTGGTGCCCTACATACAAGTATAAATGTTTAAGGCACCTAAGAAACCCAAAAAGAAAGTTCAATGAGATTCGATCGACATTCAACTTATACTTATGTTAGTTTGTCTCGACCTTTAGTCTAAAACACTCATCCCAACATTCATTTATTATGATTTTAATTATTGTGATCTATAACTAAAACTCAATTCTCATAAACTATTATTATTATTATTATTTTTAATATCAAATTAAAATAATATTTTAAAGAAATAAAATACCTATCAAATATGACGTTATATTATTTTTTCATCCTATCAAATATGACGTTATTTTATTGCGAGCATTAGACATTCAATGAGAGGGGAAAATAAAAAATATCTTAATGTACGGTACTTTTTGATACTTTGGCTTCCAATAGAACGTCGAAGGCTCTGGGGCTTTGACGTTTTATTTTTTTTCTCAAAATTTTTTAAGCATTAATCATATTGTGAATCATATTTCTTTTTCCTCAGCACTTCCTTTTCAGTACGATAACTTATTTACGGTGTAGACTATAAAAAGCATTTAGTTAGGAAGTTTATTTAGGGTGTAGACTATGTTAAAGAACATTAATTTCACATAACTTTTAATAATTTAATAAAATTATTTTTGCATCGAGTGAACTAAACGTTCGACGTCAACAGTGTAAATAGATTCCAAATTTAAATTGTTCTTAAGTTGTCTCCTCCCTTAGAAATCAGATAGCTCTAAAAATCTATCGGAGGAGTGCAAGTTATGGATAATTTAAAAATAGAATTATACATTGTTAAATAATGAAATTGAACAACTTTATTAGATAATTATTTTAGAGCTTAAAATTCTTTCAGCACTAAACATATTGTGAACCATATTTCTTTTTCCTAAGCACTTTCCTTTTAGTAAGATATCTTAACCATTTATGTACTATAAAAACATTTTGTCAACTTTAACTTGAAAGGGCTCCTTCGTATGAGATGACGATGAATGAACCACTTTCAAGTTAGAGTTATCAAAATGCAATATGAAGAACAAAGATACTTAGAAATCTAAGGAAAAGAAAAAGCAAACGAAATAAGAAATATGAATGCTAATTTGTTCAATATGGAAAGAGGAGGCAAGGGAATACATGAAATGCAAGCTATATTTATAGATGAACCGAAGACGTACATCGTGTGATTATAGTTACTTTGTATTAACGTCGAAGCCATGCTGAATTAGACGTTCAAACATCATTCAGAGAAAGAGTAATAGATCTCGTTTGATTGACGTACATCGTGTAATTATGCTTAGCAACTGCCTTCGTGTATGAACGTCGAATCCCATCCGAAATCGACATTCAAACATCATTCAGAGGAAAAGTAATAATTGTAATTTAATTCAGATAAGAACAAATTCATTTCCAAGGAGTAGATGTATCTGAAGAAGAAAGAATTGTGTGCAAAAGGTCAGAAGAAATTGCTATACGAAGTCTGTCATCTATTGGGCTGAAAAAGACTGAGAATGGATGGTTCTTCATTGATGAGCAAACTGTCGGAAGTCCACCTACTCGTGGTGAAGATCATACTAAAGATTCTGGCGATGAACATTGAATGAAATATTCTTGATAATAATAGGGACTACTTTTCTAAGTGTTTTTTTTTTTAATTTTGTAATCATGGGTATTAAGCCATCGTTTGTTTCTCTATTTCCTTCGGTTTTATTTAGAAGTGCAATGAAGATTTATTTTAGTAAATGATCTGTGAATTATGAATGTTGATTGCATTGTATATGGACTACCTCTCAATCTAGTTGAGAAGAGAAGATTATGCAGTTCTGATATTGATCAAAAACTGATCACTGGTTAAAAGTGCAAAGGAAAGAAATATAAGTTATGGGAATGTCGTTGAATCTAATAAAAAAATTTCATTTACGGTGTACACTATGTTAAAAGAACATTAATTTGACATGACTTTTCTTAATATAATAATATTTATTATGATTTTAATTATTCTGATGTATAAACTTAATTATCATTAATTATTATTATTATTATTTTCTTTCTGAAATTATAATAATTTTTTAAAGAACTTAAGTTTCATTCTCTTTAAATTTGACCCACAAATCATTATTATATTTTACAATAAATTTACACTAATATTTATAAAATAATTTTTTTTTAAAGTATGTAAATCATATCTTAAAATATAATGGTAACGGGAGGTTATTGGAGGTTTAAAGGAAAGAAGGAAACAAAGGGCGGGAGGCTGAAGAAGAAAACGTCTAATCACACGTGATTTATCAAACTCTCAATTAATACGTCGAAGCCCAGTAGAATTCGACGTATAGTTTTTAAGTTGAGGAGTTAAAGACTCTACATTGTGAAAGACGTTACAAGAAGAAAAGAAAAGGTTTCCCGGCTTACAAGAAACGCAAACCCATCTGGATCGATAAGTGATGAAGACACCCCAGGAACGTTTTTATACCGGAGACGATTATGATATTGATCAAAAACTGATCACTAGTGTAAAAGTGCAAATTTCAGTACACTACTAACTTGAATTGATTAAGGAAGACATTAAAAGAAAAGATTTCATGTCTGATTTTAAACGAAAAAAGAGCGCCACATTTTGATATTGGCAGAAGAAAAAAACTTCAAAGCCCTACCGAATACGAAGTTCTATTAAGCACATCATTAATGCTCCCAACATACTTCAATTCCCTTCACGTCCCTGCCCCGCAGCCTCCGACGTTTTATGGCACGAGTGAAAAGAAAAGAGATCGAAAAGTACGGTACTTTCTGATATTGGCGGCTAATTAAGAGAAAATGTAAAATTCCCAGACAATACAATGTTTTATTTAATGCTCTCGTGTTCAGAAGAAAAAAAGTAAAAGCAGAGGAATGGAAAAAACTTTAGGCGTCACATACTATGTCTGCAACGTAAACTTTGCAAATTTATAAAAAAAAGGCGCCTGTTTTTTTACTGCAAACATCGAATTATTTTGGTCTGTGACGTGGTTTTTAAATATAACTTCAAATTTGTCTTATTTTCGACGTGGAATATGAATGTAAAAAAATAACACGGTCTCACTATTTGTTCGCGCTACCATTTCTGCTTGAACTTTCTTCTTTGTGGACGACTGCGATAAAGAAAAAAGCTTATTTTTAATCTTTTCTGTCCTTGTAATGTCATTTGGTTCCCATTACTATGTTTTGACGAATCTTCTTTGTTTATCTTTAGGCTGTGTTTCGTATGTGGTCAAGGAACTTCATCTTTCTCCAGTGACACCATTTCAAGTATGTTTTTTTTTTATCTTCGATATCTCATACGTATGATGTATGTGCTCGTGTTTTTGTTGTGTTTTTCGATTCTGGACGTATGGTATATGTATAATAGTTTATTTTTTCCTTCAACGTATGATGTCTGTGTTTGTTCGTTGTCAGCGAACTTCGTCATCTTCTCGAGTGTCACCATTTCGTTGTCTGTTCTAACTATAATTTACTAACATTGTAAACAGGTATGACGAGTTCTGGATCAGGTCATACGGGAGAAGGTGTTAGATCTGTGACTCGGATGCCTGGTGTCACATCCCGTCGGGTTAATGATAAACCATTGTCGGTGGAGTTTGATCCTAAAACATTTGTGCCTATAGGGGAACATGCAACAGAGTTTAAGAGTTACTTGGGCACGCTGGCAAGATTTCATGTCCCTATTCTCACTAACCGTTGGGGTGATGTGTCAGAGGTTGAGAAAGATCTACTATGGCAGGATATTTTGGTATGTACTTTAAGCTGTTTTACTTCCATCATTGACTTATTTTCGTTGAACATGCTTTAACATTAATTTTCTTTTTTAACAGAGAAGTTGGGTTATTCCTGATGATGAGAGGATAAGGAAGAAGGTTTTATCCCAAATTGCAACCCGGTGGAGGGACTTCAAGATGTCAATGACACGTAAATTTGTCTTTGGCTCTAAACAGAATGACACTCCCTGTTCAAGGTATAAAATATATGATGAGCAGTGGGTGCAGTTTAAAGAATCTAGACTTACTCCTGAATGGCAAGTATGTTTTATAATATTTTGCTCTAGTCACACAATGTTAATTTGTGATTTATGCTTAATAATTTTCATTTTTTCATAGGTGAAAAGGATAGTCGCCCAGGAAAGGCAGAGGCTTAATTATACACCACACGTACTTTTTTCGTGGTGGTTATGCGTTGTTAGAGAAAAAGATGAGAAAATGTCGAGCTGAGGAGTTAGGTCTCGAGTCACCTGATCTAGCACCTCCACCAGCTATACATGAACTGTGGAAGGCTGCACGGACAAAGTCCAATGGCCAGTTTACATCCCAGTCTGCTCAAGCGATATCCAATAGAATTGTAAGTGGAAACTTTTAACTAATTACCATAGTTCATAAAAAATTATGTAACTTTGTCTATTATGATATGTAGGATGACTTGGTTGAGCAACAGACTCAAGGCACATTTGTGGCACAAGGTAGGGATGACCTCCTAGTAGCAGCCACAGGTCGGCTAGACCGTCCAGGTCGTGTGCGTGCTGTTGAAGCAGCTACTGGATTGAGGGACTACTTTGGCCCTAAATCAAGAAACACACAAGTCGTGACTCCGGAATTGGTTAGTAGCATCACGGAACAGATCATGGAACAGGTGCAAGTCCAAGTACGGGAGCAAATGGAAGAACGCTTAAGAACGCTCAAACGAAAACTTGCGATGATCCGGCAACAACAACAACAGCAACAGTCACAGCAGGAGGACGCCCCTACAGATGATCCTACCCCACCTCCCGTGAGCACCAAAGACTCATGCTCTAATGCAGATCGTATTGATTACAATATTCAGTATGAGTTTTTGGTTGATGAGGATCCTTCACGCGCAATGGCCATCGGAGTACAGCTTGCAGGAGGCCAGACCATTCATGGTGTTCCTTTATTGCCCACTGACGCGCGGGTAAGGATTGATGATGTTAGAGACCCCCAGGCTCGAGTGCCAGTGCTGATAGATGAAATCCAATTCGTGGGGGAGGCCTTAGGCACATTTATAGCTTGGCCTAACACTAGTGGAAAAATGTTGTTTAACGTCGGTTATTTTTTGGCTTTTAACGTCTTCTTCACAACCGACGTCAATACCGGTGACATTAATGGGACGTCGAACATCCATATAACAGATGTCAGTTGGTGCCATGTCCGACGTCACTAAACGTAGGTGCAGGCCTAACCCGACGTCTAAAGGCAATATATAAACGTCGGAGTAAGCATTAACCGACGTCTAAGAGCACATAAAGACTTTGAACATGTCATTAACCGCCGTCTAAGGTCACTATAGACGTCGGTGTATGCATTAACTGATGTCTAACATAGTCATTGTGTTTTAGTGCAGTTTTGTTCCTGTCTTTGGATAGCCCAGTAGCATACTCTGTTTTTGCTAGTTTCCCCCGAAAAAAAGCTTGCGTCTTTTGAATTTCTCATGACATTTCAACCTAAAACTGAACTTGGTTCTTGCTTAGTTCCATTCTCAACCGTAAGAGGGAAAAATTATGGTGAAACGATAACTAGGCAACGACCCAGGGTCGTTTTTGGGTCGAAACGCCACGAGAAATCCAAAAGATGCCATTTTTTCTTGGAGGCAGCCAGCAAAGGAAGAATGTGGTACTACGTTACCCCAAGAGAGGAACAAAACTGCACTAAAACACAACACAAGGAAAACAAATTTTAATTAGGTGAACCAGAAGACTAATATAATCGGACAGAACAAAGTTTAAATGGTTTAAATAAAAAAACACACACCTGGAATGCAATGCCGCAAGAGAGAAAACGGAGAGGAGGAAGACGATGATGTTATCATAAATTGGAATGGATTGGCGCAAGAGAGAAAAAGGAGAGGAGGAAGACGACGATGTTATAAAAAACTAGAATCCAATGCCGCGAAACTGCGAGTCTGTTTAACATGAAACGAGGCGTTGGTTGCTACAGAAACCGCAGTCTATAGTCAGCTAGACGTCGGTTATATCACTAATATGACATCCAAGATAACTTTTAATCTGCCTATTAGACGTTGGACACACGGGGCGCCGACGTCTACGGTGCTGATCGGATTGACGTTTCATTTCCTGTCAGGGACGTAGACGACAGTTGTCCTGGGACGCCGACGTCTACAACATTTTAGACGTCGGTGCCCTGGTACCAGACGTCGAAGTGCCTACGAGTTTGGTGAATAACATTAATTACAGGTGCATAGACGTCGGTCACCTGGAATTCTGACGTCTATATTGCAGAAATTAATTGTCTTCCCGCCTTCCGGACAGGCCCATTGACGTCAAGTTAAGGGAGCAAAGACGTCTTTAACATTATAGATGTCGGGTTTTGACTACGGGACATTTAAGCGCCTGGGAATCAGGCGAAGAGCATTAATTGCAACCAGATAGATGCCAGCCCCCCATTACATCCGACGTCAATGGGGCAGAAAAGACTTTCTTCTCGCCTACCTTAGGCCCTTGGACGTCAGTTTAGGGCAGAGGAGACGTCTACTATATCATAGACGTCGTTTTCCCTAATAATCGACGTTGTGTTTACCAACTTATTTACGGTAATGCCATCGTCGATTAGTATACATCGGGCTACCCTCGAACCAACGTCTTGTGGCTGACGTTAAACAACGTTTTTGCACTAGTGTAAGACCTTGATTGTTCCATATTTTGGCCCACCAACGGTATTGTATTCTTATTTTTATTATCTTAAATCTTCAAGTTATAATTAAATGATTCCTAACTTCTGTAAATGTGACTTGTAGGTCTACCGACTAGAGAAACAAGCAATGGCTCAACTTGAGGCTCGTGTGCAAGTAGAAGACGATGATCCTCTATCCATATTAATGTCAAGATTACCTCAGTTGAAAAAATAATAGGTAGAGGTGCAGTGGGAGTTAAGAACGTTTGGCGTCGAGTGCCATATTCCATTGTATATTGAATTCAGTGATGCATATGAGCTAATTGGTGGAGATAGAATGTTGAACATTTCATGCATACAACTGTGGTGCATGTAAGTTTTTTATTTGTTATTTTCCAATTTGTATATTATTAGTATTATTACATTTTTATAAATATACTTAACTTTATTGTTATAGGTACGTGGACACCGTCGCAGTGGAATCAGGTTGGGGGTCAATTTATGGCTTTCTTGAACCTCAGACCATCCAACCATCTGGAAACTCATTAGATTCCAGAAAATCATATATGCAAACATGGATAACCGAGTCTAAGAGAGAGATATATATGGCACCATACATTTATGCGTATGTTTTCCCAATATTGTCAACTTTTATCAAATTTTAATCAATAAACTCACTTGTTGTTGGTACATGATAGGGGCCATTGGTAACTCATGGTGATCATTCCAAAAAAAGCACAAGTTGTATGGTTTTGTTCTCTTCATAGAAAGATGAAACCGGAGTTGAGGTCCTTGATACAAACGTAAGTATTACATTCATTCTTATCAATTCATTATGATATTAATATAGTAACTTATGTTTCTAATGTTTCAAATTTGTTTAAAGTTCTAACTAGGACTAGAGGACAACAAATTGATATTATATATCCTAAGGTTGGAATTCGTTGATCTTTAACCTTTAATTTTCATAGTCAATTTTAAATTGTTACATTTGACTAAGTTCTTTCACATGTTTAGTGTAATAAGCAGAATGATTCATGGGCATGTGCCTACTACATCATGTCATGGATCAAGGCAATCATCCGAGCAGAAATCAAAGGAGATTGGACTGAGGTAGAAATTTACATTTGAAAATCTTACAAATATCAATAAACTTTTGACATTAAAATGAATATAATTGTAAAGTTTCCTTCCATGATTTTGCAGCAATTCAACAATACCTCTCCATTGTCCAATGAAGTAATAAATACGATAAGAGAGGAATGGGCAGGATATTTGTTGAATAAACATTTTAAATAGCTATAGTTTTAGGTTTTTCCTTTCATGATAGTAGCATTTGCATACTCGCGCAACTTTTTAACTGTGAATAGATGTATAATGTCAAAAGATTATTACCAATGGATGAAAGGAAAAGTGGGTTCTTTTAAGTTTTGGTGATAGCATGAATTGATGATAGAATGGTTTAAATTAATTAATTTTGTGCATTTAGGAATTGGAAAACTAGTTTCTGTATTTCAGGTTTGCTTAAATAAGCTAAAACGAACACAATTTAATAAAAAATCATTGAAGGTAACGTCAATTTATACAGTGTCCGACGTTAATATATGTATCTTAACGTCCATCACGGCGACGAGTGACGTTGATATAATGCAGTGGATAACGATAATAATAAAACGCTGGGTGAGGATCTCTACGGCTCAACGATAGTAACGTCGACTGTAAACATGTTCGACGTCAACCTTACATCATTCACCTTATAACTGATGTCAAATATTCCTTTAAATATAAATATTTATTCAAAAATTGATATCAAATTTGCACTTCGACGTGAATATGACGTCAGCATTCTTCTACGCCGACGTCAACGTTACGTCAGTTCCCCCAACGATATGACGAAAAATCTTTCTTTAAAAATAAATATTTATTCAAATATTTGGATGTCAAGCTCTATTCTACAGGACGTACCTTAACATCGATGTACATAAAAGACGTTAACTTTACGTCAATTACCTTTGTGTACGACGTAAACGAGTTCGATTAACGTCATCCGGTAATATTCGACGTTAATTTACGTCACCCGCTATAACGTCGCTAGTAGTTGTGTCGTTAAAGGCCAAAAATAAACGACATAATAGGCTATTTTTGCACTAGTGCATTCTTGAAATGTGAATCCTTCATTGCGATAGAAAAGAATGCTCATGCATTTATGCCGCATTTCTTCTTTGAAGCCCCACTTGCAGATGAAGTCAATTCTTTGGTCATCATCACTGAACCAACCAAAAGGATCAACCTCCCTCATTGCAGACATTGGTCGCTTTCCAGGACGGGATGAAGAAGCAACCATATTCAGCAGTGCAGAACCTTCTTTTATTAGAATAAGGGTTTTGTTTTCAGAGTGTATGAACTAGGGGCATACCAGACACCTATATATATACGTACAGGCGCGAACATACCAAGTAAGGACATATTTAAAAATTCAAAATTTTTGTAAACCCAAAACAGAGGTTTTAAGTCGATTCGAATAAAATGAAAGTTGACTCATGCAACAGACAAAGTTTTCAAAAGCAGAGTTGTACATGTAAAGACATATAGTCGAATAAGTTCATAATCAAGTCGACTAAAGTTCATGAAATCTGTTTTTCAAAACAAATCAATCATTCAAGCATACAAACAATCATACACACAATCAGACATCAAACAATCAATCAATTAATGAATGATGCAGTGGGATAATACATGTTACCAGTTGTAGATACTCAAGATGGTTGATATAGCCATGCTAGTTTATCCTTGAGTTCTCACTGCACATCCTTGCATCAGATTGCTATCCTGCAAAACAACTCAAATTTTTTGTTGCAGGTACCCATTTTACTTTGGGTCCTTGATTGTTAGTTTTAGTTAGTTGTTCCTTTGGTTTCCACACATATAATCCTTTAGGAACACCAACAGTTCTATAATAAAAGTTTCTAACATTATGACCAAAACAATTACAATAAAAGTAAACATTTTTGGCAGGTTTGCTTAAATCAATAAACTTCTTTGCATTGGTTTTGTTAGATTGAGCTTTATAGCCTATTCCTTGTCTGTAAATAGCTCTACCAGAAGACTTTAATACAACATTTAAATTGTCTCTACCTTGAGTGAATTTAGCTAGCGTGCTAGTCAAGTAATCTATTTGCTCAATATGAGTAGGACATTTTTCACAAGCTTTTTCTATTATTAGTTTATCCTTGAGTTATCACTGCACATCCTTGCATCAGATTGCTATCCTGCAAAACAGCTCAAATTTTTTGTTGCAGGTACCCATTTTACTTGGTGTCCTTGATTGTCAGTTTTAGTTAGCTGTTCCTTTGGTTTCCACACATATAATCCTTTAGGAACACCAACAGTTCTATAATAACAGTTTTTAACAGTATGACCAACACAATTACAATAAAAGCAAACATTTTTGCCAGGTTTGCTTAAATCAATAAACTTCTTTGCATTGGCTTTGTTAGATTGAGCTTTATAGCCCATTCCTTGTCTGTACATAGCTCTACCAGAAGACTTTAATACAGCATTTAAATTGTCTCTACCTTGAGTGAATTTGGCTAGCGTGCTAGTCAAGTAATTTATTTGCTCAATATGAGTAGGACATTCTTCACAAGCTTTTTCTATTGTAACAGTCTCAAATTTAACTTCATTAGCAGACATTAAAGCATCATCTAAATATTTGAGTAATTTCTCATTATCAGCTACAAGTTGTTAATTCTATACTCATAATCTCTTCTCTCAGAGTTAATTCGATTAACCTTGTATTGTAGTCCCATAGCTTCAGCATGGATTTCTTTGAAAGCTTCAATCAACAGATCTACTTCACCTCCAGTGGTTCATTCTCAAAATCTGAGTCACTATCTTCGTCAACCACTGATGTTCCAGCCATGTAACACATGTTTGATTCTTCTTCATGATCAGCATCTTCATCACTTGATGCATCAAAATCACTGTTTTCCCAGGCAATGTAAGCTCCTTTGTGCTTTCTATTTTTGTCCTGTGGAAACCTTCTATTGGCTTTCTGTTTTTGTCCTGTGGAAACCTTCTATTGGCTTTCTGCTTTGGCTTTAATTCTGGATAATCTGGTTTGATATGTCCTTCTTTGTTGCATTCGTATCATTGGACATCATTTGATTTGAAGCCTTTCTTTGCTTTGCTGTGACCTGCATGGTTAGTAAGTTGACTATTGTTGGGGCAAATCGGCAAGTGTACCGAGTTGCATAAGTAAGACCAAGTATCGTATCCCAAAGGACTCTCGGCGCTGAATAATTATGTGAAAACAAGATTAATTAAGACTTAAAAATAAAAAGAGATAATTGGGTTTGGGCAAAAATAATAAAATAAAATAAAATGCAATTGATCAATGGCAAATGAGCAAAGAGATGAACGAAGGTTGATTTATATGAGATGGATATGTTGTTGGGGTTAGATTTCACCAAGTTTCCTCTCATGTATATAAGAATTCTTCTTTATGCATTAATGTCAACGTCTCTCACTAAATCACTTAAACTCGATCCCTCGGTAAATAAGTCTGTCCCTAATTACCACTTCATACAATTCCTAGCATTCCTGGTAAAAAGATGTGAAGATCAAGAGGTTAAGACGACTAAGACTCATACCCTTATCCCTGAGAAATATAACCCTTAGGAGTAATTCAACAAGAACCTGAATTGAAAGGAACTTCCCGACACTCATGCAATTCATAAATAATGTTATTGTATAAGCAAGAATAAAATAGATGAATTTCTCTAAAAATTAATGAAAAAGCATATGGAATTAAGAATCAATTCAAATACATGAGAGTTTACAAGGTTACATCATTCCCCAAAAACAAATAGAAATTAGTTCCCCATAGACATGGGGGAACTCTATGAATAGTGGAAGAAAGAAAGAGAATGGAAGATTAAGAATAGGCTAATAGTGTATTGCTATGCTCTTCTCTACCAGGGATGCAAAACCTAGATCCCCAGGGTCCTTTAAATAGTGTCAGAGGTGTGCCAGAACGAAGCCCGGTCCAAAAGAATCAAAACAGAGCAGAAACAAGGCCCGATCCAAGTGAATTCACGCTCAAGCATCGCAGAGGGGCCACACGGGCGTGAATTGAGGGTCATGTAAGGCTTGGGTGTTGAAAATGGTCGCCCAGGCTACGAAGCTCCGCTGCCCGGGCGTCGAGGGCCACCGCCTGGGCGGCGGACGTCGATTTTTCTCGCTTCAGCTACGCTTCTAGACACCCAGGCTGCGTGTTTTCCCTCCTTCTAGTGTCTTTTTGACCCCTTCTGAGCTCCCTTTTCTTGGTCTTTCCTCTCTTCTTCTAGTATTACCTCAATCTCTATCAAAACAAGGGGAATTAATCATAAAATCATTGAAATCAACCTCAACTCTCCTATTCACACAATTTATTGAAAAAGGTTGAGTCCAAGCAAGTTTCTAAGTGAAAAAGGGTGCTTTTAGTATTAAAATCATATAAAAAATAACGATGTTTTAAATCGTTATCAACTATCATTTTTCATAAGTTGACTGAACTTTCTTACCATCATGGTCATCATTTCTTTGTCGTGCATCTCTACATCTGAATCATCCTCTGACTTTGAGGCTTTCTTGCTTGCTGCTTTTAGTGCAACGGATCTTTTTTCTTCAATCTCTTCTTCATCCTTTAATCTTCCAAGTTCTAACTCATTTTCTCTTAACTTTCCAAACAAAGTAGCCATATTCATGCTTGTAAGGTCTTTGGAATCTGAGATTGCAGTGACTTTTGGTTGCCAGCTTCTGTTCAGACTCTTCAATATCTTGATATTGATTTCCTCTTTGTCAAACACTTTGCCAAGAGCCATAAGGTGATTTACCATGTGTGTGAATCTTTTCTGGACATCATAGATTGTCTCTTCAGCCTTCATCTTGAAAATTTCATACTCCTGAATCAAAGAATTCTTCCTTTCTCTCTTGACTTCATTAGTGCCTTCATGTGTGACTTCCAAGACATCCCACATCTCCTTGGCAGATTTGCATTGAGATATCTTGAAAATTCATCAACAGTTAGTGCAGAGGCAATGATATTTCTAGCTTTGACATCATACTGTGCTTTTCTATATTCATCTTGAGACCACTTAGAAAAAATTTTCAAAACAGTTTTTCCATCAACAGTATGAGTAGGCTCAAAAGGACCATTCAAAGTTGCATCCCAAAGTCCTCTATCCACGGATTCAAGAAATATTTGCATTCTGATTTTCCAAAAAGGATAATTTTCACTAGCAAATAGAGGTGGTCTGTTTGTAGATGCACCTTCACCAAAAGTTTGAAAACTGGAAGTCATCCCCAGGTATATAGTCGATTCAAGAAAAACGGAAGTCGACTAGTTTTTAAAATATCTTATGAAAACCAACTCTGGTGCCAATTGTTGGAAAATAGGTTGGCTCAGTTCAACACAAGAGGGGGGGGGGTGAATTGGTGAGGTTTCAAAATCAGAGTCTTTTTAAAATCTTTTTCACAAAGTAGAACCTTTTTCACAATTTCTTGAATCGCAAGTAATGAAGAATTTAAGTGCAGTGGAATTACAAAGTAGACTACGAAAATAGTAAAGTCGACTGAATGTAAAAGTGTAAGGATAGATAATTCAAACACAGGTTTTTATACCGGTTCGGCCTCAATGCCTACATCCAGTGTCCTTCCAATCCCAAGAAGCAAATGCACTATAATGGTCAAGGTTTTTACAACAAGGCTTTTATAGAGACCTCCACGTCAAACATATAAAACACCTCTCTAACCCTCAACCAAAATATAGGCAATACAAACAACAAAGATCTGCAGCAAGAATCCCCTCTCCTACAATCTTCGAACCACTTTGAACAATCCTCAAAGTGTTCAGACTCCACGAGTCTACCCCCTGTAATCACAATAGGTACAACAACAACCAATGAATGGTAACACGAGCCTTGATCAATCAAAGAACACCTCAATTATGCAGATAATGGTCAAGCAGTGAGCACAACAGAATTCTCCTTCAGAACCTCTTCAAAGAATGATCTCCACGGTCTTCTTGATGAGTTCTTGGAGCACTAAATCACAGAGAAACAATCTGAAACAGAATATGAAAATGTCAGTTCTTCCAAAAGTTCTCCGAATAACTCAGGTCTCGTCTATTTATAGGTTTCCATAAATCAGACGCTCCTGTAGTCGACTAAGCT
The DNA here is from genome assembly GCA_027742785.1 of Vigna reflexopilosa. Taxonomy (NCBI): domain Eukaryota; kingdom Viridiplantae; phylum Streptophyta; class Magnoliopsida; order Fabales; family Fabaceae; genus Vigna; species Vigna reflexopilosa. Next base: position 27,486,071 of record CM050914.1, on the reverse strand, counting down.
ACTAATAGAGTCGATTGTCCCCTGACAGTTATAACAGTTAAATCAAACTAGTAGCAGTAAAGTCAAACAAATTAATTCCACATTCAATACATTTGACATCATTCAATGCTTAAATAACTTTTAAAAATATAGTCGTTACTATTCACAAGCATAACAGAATTTCAAATCAAACACCTAACAAAGTCAAATACAAAGCGCACACAGTCGACTTTGACACATCTGCACATATTGAAATTCTTTTCAATGTAAAATCTCACATAGCATTGTATTTGAAAATCTGAGCAAAGCCTTTAGTTATTGTCGATTCAATTAATAATGAAGTCGACTTAGGACTTGCAGATTTGCTACACAATATAAGTTCATCAAAGTGCTTGTGGTTTTCCTTTTCCAAAACATATGCAATGCAATCACAAAAGATGTAACATATATCAGATCAGTGAATACGCATTCATATATCAAGATCAACACAAAACATGTTCAATAAGATATTAATCAATAAGCAACAGAATATGTAACGCATCAACAATACATGTGTTATTAATAATAGGTTGTCATCATCAAAAACCAGAGTGAATAAAGCACTGTGAGATTAAGGTATAGCTAAATTAGTGCTTCTCTTATCAACAATCTCAACAGTGGTCCTTCTCAAGTTATCATGGTGTGGTGGGTCATTGCTCGTCGTGTTTTTATGATCATCTTGTTGTGGTTCTAAGTATGTTTCAAACCTAAATATATTGTTGTTAAGGATGTTGTGTTTTGGCGTACTTATTGTTACATTGCTAAGTTGGGGGAAAATTTTGATATAGTAATGTACTCCATTTTTTTAGTGGTTTTCGGGTATGTGTTATATCATTTAATTGGTGTTATTACCCTTTATGTGTTAGAATTGATGAGAAAACAGTGAGATATAGAAATCAATAAGTTTGAATCCATGCAAACAGTGAGGCTGCAAGTGAGTAGATTTGTTGTGGTTATCAAAATCACCAAATATTAAAATATTTGTAAGAGTCTTAATTAGTAAGACTGTTTAGGAATGAGATATTAGTCTCTTAAATAATTTGAAGTGAGGCGTATTGAACTAAATCCATTGATTAATTCTTTATGTTCTAGTTTGGTAGGGTTGAGTTCACAGATTGGATTGTGTGTTTAACTGTTTCTTAGCACTAAAAGCAAATGTGTTGATTTTATAAATAACAATGGATCAGAGTTGGATAAGTTTGATACGCACAACAAATGAATATGAAAGTAGAGTAGAACAATTTCTTCAATATGCAAAGATGAATGTTTTAGACAATAATGAAATATTCTATTTCTCGTGTGTTAATTTTTTGAATGAGCGAAAACTTCCAACTAAAGTTATTCGGGAGCATGTTCTTTGTGATGGATTCCTAAAGAGCTACACAAAGTGAACTTGGCATGGTGAATTAATAAACATGTCAAGTTTAACTATGTCTCAAATGGAAGTAAAAGAAGTTGATTTAAAGATGGGTGATCGGTTAGAGGACATGATACATGATGTAAGACATGATTTCTTCCAACGTGCTTATGTCTATGACAACTTGGGTAGTAACGCAGAAAAACCTTTGTATCCAGAATGCGTGAAGTATACTCGATTGTTAGCAATATTAAAATTGTTTAATATGAAGGCAAGAAATGGATGGACTAATAAAAGCTTCACAAAACTGTTTGAGTTGTTGAGTGACATGCTTCATGAAGGTAACATATTGCCAACACGCAATTATGATGCGTAAAAGATATTATGTCCCATAGGTATGGCGTATAAAAAAATTCATGTATGCTTAAACGATTGTGTCTTGTACAAGAGCAAGTTTGCCAAGTTACATCAATGTCCACAATGTGGAGTATCACCACACAAGCAGTAAGAGGGTTAGTCTGAATGTGATAATAAGGGTCCTCTAACAAAAGTCTTGTGGTATCTTCCTCTTGTTCCATGTTGAAATGCTTATTCAATAACCCAAATGATGTAAAACTCATGAGATGACATGTAGATGGAGGTATAAAAGATGGCAATTTGAGGCATCCGACAAATGATTTGTAGCAGAAGAATATTGATTCAATTTTCCCTATTTTCTCTAATGATTCAAGGAACATTAGGTTTGGACTTGCTATAGATGAAATGAATCCATATGGCAACTTGAGCAGTAAACATAGCTCGTGGCCTGTGATGTTAGTGATTTACAATTTACCTTCGGAGTTGTGCATGAAATGCAACTATGTGATGTTATCCTTGATAATCTCCAGTCCAAGACAACCAAGAAATGACATTGATGTTTATTTAGCCCCATTAGTTGAAGATTTAAAGATGTTATGGGAGGAAGGTGTTGATATGTTTGATGGATACACAATGATTCTTTCAAGTTGCATGCCATGTTATTTTGTACAATCAACAAATTTCCAACTTATGGTTATTTAAGTGGCTATAGCACTAAGTTTCACAAAGCATGCCCTATATGTGAAGAAGGCACATGTCACCATCAACAACAAGATGGACGGAAAATAGTATACCTTGGATATCGAAGGTTTCTTAATACAAACCATTCATATCATAAACTAAAGAAAGCATTTAACGGGTGTTAAGAAAATGAATTAGCTCAAATGGCTTTAAGTGGATCATAAGTATATGACCGTGTGAAGGACATTGGGGTTGTTCTTGGAAAGATGAAAAGAAAAGCACTTCAAGCAACAGATGTAAGAAAAGGTCAATTTTCTTTAATCTCCCATATTGAAGGGTGCTTGATGTCAGACATTATTTAGATGTTATGCATGTAGAGAAAAATGTTTGTAATATTATAATTGGAACACTACTCAATATTCAAGGGAAGACGAAAGATGGTCTCAATACTCAATTTGACCTAGTTGAAATAAGTATAAGAAAACAATTAGCTCCAATATCACATGGTAAGTGGACATACTTGTCTCCAGCATGTCACACATTGTGAAAACAAGAGAAGAGAAGTTTTTGTGAGTTTTAACAAGGTCTGAAAGTACAATTGCGTTACTCTTCTAATTTTAAAATCTCATGATTGTCATGTATTGATGCAACTTCTACTAGTGGTTATTTGGGGCATATTGCCTAACAATGTTAGATTCACATGAACAAGATTGTGCTACTTTTTCAATGCAATATGTAGTAAAGTTATGGACATTGAGAAGTTAGATCAGCTAGAAAATGTGTTTGTTGTGATATTGTGTCAGTTGGAGATGTACTTTCCTCCATCATTCTTTGATATTATGATGTACTCGATTATTTCTCTAGTAAGATAAGTTAGAATTTGTAGTCTAGTGCTCTCACAATTGATGTACCCTATTGAGCGATACATGAAGACTATGTAAACTACCAATATCATCCTGAAGCATTAATCGTTGAAAGATATATTGTTAAGGATGCTATCGAGTTTTGTATAAACTACTTATAGGATGTTGAAGCTATAGGGGTACCTAGGTCTTGTTACCATGGAAGAGGTGTTGGTAATGGTATTAGGATAAGGAAGAACTTTTTCATTTTTCTCTCTTTTCTTCTCTCCCCTCTTCTTCTCTTTCTTTTGTGTCTCACCCTCACATATTCTCTCTTCTTTTTCCTCTCTCTTTTCTAACTCAACTTTTTCTTCTTTCTCTTCCACCCTCTCATCAACTATGCTCACTATGGCTTTACATTCTTTCTTGGGGTTAACCTCAGTATTAGCCCCAAATTGCTTTTCTGCTTTGTCCTCCATCCTATTAGTCAGTTGGCCAACCTGCATCTCCAAATTTCTTATGGCAGCTTCCGTGCTCTTATTGGTGGAGGTAGTCACCTGCATAAATTGTTGGAACATCTCTTCCAACTTTATAGTTCGATCATTCAAAGCAGATACTTGTTGCCATAGTGATGGTTGCTGCTGTAGTCTATTGAATTGTCCTGCTTATCCAGCTTGTCCATTCTGACCTTTACCTATGATTGGGTGAGGTTTCCATCCTTTGTTAAAATTACCTTGGCGGAATTTGAATTGGTTGCCCATATAATTGACTTCTTCTTGGGCCTCCACTAGAAAAGCACATTGACCGTTGATATGGTCACCACCACATAATTCATAGAATTGTTGTTGAACCTGTGAAAAGTTCTTCAGCTCCTTTGGCAGCTAAGCGAGAGTCTTTGTCAAATTCTCCAACTATTGAGTTATGATCTTATTATGTGCAAGCAAGGCATCTTGAGGTTGTAATTGTAGAACTCCCTTCTGTTGAGGTGGACCTCCTCTTTCACTGTGCATCTCGTTATCATTAGTAGCCATATTGTCAATCAGATCAAAAGCTTCCTCTGGAGTCTTGCACTTGATGTTACCTCCAGCTGAGGCATCTAGCATTAGTTTTGTCTAGATCTAACACCTCCAAGGAACAAAAGGACTATTGTTGCTTCATCAAAGCCATGTGTAGATGTCTTCCTTAGTAGGATTTCATATCTGTCCCACGCTTGACCTAGAGTTTCTTCCATGCCTTGCCTGAAAGAAGAAATTTCTTGCTTACCTTTGTTGATTTTGTATTGTGGGAAGTACTTGTTTAGAAACTTTGAAACCACAGCTTCACAGTTAGTAAAGCTATCCTCCGGGAAAGATTTCAACCATAGCTTAGCATTGCCTCCCAATGAGAAAGGAAACAAACTAAGCTTTATTGCTTCATCTGGCACACCATTGATCTTCACAGTGTTGCAAATCTCGTTGAATGTGGTCAGATGTTCATATGGATTTTCATGAGACAATCCATTGAATTGGTTGCTCTTCACTAATTGTATCAACGCCGGTTTCACCTCCATGTTTGCAGCATTGACCCTCGGCCTTGCAATGCTATAAAAGTGATGAGGGCAAACAACAATGGTGTAATCCGCCAGAGTGTGTCTACCATTGTTCTCTCTAGCCATCTCTTCAATACTCTGGTCATATTCTTGTGGTGAGGGTTGTAAAATTGTTTCTGGAGAAGGAAATAATTCTCTAGATGTTCTATTTTTCCTTCTCCTTCTTGTTCCACTCAATCCTTCAAGAAGAGGTTCTGAATTTTTCTTGCTCCTAGTATGAATTGTATCTTGCATACACAAGAAAACAAAACCCTAGAAAGAAATTGTTAGAACAAAACAAAAACAAAAATAAAAAAAATCAAGTCAAAGTTAATCAATAATCACACGAATATAATAGTTAAACCACGAGTCCCCGACAACGGCGCCAAAAACTTATTAAGACTCCGGCAAGTGTACCGAATCGTATCAAGTAATATAAATGGTAAGACCAAGTATCGTTTTTCCTAGAGACTCATTGGCCTAAATAGTCATGTGATTTATTGATTATTTAAGACTTGAAAACGAAAATCATTGTGTTTATAATGCAAAAAATAAATATGAATGCAAGTGTTGATCAATTGACCAAAAGAATGTGTAAGTGAATGGTGTATAAAATATGGAATGATTATGTTGTTGGGGTTTCCGATTTATCCTATCCACTCTCATGTATTTACGAATTCGACTCCTTCATTAATGTTAATGTCACTTTCTAATTTAATTTAAACCCGATGTCTCGGTGAAGAAAGCCTACTCTTAATTACTAGTTCACAATGTCTTATATCTTTAGCAACTAATTATACATTACATTCGCATAGAAGCTTAAAGGCAACTGATCCTCCAATTCCTATGTCTAGGTAATATTGCTTTCGGGAGAATTTCCCCAATTCTAGATTTCCCGGTATGTGTCCATATCGATAAAATCAATGATCATGCAATTGAATGAGTTAAACAAAGCATGCATAGAGCAAAGAGGAAAAACCCTAACAATTAATGAAGTAAAGCATTTGTAATATAAATTAATTCAATACATGAGAGTTTTAAAGGATTACATCGTTTCCCCAGCAACAATGGAGGTTTAGTTCACCATAGACATGGTGAAACTAGATGAAAATAATGAAAAGAATGAAAGATAGAACCCTAAAAGTTGTAGATCGGAGCTTCCGCAAAAATGGCGCTCAACGGTGAAATGGTGCTCAGCGGTAGGTGCGACACTTGGATTTGGCCTTCAGCGGTGACACTTAAGCGCCAGAGAGTGAACTCAACAGCAAACTTGGCGCTCAGCGGTAAAAGTGGCGCTCAACAGCAAACTTACCAATTTTTCTTCCTTTCCTGAGTCCAACACCTTGCTACTTCAACTTCTTTCATCCAATTCCACATAATTCCTGCCAAAACAAGGAAAACCAAGCATAAAACCAATAATACCTCCTTCAACTCTCTTATTCTCTCAACTTAAGTAAAAACATGATCTCAAGCTAGTTTCTAAGTTATAAAGGGTGTTTTTAGTATCAAACTTAAGTATAAAAATAACGATATTTTAACCGTTATTAGGAAGGCCCTTTCAGAGTTGTGGAGAACCTTAACAACAGAGCATACTACCTCGAGCTCCCACACGGAAAGGCCGTGCCAAACACATGGAACGCTTCACGTCTTAAATTTAATTTCAGCTAAGTACCTTATGTAATTGTGCAATAAAGTAATAATACCAGATGTTATCAAATGTCTTCTCCATTTATCTATGCGCTCTTGTCTGAAATTATTCGGCCTAGGGAACATTTTAAGTGAATTCCTAGCGTTCGACGCTCAGTGAGGAACGTTCTCCATGGACTCTCACTCGAGTCCCTTCAACCTAGGGAACGTTCTAAGTGAACTCTTAACGTTTGCTGCTCGGTGAGGAACGTTCTCCATGAACTCTCACTCGAGTCCTTTCGACCTAGGGAACATTCTTAGTGAACTCCTGGTGTTCGCCGCTAGGTGAGGAACGTTCTCCGTGAACTCTCATTCGAGTTCCTTCGACTTAGGGAATGTTCTAGGTGAACGCCTAGCGTTTGCCGCTCGGTGAGGAACGTTCTCTATGAACTCTCACCCGAGTCCTTTCGACCTAGGGAACGTTCAAAGTGAACTCCTAGCATTCGCCACTCGGTGAGGAACGTTATCCATGAACTCTCACTCGAGTACCTTCGACCTAGGGAACATTCTAAGTGAACTCTTAGTGTTCACCACTCGGTGAAGAACGTTCTCGGTGAACTCTCACTCGAGTCCTTTCGACCTAGGGAACGTTCTAAGTGAACTCCTAGTGTTCTCTGCTCGGTGAGGAACGTTCTCCGTGAACCCTCACTAGAGTCCTTTCGACCTAGGTAACGTTCTAAATGAACTCCTAGCTTTTGACGCTCGGTGAGGAACTTTCTCCGTGAACTCTCACTTGAATCCCTTCGACCTAGGAAACAGTCTAAGTGAACTCTTAGCATTCGTCGCTCGGTGAGGATCGTTCTCCTTGAACTCTCACTCGAGTCCTTTCGACATAGGGAACATTCTAAGTGAACTCCTAGTGTTCATCGCTCGGTGAGGAACGATCTTCATGAAATCTCACTTGAGTCCTTTCCATTGAGATTGTTGATAGGGGGAGCATTGATTTATCCAAACCTTAGAATCTCAGAGCTTCTGGTTTTTTATGATGACAACACATAATTAATAACACATGTATTGATATGTGTTTACATATTCATAGCTTTCATGTTTATGATTATATGAGAACATGTTGGTGTTGTTTCTGTCATTGCATGCAAATTCACTATGTTTTACATGAGATCTTATTTTTTATTGCAGAAAAGATGTTTTGAAAAAGGAAAACCACATGCACTTTTGTTGAACTTAAATTGTATGGCAAAACAACAGTTTTAAGTCGACTTCATTATGAAGTAAGTCGATTAAAATTCTTGGCTTTGCATAAAAATTTTCAAAGTGTGCTGTGAGTATTTTTGGAAAGAAAGTTTTTCAAAACTATGCATTTAACTGTTACAAAGTCGACTATGTGCGCAAGCCATTCGACTTAGTCTGTTATATTTTGAAAATCTGTTAATGCTTGTCTTATTATGTCTAACGGCTATATTTTAAATGAGATTGACCAAGCATTTATTGACAATCAACTGCATTAATTATGTAATCAATTAATTGCTTTGAATGCTGCTATGTGTTATAACTGTCTCAGTATATTCGACTCTATTAGTAGCAAAGTCGACTTAGGAGCATCAGTTTTATGGAAAACTATATACATAAGCGAATTTGAATTTTGCAGAGACTTTAGTGATTCTAACGATTTGATTGATTTGTTTCAGATTATTGATCTCTTGTAGAATGTGTGAAAGCTCCAAGAATTCATCAAGAAGACCATGGTGTTCATCTTTGGTATTAGCTTAACAAGCAAGATTCTATGCGCTTTGACTGCCTGATCAACCTGCACTTGAGGTGTCTGATACATGATCATTTTTTCTCTCAATCTTGTGAAGATTGTTGTTGCCCTGGTGTGACTACAGGAAGAGGACGTGCGACGTTCTGGACTTTGAGGATTGTTCAAAGTATTGAGGACTACAAGAGAGGGGACATCTTGCTGCTGTTCTTTGTTTGTATATGCCTATATTTTGATTAGAGGGTTAGAGAGATGTTTTATATTTTGACGTGGAGGTTGCTATAAAAGCCTTGTTGTAAAAACCTTGATCATTATAGTGCTTTTTCTTCCTAGGTTTGGAAGGACACTTGATGTAGGCAGTTTGGCCGAACCAGTATAAAAACCTGCGTTTGATTTCTCTATCCCTGCACTTTTATTTTCAAAGTCGACTTTAATTTTTACGTAGTCAACTGCGTTCCACTGCATTTGAAAAATCTTATTCCTTGCGATTCAATAAACTTTTGAAAGATCATCCTTTTGTGAAAAAGATTTTTAAAAGACTCTAATTTTACATTTCACCAATTCACCTTCCCTCTTGGTGTGAGAAACTAAGCCATATCATTTTCAACACTTTCGACCTAGGGAACGTTCTAAGTAAACTCCCAGTGTTCGTCGCTCGGTGCTGTGAACTCTCACTCGAGTCCTTTCGACCTAGGGAACGTTCTAAGTGAACTCCTAGTGTTCGCCGCTCGGTGAGGAACGTTCTCCTTGAACTCTCACTCGAGTCCCTTCGACATAGGGAACGTTCTAAGTGAACTCTTAGCGTTCGTCGCTCAGTGAGGAACCTTTTCCGTGAACTCTCACTCGAGTCCCTTCAACCTAGGGAACATTCTAAGTGAACTCCTAGCGTTCACCACTCGGTGAGGAACGTTCTTTATGAACTCTCACTCGAGTCCCTTCGACCTAGGGAACATTCTAAGTGAACTCTTAGTGTTCACCAGTCGTTGAAGAACGTTCTCGGTGAACTCTCACTCGAGTCCTTTCGACCTAAGGAACGTTCTAAGTGAACTCCTAGTGTTCACCACTCGTTGAGGAACGTTCTCCATGAACTCTCACTGGAGTCCATTTGACCTAGGTAACGTTCTACGCGAACTCCTAGCTTTCGACGCTTGGTGAGGAATGTTCTTCATGAACTCTCACTCGAGTTCCTTTGGCTTAGGGAACATTCTTAGTGAACTCCTAGCTTTCGACGCTCAGTGAGGAACGTTCTCCGTGAACTCTCACTCGAGTCTCTTCGAATTAAGGAATGTTGTAATTGAAGTGTTTATTGCTCAGATTTCCGCCAAACAATATAACCAAAAAGCTAGAAAAAGATAAACCAGAGAAAGGAGTAGTTGGTTAACTATGATTACGATGTACATAAAGGGGGTCGATTGGAAAAACAGGAAAACCAATAGCAAAAGTCATATTTGCCACACGACCCACTACATTAACACTAAGAAAATAAACTAGCTAGGCACTACCCTAACGGCCTCATCATCAACGTCTTCAATGGTCACCTCAATACGTTGAGGCTCTTCAGTAACGGGTGGCGTAGGGTCATCGATAGTAGCATGGAGTGACAGATCGAGAAGTTGACCATTTATCATCATCTTCATATCATCAGAAGCCTTAGGAGTTGAAGAGTGTTCAGGCTCTAGGGCAATCCGTAGGGCAGCAGGTACTGTGCGGGAAGGCGTAGTAGACTTTAGAAGTGGTGGATGAACGAGAGTGGAGGATGTCCCTTCTCCAACCTTCTTAAGCTCCTGCTTCCGTCGTGCCACAATCATGGAGAAAGCGTTGACTTTTCCCTTTTCCATTTCAGCGAGGAGATTTGCAACGAAAAAATAAAATTTAGATAAGTTACAAATGGAAGCCCCCAATGCAGAGTACTCAAAAGGCTTACCGAACACTCTAGTACGTAGAGCGTTGGAACCCAGGAAGCCGATGAGTGTTCGGGAAGAGGTCCAACGGGGTAGTTGATCGAGCTGACCAACAATTTCCAGTTCAGTTGGAGTCATAGCGGATTTGAACCATGAGACCACTCTCTTGGGGTGCTTGGTCCAGTAAATGGGGGGACTTAGGTTGATCGTCATCCGTGAAAAATTTGGACCGACTAGAGTCCATTATTGCTACTTTGAAGAAATTTGTTTTGAATTCTTTATATGATGTATTAAATAAGGTAAACAGCTGACGGTCCTTCACGGGCGATAGTGATACCCACGACTTATTAAGGTGGTGTAGCGCGTAGAAAAAATAGAGAAAGGAAGCAGGTGTGGGCGTAAGAGTAAGGGCGGTGCAGCCGACGGTAAAAGCCTGCATAAATGCCGACCCGTTCAAATGAAGCTGCGTAAGAGCTACATTCAATGCACGAAGAACGTCCATTTGTAACTCTAAAAAGGGAAGACAAACACCCAAGTCGCGAAATAGGGTAGAGTACACGTAGAAGAAGTCGGTATTGTAGCCTTCCCGCCCGTGACATGCTCGTTCGTTTCTTTTACAAACAACCAACTTGATGCAACTGGCATCCGTTTCGCTGGCCAATATGTATACCCGACTAACGAGCTCCTCCAAGGACAAACTAGTGATGAAGGAAGGAGCGTAAAACCATACTTCATGAGGAGCCCATTCGTATCCAGAAACGGTTGGGGGAGGAGCGACAACACCATCACATTCTCCAGCCATGTCAATCTCTATCTCTACTTTTGCTTCCTCCTCTTTAGTCTCCTCGGACGAACCAATAACCTCAACGGGGGAAACTCTTTGTGTCGCCAACGGATTACCCCCATCAGAACCCAAAATAGAAAATCCCACCGACAAAGACGACTCTGCCGCATCATCAATGTACCCTCGACCCTCTCCTCCAGCAGACTCATCGGACGACCACGTTTCAGACGACATTATTACCTGAAGAAAAATGAATAGAATGATCGGTTGATGGAGTGATGAGAGGGAAAGCGTGAAAGTGACAACAACCCCACCTTCTATTTATAGCCGAGAAAAGCGATTTGTGAGTTTCAATCTTAATCGTCTATTGTAGTTGAATCCAACGGCAAAGGAAAGTCGACCTTTCATCTTTGAGATAGGCTCGAATCCCGTGAATCCACGTGTCCCACGATCAGCATTACTTTTAATGGTAACTACATTTTAGCGCCAATTCCTCGAACGAAAGGCTAGATAGGTTAAGCGACAAGATAAACCTTATCACAACTGTTTTCAATTGCTCGGGGGCTTTGGGGCCTATGTACTATATGGTGTGCCAAACAACATTACGTTCTGGAGCATCGCCAACCGATAGGGCGAGACCGATCAGTTCAGACAATCGTTGAAGATAGTTAAAGACTAATTAATAGTGGACAATTAATAGGTTTGATTATTATAAACTCTATAAATATAGGTTTGATGTCAAGATAAAGACATTTTTTGACATAATCCAATTCATTGAGTCTCAAAAGTGTCTTTTACATATCAATCACCGATAATATAAAACAAGTTTAGACAGAACAAGCAATCTTCGACCCCTTACTACCGAAACAATATATCATTTATAAATTGGTGAAATTTTTTAAAATTATTATCGTGTCTTTATATTTTTTTTTCTAAGAAACGGAAGCATATCATCCAAATTAAAAAAATTAAATCTGTACTGGAGATAACCTTTGAAGCACATGTTAAAAAAAGAAATCTTAAAGATTAATACTTACAAGTTTGTTAAAGAGTTACCCAACAAATTGATACCTCATAAATACATAAAGCTACGGATTTAGGAGCAAGCTATTTTAAAATTGACCTAACATACAAGTCTAACTCAACATATTACATCTAAATCATTATGAATTAGAAACATATTAACAACTTAGGTATAATTTGAATCCATTACTGATCCCATTTAAAAGTAGCTTTCTTAGTATACCATATTTCTAATACAATTAGGAATATCTATAGTTAGGACCTCATGATAGCACATCAAGTACAATTTCAATTCAAATCACACCCTAACACTAACTCTTGCTTATTTTGAACGTGGAAATTATCAATAGATAATATTTCTCTCAAAATACACTTGATCCAAATTCCTAACTATACCCATTAAGCCAACTTTGATTTCCTAGAAAATGTAAATAGAATATCCTAGCCAGCACCTAGATTCGTCAGACGAGGCGTAAGATCCGAAGAACAGAGACAACGAAATAGTCAAAAGCCAAAGCAAAAAAAACACAGCAATAGTCAAATAGAAAATCTCCATATTTCTGTTGCCTTTTATTTTTTATTTTCAATTATAAGTATGGTAATAGGGGCCCACTAAAGGGTTGATCTCACGTGGCAAACACCCCATAATGTGCTATTTTTCATCCTACCGTCGTACCTCCACGTGGCCCACAACAACTGGTCGGTCACGTCGTGGAATAGCAAATTTTTAGATACGTTTAAAATTGTATTAAATATTTATATATTTATATTTATTTAAAGGGTTAAATATGTTTTTAGTGTCTATACTTTTGTACGATTTTGGTTTTAGTTCATTTTTAAACTAAGGTATAATTTAGTCTTCAACTTTAGAAAATTCTTGTTTTAGTGCTTGAAACAGTAAATAAAATTAAAAAAATTTGTTAAAAATGACTAAAACCAGAGTTTTTTAAAGTTGAAGGACTAAATTGTACCTTAATTTGAAAAAGAACTAAAACCAAAATTGCCAAAAAGTACAGAACTAAAAATATATTTAATCCTTATTTAAAAGTATATAAAATAATTTTACTGCTTTTAGAATGTCAAAATAGGTTTTAAGAGAGGTTATACTGTAAACAATTCCACATGTGACAAAAAAATGGTTTCGCTTCTCTAACTTTTATTAAATTAAGGACTTTTGGTACCTAATTTTTTTAGAATCTGACTTTTGGTAATGGCGCTTGCTTAACCAAGAGGTTTCGAAAAGTTTTTATAGTGCTTTAAAACACAACCAAAGTACGTTTTTGCCATTAAATCATTTTTATTTCCTATATATATATATATATATACCATCTCGCTTTTATACCCATCTTAATAAATTTCATCCATTCTTATTTTAAATTACAAAAACACCTTTAATTTTGTAAGTAATATAACAAAACACATTTAAACATTTATACTCTTATTTAATCATTATATAATTATATTTTTTTTTATATTTGACACGAGTTAAAAGAAAATGTTAATTCTTTTGATATTGATCCTTGACAATATTATATATATTTTCTATATTTTTTATTTTTTATAAAATATTATTTAATTAATATTTAGAACAATAAATAAAATAGTTACATGGTTTATTATAGTGATGAGATAAAAATTTAATCAAAATGTACCTGATTCCATTTCTCTGATTCCATTTCTACATGTGATATCTCTAACACACATCTCTCGTATTGAACATGTATATCTAGTGCATATTGAGTACGTACATCTATTGCATGAGACAGTATATTTGTAATGATATGATATTCTAACAGCTGATATCATAATAAGTTGAATAAATCTTTTCAAAATAAAATTTGATCAAATATTAAAATTAAATATAAACTAATTTATTTTGATAAAATCAACTTGTAAAAGCGCATTTAACATACTTTAATAACATTAAAAAATATATATAAATCTAATTCATTCTCATCAAATAACTTACTTATTTATATATCTAAATTAATCTTCTCTCTATTTAATATCTAAACGTAATGCCGAAACCAATACATATATATTTAATGTGTTGAGTGACTTTCTTTATAAAACTTTTCAAATTGAAAATACATTTATTGCATTGTTGCTACAGTATCCAAGTGACAACGTACAAACCATGAACATAAAAAATATTAGTGCAATATAAGTATAATTTTTTAATATTATATTGGTTAGATTCACAAATTTTATATTAAATTTATTAGATTATAATGTATTTTTAAGTATTCATTAACTTCTTTCAAGCTAGTTGAAAAGTCTAGAATCACGTCAAAAAGTGCTAGCAAGACGCTTTTCCAAATAAGCATTCTCTCATTCGTTGAATTATGTTGAAATTTACAAGTATTGATTTTTCCAACTTCTTATTAACCAAATTTTATGATTTTTATCAATAATAACAAAATATATCCACAAACATCTTTCAATTTTTTGATTTTGTAAGCATGAATTGAGCCGTGATGTTATGCCAAATGGAATGCTATAGAAAAGCACGTTTGCGCTGGGAGTGCAAAACTTTTTTATATTTATTCCGTTTCCACTCTCGAATTCTAGAACCAGTAGCACCCGATCCCACCCCACCCTTCCTCCGTTAACTAACGGCTCTCTCTTGGACTCCCCGCTTCCAGAAGTCCACCAACAAACAAACCAAACAGCCACCGTTAGCGCGTCGTAGCACAACAGAAGCGGCCGTTGCACGCCACTGCTAACGCTTTTGATAACGACGTGCCTCTCTCTTTGTTTCCTCGTTTGTTCCAACGTTTCTCTCTCTCCTTCTCTCTGTCTATGCGTGTCTCTGTCTGCGGCTTCGTACGGATTTCGGTACTACGAGAAAGAAGAGGGCATCATTTATCGATCTTGCAAAGAGAAAGCGATAAGCTCATTTTTGCCTATATTATTACTGTTGTTGTTATTTACGGTCGTGTCTGAAGTGGCGCCGTTTCGATTCGGGTACGTGACTGAAATGCAATGTGGTTCTTTTTTCCCTTAGGATCGGAAATCCGCGTCCGTGGATTGGTTTGTTGATTGATCTGAGATTTTCGGTTCTCACATTTCTTTTACAATTATGTTGATCCGGCTCGGTTGTGGAATTTTGGCGCGTTTTTTTATTGGTTTTGATCTATTTACTTTGGATTCTCTCGAAATTGTGTTTGTTGTTGTGAAATGTAGGTCATTTTCTTTCTTGGTTGCGGGGAGTGTAATGTTGTTTTTCTCTAGTTTATTGATTGATCTATGGTCTTGAGCTTTTTTGTTCCTTTGTGGAACTGATTGAGCTGAACAATCCGTTGTTTTAGAGAATTTCTTCAAGTGTTAGCTTTTACTGAGGGAAAGTTTTAGATTCTGTGGAGTTTGTTGTAATATTCTTTTTTTTTTTTCTTGATGAAGGGGTTATCTGCGTAATGGCGTAATCCTATTTTAGTCTTGTGTAGAGTGTAAAGGGTTTAGTTTTTTGATTAATCTGGGGTCTTCAATTATTTTTTTTTTGTATGAATTTTGTTCACTAATTATCCCAGATGAATAATTTTTTTATTCCTGATTTTTATACACGAATTCTTGATAATTTTTGTAATGCCTTAGCTGATGAGTATCCCTGATCCTGGTTTGCATTTGTTGTTACTAAATGCGTTTTTTTTTCTCGTGCAGAGGCAGTCTACCTATAAATTACTTGTGTCTTGAATAGAATGCCAGGTACATAGCCCTTGCCTGTTGTGGCACTGAGATGTTGGATTTGTGAACATATCTTTGTTATTCTGGTTGTTTTGGGACTGTAATTTTTTACTCTAAATATTGATGTCTATAGATTTAGAGGAAGTATTAGCTCAAGAAAATGAGAGGGGTAGAAGTTTGGAGCCTGAAACCTCCGAGGATGAGTGGCGGAAGTCTCGAGCTAGATCTCTTAGGAGAAAAGCAATGACTGCTTCAACAAGACTTACTTATAGTCTCAGGAAGCGTAATACACGTGTTGCAGATAGTGAATTTGCTTCAATTTTCATAGAAGATGTTCGTGATGCTAACGAGGAAAAAGCTGTGAATTCATTTCGTCAGGTGTTACTTACAAGGGATCTGCTTCCAGATTCCCATGATGATTATCATACAATGCTGAGGTAAATGAATGTGTCTAGCGAGTTTCTTTTCTATTGAGTATGCTATTTCTGTTTTGACTGCTTAGTTTTATTGCTTTAGACTGTGAAATAAATGCATATTATGATCTAGTTTATTCGTAACCTGTTGAATGTTGATTCATTAACCATAGAGGTGCAGTTTCTCATTTAACTTAATTCAGAAGTATTAGCTCTGCAAATGTGCAACCATAAGCATTTTATCTAGAGTCACATTTTGTAGCTTCTTCCTCAATAATTGACATGATTTTGCTTTCTTTGAAGTATTCTTCCACTTTTTAAGAGAGATCCGGATGTTTGATTATTGTTAATATCCATTGCAGAAAAGTCAAGGCATTAGTTAGAGGATCATTTATCCAAATTGTCATTCATTTGTGTTTAAAACCTTTTCTCCAGCAACTTCTGGAGAAAATTAAAACATCTTGTTTAAGTTCTTTGCTAGACAAGCTTTTGTACGGAAGAAATATCTTTTGATGTGCAATATACTAAAAGGCCAGCTGATGTTTTCATGCTGCAGGTTTCTGAAAGCCAGGAAGTTTGACATTGATAAAACAGTGCAGATGTGGGAAGATATGCTACACTGGAGGAAGGAGTATGGAGTAGATTCTATTTTAAAGGTAAAGTTTCATAGTTGGCTGTTTTCCTTTTTCTTATTAAATAATCCATTGTGTACTAATTGGGATCCAAATATTGAAGGAGCTTAACTTAGTTTTAAACTGTAGCCTTCCATAGCTTGTAAATTTAGTGAAGAGAAATCCTGCATATATCACTTTTGGAAGATTTTCCCAAGATGATTTCCTTGATAAAGAATTACTTCAATCTTCTCACTGCTGAATGTTATGATGAATAATGTAGGACTTCGTATATAAGGAGTATGAAGAGGTTCAGCGTTATTATCCACATGGTTACCATGGTGTGGACAAAGAGGGCCGGCCGGTTTATATTGAAAGACTTGGCCAAGTTGATCCCAGCAAATTGATGAGTGTCACGACAGTAGATCGTTTTTTAAAGTATCATGTTCAGGGATTTGAGAAAATGTTTAAAGAGAAATTTCCAGCATGTTCTATTGCAGCAAAGAGACATATTGATAAAACAACAACAATACTTGATGTGCAAGGCGTGGTATATTCTATGTTTACAGAAACATATCTGAATAACCAAAATAGCATTATGCTGAAGTTAAAACTTTAATACTTGGTATATTTTACAGAATTGGGTGAGTTTCAGCAAGATTGCACATGATCTTGTTATGCGTATGCAAAAAATTGATGGTGATAACTACCCTGAGGTAACTAAATGTTGTTGGAACTTAAATCTAACTTGATCTACAAATCATAGTTTATTGGCTTCCCTTTATTTTATTTTATTTTATTTTATTTTTTGCGTTAAAACATAATGAAATGAACAAATGATGAAAAAAACACTGAAGTTTGGAGGGAAGAAATGCAAAAACACTCATAGGCACATGGACCTACTTAATAATAATTCACCTTCCTCTGTCATTAATAGCTTGCCTATTTTCCTCAACATTTACATGCATGTGTTCATATGGTTGCATGCTTGTACATGAACTCAAGCACATAGATTTCAGAATGGAACCTGAGTTAGGTATGAAGACTGCAATTGTGCTAATTGAACCCACAATGTCCATTCTCTAACCTACTTCCTACTAATACAATAATAATACTTAAATCATACCATTCTCTGTAACCCTTACTGTTAAAATAAATTGTTGTTAGTAATTTGGCTATACAGTCATTTCTCAATTCTGAATTTGGTCATTTTTTGCAGACATTAAACCAGATGTTCGTAGTTAATGCTGGTAGTGGGTTCAAGCTACTATGGAATACTGCAAAAGGTTTTCTTGATCCAAGGACCACGGCCAAAATACATGTATATATCTATTTTACTTTGTATGTGTTTTCTCTTTAGATATAAACAAGCATTAGTATTTTGATCCATGCCGAATCTACAGGTTTTAGGTAACAAGTTTCAGAACAGATTGTTAGAGATTATAGACTCGAGGTTTGTGTTCAAGTTTGTACTGTCCATTTAAGTTTCTATGTCTAATAATGCATATCATGTGAGACATTTCTTTGTTGTCTTTTATTAACAGCCAACTTCCAGATTTCCTTGGTGGCAGTTGTTCATGTCCAAATGATGGAGGGTGTATTAGATCTAACAAAGGGCCTTGGAATGATCCTAACATTTGGAAAGTATGGCATTATTAGGATTCCCACATATTTAGGAAGTTATATTTAAGAATTATTGCCCAATTGTACAGCTAATGCTTCGTTTTTCTATTTACAGATATTACACTGTAGAGAAGCAATGAAGCTGACAAAGTTTGGAAGTTCCTCAGTTGCTAATGAGGCAGATGTGAAGTCATATACCAGTAAGGTAACACATAAATATAGTGCCAATACAGTATATTGTTGTATAATTCACAAGTTTTGTTCATATTATTTTGCTTGCTGTAAAGATTTTTACAAGATCGATTTTTCATAGGTTACAAGCTCTGAAATATCTGAAACTCTATCAGCATCGGCAGCTAGATTGAGTCCTTCAGCTTTGGTACAATCAGTTCCTTCTAGCGATAAAGTGAGCTGACTTTATATTTTCCTTGTTTTTTGTTTTTTATCTTATATATTTTTTATGTTAGAGTTTCAAATGTTTAACATTTTTTCTTATCTTCCAAACAAGAATCTTTACTGATTACTAATTTTATAAATACATTTTTTGAAAGTATTTTTCTCATCACATGATATGGAAAGGAAGTGCTTCAAAGATTATGAATGATTTATGCTAAGACTTAAGAGTTGACAATAATTTGGACTCTTAAGCTTGCTACTATCTAATCCTGTGGATTGGAGCCAGAGACCAATCCAATATGACTATTTTCTTACACTATTGAGGCCTCTGGCATCTTCATTGAATTTGTGCTAGTTGTGTATTTCTTGAAGTAAAATGCAAGTATATGTCATTTGCAAAGACTAAAGCAAATAGGGTCAAGGTCAATACAAGTTTCTTTAGTATCAAGTGTTATTTTTGATACATGTTTCTTGCTTGAATCACTTTTCTATGCTGAAATTATGGGTTAGAAACTATTTATTAATTTTGGTGTAAAACAGAGCACTTATAATCAACCAATGGCAATAATAATATATTCTCCAACTGTTTGGCATACAATTAAGATTATGATTTTCTTTCCTCCTTCATCAAAGATGTTTGCTCTTCTTTTTCTTGGATTTCAATCCTCTAAAATGTATGTTCACTCTAGGTAGTAAAATACATAGTTAATAAGATTTGATGAATAAGTCAATCAAGTTGATTTTGTTTGAGTAAAAGGGAAGCACATGGATGACACCATTGAAAATCTGGGAAGCTAGCTCCTTGATTTTCTCACCATTGGTTACCCCCTGCACTTTGCTCATTGAATGCTGAATTTCTTTTTGTCTGAATGATGGACTAGTTATGTAATTGCATGGAGATAAGATCTATTTCACATTCTTGCACATTGTCTAATTACCAGTACTGAAACAAATTTCTTGGGGAATTGGAGTTTATTGCCCTTCAGTTTGATATTGACTAATCAGTCTTCTTTTTTATTTGTCTCGTATGCCTATATTTTATTTCTGCCTCATTTTCTTCATAGTCACACTTCTTTCAACATGGTTCCAGTTGTGCTACGCATATCTATTTTTGTGGCGCCTGTCCTTTGGTAATAAAATCTTTTATCAAAAAGTAAGCAATATGTCCAGATCCAAACTCATCTAATTAACATGCTATTGAGCAGTGCTGTTAAATAGTTATTATAGTGATACTATAGTTCTATGGCATTGGAAAATTCCTCAGATTCACAATCACGACTCCATTGTGGTGTCCACCTCCTGCGAAACAGATATTGCAGCGGACATTTATGGCTGTTGCTGTTTCATGGCTTAGAGAGATGGATGTGGGGACTACACAACATTTTTTCCTTAGTCCTAGTGCGCCATTACTCCTAGTTTTATGCCATTTCTGTATTTTATTTATTTGCATACAGCTTAATTTTCATGCATACATAATTGATACATATCATATATTTCAGCTGCTTGAAACTTCAGCTATTTTCCATGATGCTATTGCTTTCCACAATGGATAATACTGCTATAAAGTACTCTCACTTCCGGTAGAAATCTGGTTAATGCTAGCCCAGTTTTTTTGAAAAACTATTTTAAATTTGAAAGTGAAAATATCAATGTTCATGCTCGTGTATTTCTATAGATCCCTTAATTGTATCTTGGAAATGTACTACTTTTAAGTGCAAAGATCATTTTTTTTTAATTAAAGTTAGTGCTTCTTTGTTGTTATATGGTAGTTGGTCATTTGTAAGTTACACTGTAAATCCTCATTGAGGTTCACAACATGTTGTAACTGCAAAATATGATAAGCGTCCTCTCTCTAAATTTACATTCACAACAAGTAAATAAAAAAATAAAACTCTAGAATCTAGAATACAGAAGTTCAATCCCAAAATTAGAAAGAACTGCGGTGGATACCTACCTACATATATTGACCTTGATCTAAAATTTTAATACTATTCATTTCTTACCCAGATTGTATGGCCAAAGAATGCAGTGGTAAACTCCTAGCTTTAATTAGTGAAACCAATGAAGACAGAACTGATTCAAAACATAATAATTGTACTACCGTAGTTGTAAGTGTATTTATATGTATATGTATACGAATCATGTCAGCTTTTGAACATAACAAAGAATAATTCCATCATGGTGCTACCAAAATTATGGTTGAGGATGTCAAACTATAGTATATGAAGGTCTGGGATTTAGGCAACAAAATGGGGGATTGTGGATGCTGCTATGATTTACATGCTTGGTTAATTTTGAGTTTTTTAGATACTATTTGATTTTGATATTAACTTTTGTGAAGCTTATTGATGTGGTCAAAGCTATTGATGTCTGTAAAATTCAAGAACATATTTGTTTTCTTTCTTTTTGAACATTCTGGTCATGCATATTAGTTTTTGTTTTTCAGAATGAATTTGGTTTGTGAAACACTTTATTGGCTCCCACATTTGCTTAGTCTACTATCATCTGGGACAATTTTTATGCCATTTTAAAATTTTGAGGACAAGTTAAACCAAAAGAAATAGATTCCAAATAAAATTGGAATTTTATTCATTAGTTATTCAATTGGTTATTTTTATCTTGGGTTTCTGAGAATAAAATGGGTGTTGGTCTCCACACCAGCTAAGTCTGTTGATGTAGATAATTGGTCTATGTAATACCAAAATTGCCAAATTTATAACATTGAAACGATTTAACTTTAAACCTAACTGAGAAATAAGATGATGTTTGGAGTTCGTAACATTTACCATTTAAGATGATTAAGGTAACTTTTTGGTAAACAAATTTAATTATGAAATTATTCAATTAGCTCTTTTCGAATCTGTGCTTATTTACAGGTTTAGCTTTCGACCTTATTGAACAAGTTAAAATGACTTATTTTTATTAGTTTCGCTAACTTACAAGAACTAAGTTGGTCACCAGTCGCTTCCATGAATTCATAATCTCATATGAATGCTCCCTATATATATTTTTTGGAACTTGTCTGTTTCCTTATGTGTGAATATGGCCTTTATCTTTGAACATTTTGTCTTTATTTTAGGTTATCTGCAACTCATATATGATATGCAACCGTATTTCAGAAAACGAGAGACTGTGCACCTAGTGAAAACCTACTCGAGCCTGTTAATGCTGCCAGAGATGTTGGGGATGTTGATTTAATAGGTATGTGATTCTTTGTCTTTCTAATTGGGGATTTCATTCTTTTTCTCTATAAATGTTAGAGGATTAACATTTGTTATGGCGGATAAATGATGATAATAGAACTTGCTACATAACCTGTGAACAATCTTTGTTTAGATGCTCCACTTGAGCTGAGGAAAGGAGGTATGTTAAATTTGTTAGGCAAATTATTTCACTTGGTCCAATCTTAATCAAGTTACATCACAAACTGAAAACGCCAGGATGGTATGGTAGTTCCTACGGCAATCTATTTTAAGAATAGGATGGATATTTATTGCTTTGTTTTTCTTAGTGCCAGATTGTTTGATTGAATTTTTTGTATGTGTGTTGTTAAATTTTAATTGTCGAAAGGTTTATATCACAGCTTTATTACTAGTTCGAGCGCACTTTATTTTGTTTCCTTTTCTAGTATGTAGATTTTCTTATCTTTATACTAATTGTAAAAAATAATGCATCTGATAGGTGATTCAAGCAACAATTGTCTCAGAAGACTTCCACACAAACCAATTCCCTATATTACAAGTATTTTGGCTCAAATCACAGTCAAATTGTTAACTTGTATTTATGTAGTACTTGCGGCATTGGGGAGATTGTTTATGGTTCGCTCTGTAGACAACCAACCAAGAAACCATGAGAGAACCCAATCAGCACAATCCAATTCCCAGGAACATTTAATTAATCCGGCAATAAAAGAGCCACTTTGGCAGAGGTTGCAGAATTTAGAGGCGGTGGTTACTGAGATGGCCAATAAACCTAAAACAATTCCTCCCGAAAAAGAGGATATTCTTCAAGAATCATTAAGTCGTATAAAATGTATAGAATATGACTTGCAAAAAACAAAGAAGGTAGTGCCAGTCTCCTACCATAAAACTGATCACAGTTAAAGTCATAATGTTCTGAGAATTTACATATGTGTTGATCGAGTTTGCTGCTTCGTGTTAGGCCCTGCTGGCAACTGCTTCAAAGCAAGTTCAGCTTGCCGAGTCATTGGAAAGCTTAAAGGAGGGTAGATTTGATGTAAGTTGCTATTGGCCCTCGCTTTTAGTATGATAATTTAGTCTATAAATTTAATTGACCGTCTTATCTGATGAGTTTAGGGTATGAATTTTAGTATGATGCTTTGATCTGTGAGTACATACATTTCAGCTTATCTGATGCAGAGTTTAATTTGGAAGATAGTGAGTCGTAAAAGCTGTTGTAATTGAGGTCATTCTTTAGAGTCACGATAACTCCTTTAATATCCTATCCTCCTTGTAACAATTACGTAAGTCGTTAAATCAAATAATTAGGACTTCAAAGTATATCGGACCAGTAAAATGTTATTTTGAATTGGAAACTCTTACCAGGAAATTTGCTACTGCAAGTATCCAACAGTAAAGCTACATTATCCACCAGCATCATATTCACTCAACCTTTTTGAACTGAGGTCCTTCCTCAATTTGAACTGAGCGCACTATGCATTACATCTCAATATATTCCTCAATTTGAGTTGCTGTGTCCCTTTGTATTGTTTTAATGCATTGGACAAAGGGATGAGCGGTTTTGGTGATAACTTTTGTCATGCTATTACTTGCGTTGAATGCTTGTACACAGTACATAAACGTATAACCTTTTCCCAAATTACAGGGGTCAAACTCATGTTGGCCTAAAAATAGAAGTTATGGCCCAGGAAGATGAGTATTCCATTTTTTCAGCATCAGTTTGCAGCAGGGGTTGCTAGTCCATTGTTTTTATACTCTACAGCTGAATTTCTACCAGATCTAAACTTCCATTGGCTTATATAAAATACTGCTCTCATTCATAGGTGACTTTCCTTCTATATGTTTTATAAACACAATATTATAGTCTCAGATTCCCTGAAAGAAACGGAGGTATCTTATGATATTAATTTCTTTTCAGGTTTGAGGAATGGGCTATGGGGAGTAGATACCCGATAATGTATAGAAGGCAAGAAGAATTTTTTATGAGGATTCTGGACTCCGAATTATTCCTTTCCGATTTATAACTGAGTGTGTTAACCACATTTCTCTTCATATTGTCTTTTCTGTACAGAGGACATAAATACAAAAATATGCTCTACTCAAATTCTGATGTATTTTACTACCAATTGCATATATGCAGAAGAAACATTTTCTGTAATACGTTGTAACTCAGAAAGAGCTTAACAGTAATTTTTTTTTACTAGAGGATGTGCTTCCGCTGAAATTTGTAGTTTTGGATGATTCTCATCGCTCTGATTTCTAGAGAATCAGGTTGAATCAATTGAAATTTTATGGCTCCTAGTTGATAAAAATGTAGTACTAAATATATTAGAAATAAATAAGTGATATTCTGTAAATCCTTTTAATATAAAACTATTGAAATTGATTAAATTGATCATTTTAAATTTACCATGTTCTTAGGTGTATTGTTTGTAAATAAACTTGTGGTATTGTTTAAATTTATTTTGATTTTTAAAAAAGAATTTTTGCAAGGTTATCAAACTCGTGTTAACTCAGTCGAGTTTACGACTTCACTTAGGCCTTGTTCACTTGAATAGATTTGGGAGAGAGTAATTGAGAGAATTTGATGATAATTTTTTTTGTTGTTTATTTGAATAGATTTAGAGGTAAGTGAGAGTGAATTTGGAAATAAATTTTTTTAATCTGTCACATAAATTAAATCCTAAACCAATTCTCATAAACTTTACTTCCAAATTCATTCTTATTTACTTCCAAATTCACTCAAATAAACAACAAAAAAAATTACTTTCAAATCCTCTCAAATCCACTCAATTACTCTCTCTCAAATCCACTCAAGTGAACACGGCCTTAGTGCTTCTGAGTTAACTCGAAAGCAAATTCGGAAATGGTGTAAAATCGGTAGACTCGTTGGTGGACTCGCTTGAAATCGCAAGCTTGCTTCCGATTTGGTGAATTTGTGAAGAAATTTTTAAAATGTAAAACGAAGTCGATTTTGGTGCACCAGATTAGGTTTTCTGATTTAGGACCACTGACGAAGCTCATCTTCTTCGTTTCTCTCTCGTGATTCACCAAGCATTGCTCTCATTCTTGCGATTCATCTTCTTCGTTCCTTATTGCGGTCTCACTTGCGCCCTAGCTCGAACTATCGCGAGCGTGCTCGTTCGCCGTCGTGAGCGCCTCGTTTGTCGTCCCGAGCGCCATCTCCCTGTCAGTGGTAGTCGCACGCCTCCTTCACCATCTCCCTGTCAGTGGTGGTCGGACGCCTCCTTCGTGTGCCTCTATTTCGTTCTCTGCGATGGTTATCATCTCACAATTCTTATGTTTTTAAGTTCAGCTCTGCCCTGTTTTCAAAGTGATCTCTTCACTGTTCGTGTGTCTCTATTAAGTAAAATGTTGTTGTGTTTAATTTCTAAAGAAAGCCCTCTACTACACCGTTTGATTTTCATGTCTTGCAGTGAAAAAAACAGATTTGGAACAACATCAAATTCATTATTAGAGGATCACACGATTACACTTTTTTTACATTTCAATTTATATTTCAATTTATGTTTTATAATATCTATATGAACAATATATTATGATTTTATTTGTTTGAAATTATATAATTATATGGATTTATTTAAATTAAAATATTATTTATATAATATTTTTCATTTAAAATAAATTATTACGAGTTTATAATTTGAGTTTACGAGTCAAATTTATTATACTTTTACAAGTTTTTTTAAACTCTTGAATTTAATAACCTTGTTTAGAATCACAGCTCATGAATATGAGGTTAGGAATGTAAATATTTTGTATATTCTAATTTTCATATCTATTCTTGTATCCTTATTTGACTGTATTATAATTTCAATATGTATTTATATCCTTATTTGACTCGACTGTTTTCGTTTTAAATGACTCAACTACTTGTAGTTTAATAATATTTATTTTAATAATTTTTCAATGTCTTTTTCGACAGTTGCAATTTACTAAATGTTTTAATGTACTTTTCTTCTCACTATTTTTTTATTATACATTTTTTTTTCAAATAATATATTGTATTTTAAGAAATATAAATATCAATCTCGCTAAATTAAATAGGTTTTTAGAATATTGACTTTTTAATTTTAAATTTTAAATTTCAAATGTTTAATTGCATTAAATTTTGTAATTAGTAAAGTTGATTGTAAGTGAAGTTTGAATTGTTTTATAATCAAATTAATCAAAATATAATCAATTAAAAGTATCTTTGACATGAAAATAATCTGTTTTAAAATACATAATCAATTAGGTTATTTTTATAATTGATTAATAATATCATATTTTTTCTTTAAATATAAGTTTTCTTCTCATTTCAAAAACAGGAAATTTCATATTTAAGCTAGTGAGAAAGAAGTGTTCATGAGTTCTTGAAGAAAGTAAGAGTTGGGTATTTGGAAAATTTATCAAAAAGTCATGAATATGAGTTTGATTTTATGGATTCTTACTTGATATAGGATTGAATTGTAATAGCTATCTAGGTGTATACATTCCTTTTACTTCCTATATTTTTCCATTCTTTAAATTATTGTCATAATTATCTTGATGTAATTGTGTGAAACATTACATTTAGAGATTAATTCTTGATCTTAGGGTTTATAACTTTTAAGGTGCATTTGTAATTCTGTGAACTCTGTGATTATAGTAGAAATCTTCCAAACTTAGGTTGTTTGGAAGAAAACTGGACATATGTTCAAGTTGAGTCGAATCAATATAAATTTGGTTTGTTCTTTTTCTTTACTTTCATTAATCTTGTGTTACTTTGATGGTTTGAAAAAGTTTAATGACTCAACATCTCAACAATTGTTTTAAAAAGATCATAATTTTGTGAAACCAATTCATCCCTCTTGGTTGGGAAATACCAGCTATTATTGCTTTTATCAATTAACACTAGAGTTGGTTAATTGAAAATTAGTCGATTAAAAGATCATGTTATGGCTAATATCTCTCAAACATTTATTGAAGGGACATTTATTAATCAACCAACTTTGTTTTTTTGGAGAAAACTATCCATTTTGGAAATTCAGAATGAAAATATTCTTAGAATCAGTTGATAAAGGTGTATGGGATGTTGTGGTAAATGAACCTTTTCCTACAAAGATTGAAAATGGTAAAACTATACTTAAGGAATTCTATTCATGGACACCTAATAAAAATAAGAGAGCACATTATGATGTTAAAGCCAAGAATATCATATATTTTGCACTAACTTTGGATGAATTTTATAGGATCTCTGTTTGTGAATTAGCCAATGGAATGTGGGATGTATTAGAGGTGTACATGAAGGCACAAATGAAGTCAAGAGGTCAAGAAAAAAATATCCTCATCTAAGAATACAAAATGTTTAGAATGAAGGCTAGAGAAAACATTTATGATATTCAGAAAAGGTTTACTTACATAGTAAATCACCTCTTGACTCTTGGAAAAACTTGTGATAAGGAAGAACTCAACATCAAGATTCTAAAGAGTCTAAATAGAACATGGCAAACAAAGTCACAACAGTATCTGAATCAAAAGACCTTACAACTCTGAATACGACCACCCTCTTTGGGAAATTAAGAGAACATGATTTTGAATTGGGAAGAGTCAACGACGAAGAAGAAAGAGAGAAAAGGTTGTTGTAAAATCTACTACCAAAAATGTTGAATTTGTAGATGACCCAGATGATGGAAATTCAGATAGTGAAGCAGTAAATGTTAAAGTAAAAAGATTTTCAAAATTTCTAAAATACAAAAATAAATCTAACGATACCTTTACAAGAAACTAGAGACCCTTCAAAAGTAAGAATAACCCATAATCCCAACATGCTTTGAGTGTGGTAAAAGTGGCCCCATCAAGCCTAATTGTCTTGTGTTCAAGCTGAAGAAAAAACTGGAAGAGAAGAGTGAAGCTAGCAAGTATAAGAAGAAAAATAATGCTTACATTTCTTGGGAAGACAATGCCTTCAATACATCTAGCAAATCTAGTGAGAGCCTTAAGGAAGAAACAAATTTATGCTTGATGGTTGGCTCAGGATCCTCCAAAAGCTTCAAATTTGATAACACTATCATTGACGTGATCAAATTAATACTACTAAACTATAGCAACTTCATTATTGCTAAGATAGTAGCCAACACAATAGAAAGAGTAAATTCAACCCTAAGTCGTCTCCCAACGAACACGAAATTGATTCATAACAAATTAGTTCTTATAAAAACTATACAAAAGGGTTAGTAAAACAAAAACAATAAAAAGGACAAAGATCAATAAAATATTAAATAACAAAATAACAAAAGATAGAAAGAAATAAATTTATAAAAAGATTTTAGAAAATAAAAATAATGATAAAGAAAATAGGTTGATTTTACTGCCTTTTCAAAATAGGATTCATCATTGGTTATCTAAAGATTATTGTTCAATTTAATCAATGTAAACTCTTAATTAATGTTTTGACGATTTCGCTCTTAACCAAAGTACATTCTCAATTAAAAGCAAGAACTTTGTAGATTAATCATAGTAAATTTAACCAAAGTATATTCTCAATTAAATATTACTATGCTTAATCATGTCTATTATTTTACCTTTTATATCAAGTAAAAAGCTAATTAACCAAAATAAATTCTTTTTTTAATTATTGTTAAATTTTTTACGACTAATCAAAGTGCATTCTCAATTACTAACAAAAACTTATTCAATCACATGAAAGTTTCTAACTTTAATCAAAGTAAATTCTCAATTTAAAATAAAAACCGTTGGAATCATATGATTGATATGTTATGTAGATTTAACACCATGCTAACTTGCAATAATGTAAAAATCATTAATTTTACTTGATTAAGAAGCAAAAGACAAAGATAAAAATAAATCACAATAAGAATAAAAAAGAAAAAACAAATTTATTCATCTAATGTTAGAATCAAATTATGAAATTATAGTATAATCAACCTGAGAGGATTATACTCCATGAAATGTTCAAATAACATGAAAATATAAGAAAAAAGGGTGGAGAACATGTGAGAAGAGAGAAAGGACGAAATTTGAATCCCCAAAGGGTTCTTCCTCTTGGCTTAGCCAAGTTTCTTCACTTTTCATGCTATGCTTGGATTGACTTCTTGCGGTCTTTATTATTTTCTATTCTTGGCTTTATCTAAGGTGTCATGAAACTTTACCAATTTATTTCCACTTCTCAAGGAGCTTAACCTAGCTACAACTACATCAACACACCTCAAAATATCCAAAGAACATTTACGCAACTAAAAAGCTATTGTTAAGATGTTTTTTTATCTCATGCTAAATATACCCAATCATAAAAAATTCTAATTAAAATATTTTATTAAAGTACAAAAACCAATTAAGAATCCAATATTAAAGGCTAAATGAGGGCATAAATAAGCACTCATAATCAGTGTAAACAATTTTGACTATAATGATGATGAAAATAAATATTATTAATTGCTTGATGCATTTTAGGAATTGCATAAGGAAGTTAGAAAATTAAAATACTCAAATACCAAAGACAAAGGGAAAAATAAGTGACTAGAAAATAGAGTAAAACAACTAGAATAAGATAATGAAAGCCTAAAAGCTAGCCTGGAAAACCTAGAGGAAACACAAAATAACCCTATTTGTGCTTGCAAGTCAAGTCCACTTAATTGTGAAAATTTACCAAGAAAGCTAGAAAGAATTGCTTATCTAATGAAAACCTTTCCTAAATTCACTCTAGGGAGATTAAATCTTGAAGTTGTTCTAAGCTCTCAAAGAAGTGTACTTAACAGAGAAGGCATAAGCTATACTAGTGAGATTAATTGATTAAAATCCATAAATTTTCTCGACATAAGCAATCCTTCATCTATTACTTGCTTCTATTGTTGTGAACTTGGTCATGCATCAAATTCTTGCTATTTTAAGAAATGTGGGGTTCCTAAAGGGAAGTTTAAATGGGTATCTAAAGGAGCATTAAAATCCTCTAACATGAAAGGACCCAAAATTCAACTGGGTACTTACTTTCTCTCTTTAATCTGTTTTGTAGTTAAGTCTTGAGGCCAAACAATCAATATGATATCTAGACAGTGGTTGTTCAAGACACATGACTAGGGATGCAAGAAAATTCAACAAGGTATCCTACAAACCGGTGGACATGCCACACATGGTGACAATGACAAAGGTAAAATCATGGGTACCAACAAGGTAAAACCTCCTTTGCTGTTGAAATTGAAGATGTATTACTAGTTGAGGGACTTAAACATAATCTCCTTAGTATTAGTCAATTATGTGGCAAGGGCTTAAAGGTAACCTTTGAAGTTAATCATTGTCTAATATATTGTGCATCTTCAAATGATATAATCTTCATTAGAAAAGGATTTAGATATATATATATATATATATATATATATATATATATATATATATATATATATATGATGTCATTGTATGCTTACCTATTAAATATGATGAACCATGAATTTGGCATAAGAGATTAGCACATATTCATATGTCACACCTAAATAAACATGTTTCAAAGAATCTAGTCATTGGATTGCTTGAAATTTAATTTGAACAAAATAGATTATATGATGCTTGCCAAAAAGGGAAAAAAATAAAAATGTCATTCAAGTCAAAACAATGTGTCTTTACCACTAACCCCCTACAGTTGATTCCCATGCACTTATTCGGGCTTTTTAGGACTAAAAGTATGGGTGGAAATTATTATGTACTTTTTTTGGTTAATGACTTTGCAAGATTTACCTGGACATTCTTTATCTCTTCGAATAGTGATATTTTAAAGTTTTCAAGAAATTTGCCACTATCATTCAAAATGAAAAAGATTTGAAAATTAAAGGCTTAAATACAATTTTGGTCCTTTTTTTTATCTATTTTTTTCAATTTGGTCCTCATTTTTGGTCACGACATTTAAATCGTTAACGGAAGATGAACAGTGTGTCATGTGTCATGTGTCAGTTTATGGTTCTTTAATTTTTTTAAAATATTTTATTAATTAAAAAGTTGTCCACTTGTCAAGTCAATATTGTATCATATGGCAATGTCAAGTCAATGTCAGTGTCACATGTGTTAGTATCAGTACGACATGTTACTATCTTTATTCAATTCAGTCCCAATCTTTGTCATTTTTGTTTAATTTAGTCCTAAATTTTGTTAATTTTGTTTAATTCAGTCCCAATTTTAAATTTTAGAAGGAAAATTCTTCATTATTTTTAAAATTATATGAAAAATTTCTTCATTAATTCTAAAATATGAAGGAAAATTGTTCATTTTTTTAAAAATTAGAAGAAAAATTCTTCAATATTTTTAAAATTAGAAGGAAAATTCTTCATTCTTTTAAAATTAGAAAGAAAATCTTGATTCTTTTTAAAATTAGAAGGAATGTTCTTTACTATTTCTAAAATTTGAAGAGAATTCTAATTTATTTTTAAAATTAGAAGGAAAATTCTTTATTATTTTTAAACTAACTCTAACCCTATTTTTTATAGGTAAAAAAAATTAAACATAAATCTAATAATTATATTACAATAATATAGTTAGAGTTGGTTTAAAAATAGTGAAAGAAATATTTAATAAAAATGTGAATTTCAATAAAAATAAAATTTAGTCTCAATTTAGAGAGACAAAATTAGGACTGAATTGAACAAAATTATCAAAAATTTGGACTAAATTGAACAAAATTAACAAAATTTGGGATTAAATTGAATATAAGACACTAACATGTTGTATTGACACTAACATGTGACAGTAATACTACTGACACGCGGTATTGAAACTAACTTTGCAACGGTATTGACATTGAGTTGACATGTGGCATTGACATTATCACTTGACACAATATTGACTTGACACACTTGAACAACTTTTTTTAAATTAATAAAAAATTTATAAAAAAAAAATCAAAAGCTAGCACATGACACACATTATTCATATTCCATTAATGATTTAAACACTATTACAAAAAAAGGACTAAATTGACGAAAATTAGGACCTTATTGAACACTCGAAAAAAATGAATACCAAATTGGACAAAGTAGACAAAAATAGGGAGCAAAGTTGTATTTAAGCCAAAATTAAATCAATTAGAAGTGATCGTGGGGTGAATTTTAAAATGAGGGATTTGAAACCTATTTTGAAAAACATGGCATTTATTATAATTTTTTAGCTCCTAGAACACCATAGTAAACATGTCTTGTAGAGAGGAAAAATAGGTCCTTGGTAGAGCTAGCAAGGATAATGCTGAATGAGAACTCTTTGCCGAAATATATTTGGGCAAATGAAATAAGCACTGCATGTTATGTACTCAACAAAACCTTAATAAGACCCATTTTATAACTCACACCCTATGAACTCTTCAAAGGACGGAAACCAAGTATATCACACCTTAAAGTTTTTAAATGCAAGTCTTTTGTACTAAACAATGACAAATCTAACCTTGGAAAATTTGACTCTAAAGATTGTCAAGGCATCTTTCTAGGTTACTCATTGACTAGGAAAGCTTATAGAGTATATAATAAAAGAACATTATCTATTGAAGAATCCATTCATGTTACATTTGATGAATATATAGATAACAAAACTAACATACCTACACCAAGAACTAGTGTAGACCTTGATGAACAAGTTCAAATTTAACAAAGGAAACTCAAGAAATCCAACTAGAAAAACAACCTATTGATATAGGCCACAACCACTCCACTGACTTACCTAAAGAATGAACTATTCCAAAAAATATGTCACTGGAAAATGTTATAGGAGATGTGTCCAAGGAAGTCTCCACTAGGAGACAACTAAATTACTTATGCTTGAATGTTGCCTTTGTATCCGAGATAAAGCCAAAGCCAGTGGAAGATGCATTAAAAGATGAAAATTGGCTCCTAGCAATGTATGATGAGCTAAATCAGTTCAAGAGAAATGAAGTACGGGAACTTGTTCCAAGGAATCAAGTTGACCAAGTTATTGGAACTAAGTGGGTTTTCAGAAACAAGCTAGATGAATTTGGCTCCATCATAAAAAAAGAGAGCAAAATTGGTGGAAAAGGTTTACAATCAAGAAGGAATTGATTATGATGAAACCTATGCACCAATAGCAAGACTAGAGGCCATCACAATACTGTTAGCTATTGCATCTATGCTGAATTTCAAGCTCTTTTAGAGGGATGTAAAAAGTGCCTTCTTGAATGGATTCATTAAAGATGAAGTCTATATAGAACAACTTCCAGGCTTCAAAGACTTTGATTTCCCAAATCACATATTTAACCTAAAGAAGACTCTATATCGATTGAACCAAGCACCCAAATCATGGTATGAAAGGTTAAGTTAATTTCTAATAAATGTTAATTTTCATAGAGGTAAAGTTAACTCTACACATTTTATTAGAAAAATAGGAAATGATATGTTGTTTATACAAATATATGTATATAACATCATATTTGGTTCCACTAACCCATCATTATGCAAATATTTTTCTAAGTGCATGTAGGAGGAATTTGAAATGTCTATGATTGGAGAACTAAATTTCTTCCTTGGATTACAAGTCAAACAATGAAAGAATGAAATCTTCTTATATCAATCAAAGTACTACATTGAATTGTTGAGGAAATTTCAAATGGACAACTGCAAAGACTCCTCAACTCCTATGGCCACAAATTGCTACTTAGACACTAATGAAGTTGGAAAGAATGTTAACCAAACAAAATACAAAGGCATGATTGGTTCACTTATATACTTGATTGTTAGCTATCCTGAAATTATGCATAGTGTGTTTGTGTGCCTGTTCTAGGTTTCAATCATGTCCTAAGGAATCACATCTCACTAATGTTAAAAGAATTTTGAAATATTTAAAAGCAACCAAAACCTTAAGCTTATGGTATCATAAAGGTGCTAACATTTCATTAGTTGGATGATTCAAACTTTGGGGGCTGTAAAACAAATAAGAAAAGCACTAATGAAACTTGTCATCTATTAGGATGTTCTCTAGTGTCATGGCACTCTAAAACGCAAGCTTATGTGACATTTTCAACTACTTAAACAAAATACATTGTTGTTGGTAGTTGTTGTGCACAATTATTTGGATCAACAGCCAATTATAAGACTATAACATCCACTTAAATGTGAATGCATAATGTTAAGATTGTTGACAACACAATTTCTATATCAATCTGGTTTTTGATGATGACAACACATTGCTTAATAACAAACACATGTTGTTGCTGCATTACATGTTCTTATGCTGATTGATTGTGATATCTGTTGAACATGTTTATGTATTGTGTTACATGTTCCTGTGTTGATTGATTGATATATATATCTGGAACATGTTTACATGCTTTATGTTCTATGTGTTATGCATCATTTCATATGTTTTACTGCACATGTTTTAAAGCTGAAAATCACAAGCACTTTTATGAACTTATTCTTGTGCGACAAAGTAATAGTACACTGAACTACATTACTAATGGATTCGACTTTGCTAAAATCTTTGTACAGACTTTGAGAACCAGTGCTATGTGTTATTTTGAGAAGAAAAGAATTTCAAAATGTTTTACATGTTGATAGTCGAATATGTGTGCTACACATTCGACTGTATCTGTTATCTGATTTGGAATTCTGTTATGCTCTTGCACTCTAACGGCTATATTTTTGAAAGTTAGTTGATCATTGGTGACTTAGTCAACTGTAATAAATGTGTTTTGTTTTTGGTTGACTGAAAGCTACTATGTTGACTGATCTGTTATAATTGTCATAATCCAGTTGACTGAATTAGTAACATATTCGACTGAGAAATCATCTGACTAACAGAAATCTATAAATAGACTTAACACGAGAATGTTAAAGAAGACTTTTGATGAACTGACATTTTCATAATTCTATTTCAGATTTCTCTTAGCTCCAAGAATTCTCCAAGACGACGGTGGTGATCTTTCTTGAAAGAGATTCAAAGAGGAGATTATACTGCGCATTCATTGTCTTATCAATATCTGCACAAGAAGGTGTTCTGTCATTGATCGTGAAGGCTTGACATCCTGTGAAGACTGCTGGAATTGATTGTGCGGCTTGGCATCCGTGAAGACTACTAGTTTTTTACCTGTTGATTGTAGGGGATAATGCACTTTGAGGATTGTTCAAAGTGGTGTTGACAGATTACAGAAGAGGGGATTCTTGCTGCAAGTCTTGCTGGTTTATTGCCTATATTTTTGTTTTGGGTTAGAGAGGAGATTTATATTTTTGAAGTGGAGGTCTTCTATAGATTCCTTGTTGTAAAAACCGCAACAATTATAGTGCATTTGCTTCCTGGGTTGGAAGGACACTGGATGTAGGCATTGTTGGCCGAACCAATATAAAAACCTGTGTTTGCATTTCTCTATCCCTTATCTTTTACATTACAATCGACTTTATTCTTTACGCAATCAACTACGTATTTTCCGCTGCATACATATTCTGATTGCTTGCATTTCAAGAAAGTTTAAAAAGCCTTACACTTTGATTTCAAGATTGCGAAAAGAACTTGTTTTTGAAACAACACCATTTCACCCCCCTCTTGGTGAAGAAAGAAGCCAACCTGTTTTCCAACAATTGGCACCAGAGCTGGTTTTCATAAGATATTTGAAAAACTTGTCGACTCTATTTTTCTCTGATTCGACTATACACCTGGGAATGACTTCCTGTTTTCAAACTTTTTGTGAAGGTGCTTCAACAAACAGACCACCTCTATTTGCTGGTGAAAATTATCCATTTTGGAAAATTAGAATGCAAATCCTTCTTGAATCGCAAAGAAAGGAATTTTGGATGCCACATTAAATGGACCTTTTGTGCCTACAAAAATTGTTGATGATAACACTGTTTTAAAACCTTTTACTGAGTGGACTGCTGATGAAAATAGAAAGGCTCAGTATGATGTTAAAGCTAGAAATATTATTGTCTCTGCACTGACTATTGATGAATTTTTCAGGATATCTCAATGCAAAACTGCAAAGGAAATGTGGGATGTCTTAGAGGTAACTCATGAAGGCACTGATGAAGTAAAGAGAGCAAGAAAGAATTCACTAATACAGAAGTATGAATTGTTCATAATGAAAGCTGGTGAAAACATTTATGATGTGTAGAAACGATTCACTCGTATTATAAATCATCTCATGGCTCTCGGGAAAGTTTTTGACAAGGAAGAAATCAATATCAAGATTTTGAAAAGTCTGAACAGAAATTGGCAACCAAAAGTCACAGCAATCTCTGAATCCAAAGATCTCATAATGATGAACATGGCTACCTTGTTTGGCAAGTTACGTGAACACGAATTGGAACTCGGTAGATTGAAGGATGAAGAGGAGATTGAAGAGAAGAAGCCCATTGCTCTGAAAGCTTCAAACAATAATAACTCAGAAATAGACATGGACGAAAGAGAATTGATGACCTTGATGGTAAGAAAATGTAGCCAACTTATAAAATGATAGTCAACTGTCTAACCATGCAGGTCAAGGTAAAAATAATAGCTTCATCAAAAACACTGTCCAGTGTTACGAGTGTGGAAAGGAAGGACACATCAAGCCTGATTGTCCTGAATTACAGCCGAAGCAGAAAAGAAAGAAAAGATTCCCTAAAGGCAAAAATCTGAAAAGAAAAGGAGCATACATTGCTTGGGAGAATATAAATTCTGAAAGCTCAAGTGATGAAGATGCTGATCAAGATGAGAAATCCAACATTTGCCACATGGCTGGAACATCAAGTAATGACAGCGACAGTGATGAAGAATTTGAGAAGCGACCAATAGAAGAGAAGTATCAATAACTAATTGAAACATTCAGAGAACTGCATGTTGAAGCCATGCGACTGCAGTACAAGTAAATCGACTAAGCTCTAAAAGAAAAGATTATGAGTATAGAATTAATGACCTTGTTGCTAAGAATGAAAGATTAGAAAAAGAGTTAAATGAAACTTCGTTATCAGCTAAGAATGTTAAGATTGAAACTGTTACAGTAGATAAAATCTGTGAAAATAGTCCTGCACATATTGAAAAGATAGATTACTTAACCAGCACGCTAGCTAAGTTTACTCAAGGAAGAGACAATTTAGATGTTGTACTAAAATCATCTGGCAGAGCTATTTACAGACAAGGAATAAGTTACAAAGCTCAATCTAGCAGAACCAATACTAAGAGATTTATTGATTTAAGCAAACATGCTACAAATGCATGTTTCTATTGTAATTGTGTTGGTCATACTGTTAGAAATTGTTATTACAGAAATGTTGTTGTTCCTAAAAAATTATATGTTTGGAAACCAAAGGAACAAGTAACAAGGACTGACAATCATGGACCCAAAGTTAAATGGGTACCAGCAACCAAATCTTAATCTGTTTTGCAGGATACAAAGCTAATGCAGTGTGATCTCAAAAATGAATCGATCTGGATTAAAATCATTGTCTTGAGAATCTACAACTGGTATATCTATATCAATCTACTGCATTATGCTTGAATTGATTATTGGTTGTTGTGTGATCACATGAATGAATTGTCTGTCTGAGTGAATGATTGATTGAGTGTAAAACTCTGTTTTCACGTGTCCGAGTCGACTACTTTAATAATTCATTTGACTAGGCCTTGTACACTCTGTCAATCAAACTCATTAGAGATTCAACTGTTTATATTCTCACTAAATGTGTTTGTATTTTTAAAATCTTTCTTTGGTGCGAAAATATTGTCGAAATTTTCCCTCCATTTTTTATCTACACCTGATATGTTTATAAAACTTTGATAATCATGGGTCACTACATTTATTCTCTTTGATCTATTATTCATGTATCCTCGATCTTCTTGAGAAAAACCCTCATTCTTTTGCAATCACAATGACTTCAAGCTCCACACCAAGAAGAAGGTTCAAAACTACTGCTTCAAGAAATACCAAAAGGGTGTCTAAAATACATAGCTGGATCAGCAATGATGAAGCGCAGTCTAAATATCTCGATTGCTAGAAAAGAAGAACTTTGTGACACATAAATTTCTAAAGTTGAAGTTTTTCAAGGTTGAAGGGTTTCTATTTCAGGGATGGCTTAAGCGCCAAGGATTAGAAATTTGTTGAAATGGCGAGCCCTTGGTATCCAGACATGGTGAAGGTTTTCTACTACAACTTAAAAGTTGAAAATGGTATTCTCTGTTCTCGTGTAAAAGGGTTAGACATCAAACTGACTAATGAAGTCTGGAGTGCTGTTGGTGGATTAAAGATTGGTGGAGAAAAATGTCATCTAGGGATAGACGGTTTCCACAAGTTTACTGAATATCAAAATTGTTTGAGAAATGCCAGTAATTGCAAGGATTATTCAAATTACAAGACTTTAGGAATGAATAAAGATGAAAGATTAGCCATCTATGTCATCGCCTATATACTCATGGCTAAAGGAGGAAATTATGCACAAGCCACTACTGAAGATCTAATGCTGCTGAAAGCTTTGAAAGAAAATATTCAGGTGGACTGGCCTGCGACAATCTCTGACAACATGCTGAAAGTAACCAAGTCAGAATCTGGAAAGCTACCTTACTGTGTTTTCATTTCAAAGGTATTAATTTATTGTGGTGTGGAATGCATTGGTGAATCAAGTGAATAGTATCAACGAACATGCCGCATTGACAAGACTGCTCTTCACTTAATGCACATGGTGAAAACATCTAAAGGATGAACATACAAAGATGAACCTGTGAGGAACAACAACTCTGCATCTTCTTCTAAAATGAATCAGTACAGGGTGAGAAATGAATTTGAAAGAATTGTTCTGAACAAATTGAATGAAATTGAAAGGAAGCTTGATGAACAAATTAACAAAAGTCATCTAAACAAGGTGAATGAAACTCATGAAGAAGCAAGTGCTTCTGACAAATCTTCTCGAGGAAGTGAGGATGAAGATAGTGAGGAAACAAGATCTGAGGATAATGAAAGTGACATGATTCTCAATGATTTGGTCAATAAAAAGAGAAAGAAAAACTAGTTCTATCCTAGGTGTTTCCTTTTATCTTAGTGTTTTCTTTTGTGTTTGGCTTAGTATGCCATCTTTTGTTGTTTTTCTTAGGTTCCTTGATTTTGTTCTATCATTGTAATATCATCTTTTCAAGGAAAAGAAATCAGTAGTTTGAATCAACACTGTTGCTTTTAATTTGATTGATATTGCTTGATCTGAGTGATTGATTCAACTGCAATCTATTTGAAGTCAACTATGCTTGAACTGTTATGAATCTGTACATATTGACTTCTGTTGTTTATGACTATATTTCTTGCTTAACTAAAATGCTTGATCTGGAAAGGATCTTTGAAAGGTTTTGTAGGAATAACATTGCTTTGGAAATTTCAAGAGGAATTCAACAGCTTTGGAAAGCAATGTAGTCAACTGAGGAAACTGTGCAATCGACTACTCTTAACAGGATTATAAATTCCAATTCTGGAATTTGGTTATTCATTTACTGATTGCTTATTTTGAAATATCTGTTATTATCTTTGCTGTTATCTGTTGGGAATATCTTACTTGAGATAATATTGTGAGATTGTTGAATATTGTATCATTGCATATCTAAAATGTTTGCTATCTTGTCTTTGATACAACTATGTGCTAAACTGATTGTTCAATCTATGATATGCTGCATTGTGCATCTAATATGATTTTATTACATATGCATAATGACAAAGGGAGTATCACTCATTACACATTTTTAGTTCACATGCTTGCATTTCAGGGGGAGTTATCCTTAACATGTGATATAGGGATCATCATTGCATTTGAAAATTTGAATAGTTTTTGATGCATCTGTGTTTGTTCGATTATTCAGCAAAATATCTAGAGCATACCTTTTTTTCTAATGCACAAAGGGGGAGAAAATTTATGATCTTATGATGCTTTATGAAAGGGAGAGAATAGTTATTTTATCTC
This sequence comes from Vigna reflexopilosa, assembly GCA_027742785.1. Classification (NCBI taxonomy): domain Eukaryota; kingdom Viridiplantae; phylum Streptophyta; class Magnoliopsida; order Fabales; family Fabaceae; genus Vigna; species Vigna reflexopilosa. The sequence continues at coordinate 27,446,320 of CM050914.1, read as the reverse complement.
ATGCATAATTTGCTTGATGTTATTTGCTGTTATCTATGATTACATAGTTGAACTGTGATAACTATGTTATATTTCTTTTGTTACTCTGTTGTGTATTAACGTGTGCAAACATGGTTGGTTATTAATCATGGTTGTGCATCATCAAAAAAGGGGGAGATTGTTGAGATTGTTGACAACACAATTTCTATATCAATATCATTTTTGATGATGACAACACATTACTTAATAACAAGCACATGTTGTTGCTGCATTACATGTTCTTGTGCTGATTGATTGTGATATCTGTTGAACATGTTTATGTATTATGTTACATATTCTTGTGTTGATTGATTGATATATATCTGGAACGTGTTTACATGCATTATGTGTTATGTGCTATGCATCATTTCATATGTTTTACTGCACATGTTTTAAAGCTGAAAATCACAAGCACTTTTATGAACTTATTCTTGTGCGACAAAGTAATAGTACAGTTGACAACATTACTAATGGATTCCACTTTGCTAAAATATTTGTACAGACTTTGAGAACCAGTGCTATGTGTTATTTTGAGAAGAAAAGAATTTCAAAATGTTTTACATGTTGATAGTCGAATATGTGTGCTACACATTCCACTGTATCTGTTGTCTGTTTTTGAATTCTGTTATGCTCTTGCAATCTAATGACTATATTTTTGAAAGTTATTTGAGCATAGGTGACTTAGTCAACTGTAATAAATGTGGTTTGTTTTTGGTTAACTGAAAGCTGCTATGTTGACTGATCCGTTATAATTGTCATAATCCAGTCGACTGAATTAGTAGCGTATTCGACTGAGAAATCATCTGACTAACAGAAATCTATAAATAGACTTAACACGAGTCTGTTAAAGAAGACTTTTGATGAATTGACATTTTCATAATTCTGTTTCAGATTTCTCTTAGCTCCAAGAATTCTCCAAGAAGATGGTGGTGATCTTTCTTGAAAGAGATTCAAAAAGGAGATTATACTACGCATTCATTGTCTGATCAATATCTACACAAGAAGGTGTTTTGTCATTGATCGTGAAGGCTTGACATCCTATGAAGACTGCTGGAATTGATTGTGCGGCTTGGCATCCATGAAGACTGCTGGTTTTTGACCTGTTGATTGTAGGGGATAGTGCACTTTGAGGATTGTTCAAAGTGGTGTTGGCAGATTGCAGAAGAGGGGATTCTTGCTACAAGTCTTGATGGTTTATTACCTATATTTTGGTTTTGGGTTAGAGAGGAGATTTATATTTTTGACGTGGAGATCTTCTATAGATTCCTTTTTTTGTAAAAACTGCAACCATTACAGTGCATTTGCTTCTTGGGTTGGAAGGACACTGGATGTAGGCATTGTTGGCCGAACCAGTATAAAAACCTGTGTTTGTATTTCTCTATCCGTTATCTTTTACATTACAGTCGACTTTATTCTTTACGCAATCAACTACGTATTTTTCGCCGTATACATATTCTGATTGCTTGCATTTCAAGAAAGTTTAAAAAGCTTTACACTTTGATTTCAAGATTGCGAAAAGAACTTGTTTTTGAAACAACACCAATTCACCCCCCTCTTGGTGAAGAAAGAAGTCAACCTGTTTTCCAACCCATAAGTGCTATAAATCTCACAACCCAATCATGTATTCTAAGACAAAACGCATGTGTCCTTGTATGCTTTCCTCTATGCCCCGATATACTATTAGTTAATATAATGCCTTTTTTGACTAGTTTTGAATACCCCTTTCTACATACATTAAATGGTTCATTGACCAAAAACACTTAAGTTGACCACACATCTCTGCACACCCTAATATCCTTTCAACATTATATCATTCAAACACTTCTTCATAGCACCCATAGGTCCTTCCCTCTTGTTGTGCATTACTAAGCCTAACAGTGTCACTTCCTCTTTAGTCTGCTCTCTCCACTAAAATTCAACAAACTTCAACCTATTACTCCCTCTGCATCAATAATGGCCTCCTCCTCAAAAACCCAAACTTGTCAAATGCATGGCCAAGAAGCAAGTTTGTGATGCCGATATTGAAGGTTGGATGAGTGATGAAGAAGCACAACAAAATGTTTTCTACTTCTAGAGATTGTACAGTGTAATCAACCACAAATTTTTGGATCTTCAATTCTTTTGTCACGAAGGATTTATCTTCCAAGATTGGTTATCATATCAAGGATTGGACCGATTTGTTCAAATGACTAGTACGTTGTACCCTAACCTAGTCAAAGTATTATATTCTAATGTAGAAATGGTCAATGGAATCATCACATCTAGAGTTAAAGGGGTCGACATCAACCTTGATGATGAGGTTTGAAGGGTTTCAGTTGGGAGGGTAAAAATCCCATACAAACTTTCTTGGACGGATCTTTCAGGATTGTTTAAGGTACTCAGATGAACTTAAAGACTACACTTTGTTTAAGGTCGGTGGCATGAAAAAGGGATGACAAACTGCTAGCATTTGTTCTCGCGTGGATTCTGATTTCTAGAGGGATCAACCACGCCTAACTAACCACAAAATACATTTTTATCATTCATGCACTCAAGGGACACATTCCTACTGATTGGACTGAAGTGGTAAGTGACCCTATTATCAAAACCATGAGACTACCAATGGCAAGCTTTCCTTATGCTATTTTTCTATCTAAAGTGTTTTGAATTTTACCTTGTGAATCTCAATGATGAAGTCTCCACGAGTTATAGAAATTAAAATAAAATTGAGAAGTCTGCCCTTCACCACATGAGCCTTATAAAAAGGAAGATGATTGGGCTTTCAAAGATGAACCTCAAGCGGATCAAGGAGAAGATGTTGATCTAGTCAATGTTGAGAAGTCAATAGCCTAGAGAACAAAATATTGGTGGTGGTAGTGAGGATCCTGATGTTAGATGATGGTGAAATAGAAGAAGAGGAAGATAAGCAGGAGGAAGAGGAAACTGTTGCTCTTTCCCTACTCTATTTTAGGATTTCCTTAGAAATTTAGGATTTCCTTAGAACTTTTGATCACTTTTCTTTTTGTGCTATGATTTGCTATGTTTTTTTTTTATAATTTGTTGTGTTTAACTCTGATATGCCATGATGTACTTAAAACCTATGGGTCTATTATATTATGCTTTGATTTGCTAATTTGCTGAACGATTAACTTGTTATAATATATTTTTTTTTGGTATGTTGTGAACTCTATTTTACCATAAATTCCAATACATTTGTTGTTATGTCTCATGTTATTTTTCCAACTCTTTAGTTTTGCTAATGTCCAAATGGAAAGAAAAGTATTTGAATTGTAAATGCAGGTTGGCCATCATAAAAAAATAGGGAAATTATTGGAATATGGAGATTATTGATCAAGTTTTTGATGATGTTTGAGCTCAGCTAACAACTTGACAGCCAAAGCTTAGTAGCTCAAAGGCCTACATTAGTAAAGTTGATTGTAAGTCAATCTTAAATTTTATTAGAATCAAATTAATGAAATTATAATCAAATAAAGCATCTTTGTTGCGTAAAGAATCTATTTTGAAATGCATAACTATCATCTGAATTGTTTTAATCGATTAATATACTTATATAATCAATTAAAACAAAACCGAACTTTTATAATTTAAATTTGAATGATATTATTGGATTATTTTATTTTCATAATTGATTAATAACATCAAAAATATGTTTTTCCTTTAAATATAAGTCTTCCTCTCATTTCAAAAACATGAAATTATATATCTAAGAGCCGATTCTATGACAAAAACAGTGTTATTGAGTTCTTGAAGAGAGTAAAAGCTAGGTATTTGGGAAATTTATCAAGAAGCCATCAACATGAGTTTGATTTTATGGGTTCTTGCTTGACATAGGTTTTATTTGTAATATTTACACTCCAGGTGTATACATTCCTTTTTGAACTCTTTTCATTATGTAGGTGAGATTATCTTGGTGTAATTGTGTGAAACAGTAGATCTAGAGATTAATTCTTGATATCTTAGGGTCTAGAATTATTAAGGTGCACTTGTAATTCTATGAACTCTGTCATTATAATGGAATTATTCCAAGCTCAGGTTGTTTGGAAGAAAATTGGACTTAAATTCAAGTTGAATTGAACCAATATAAATTTGGTGTGTGCTTTTCCTATTCTTTCATCAATCTTGTATTTCTTTGATCGATTGAAATTGTTGAAGATTTATCATCTCAACAATTTTTTTAAAGGGATCAAAATTTTGTGAAACAAATTTCCTCCCCTCTTGGGTAGGAAATATTAACTATTACTATTTTAAACAAAAATGGAAGACAAGGATTATTTGGAAGACTTGTATTTCTTTTGGTACCTTTTTTTTTTCCTTTGTAATGTCTTTATAATACTCTTTTAATAGTTGTTAAAGTATTTTAGGCTTAGTCTAGACAATTATAAAGTAGAAACACTGAAACACTTGAAGGAAAACAACTTTTAAATATACACGATGATAATCTATTATCACTTACGACAATTGATTATTGCATAATGAAATTATTTTCAAAAAATAGCTCTTGACAATAATCGATCATTAATGATAGTTACAACTTGGTTTGTCATATTTTGACCTAATTTCGAAATTGGCTTTTTCTATAATAAGTTTTGTTCTATAAATTAAGCAAAAATCTATGTTTTCAAGTACAAAAGGTAGATTACAAAAATTAGTTTTATTACAAGCTTTGGAAAACCTAATGTAGGTAGAGTGTGTAAATTTCACTAAGTGTGATCTTAGGTGATAAGTTGATGTTGTTATTGCTAGGTAAAACTAGTTATCCTTTGTGTGATTCAAAATATGTGTTCATTTCTTTTGGATGTAAGAAAGGTAGTTCTTCATCTCTTATGTGACTCAAGAGAGGTGACATCATCCTTTCTGAAACTCAAAAGAGGTGCTCATCCCTTATGGATTTTAAGGGATGTGTTTTCCATATCTTGTGGCTTCAAAAGAGGTGTTGTCTTTTCTAAATTGTTCTTATTTCTATTTGTAATCCTAATTTATTTTAGTGTTTAATTATGTTTTTCTTAAGAGTGATTAACAATTGAATGTAGGATCTTTTGATTTGAATGAATATAAAATAACTTAAACAATTTTCCTATTCCTTACTTTCTTTATTTAACTATTATTATTATAAAGGAAATTATTTTTATTGTAACTTTGATTTTAAAAAGAAAAAATTTAAAATACATAAACTTTTATTAAGAAATTAATTGACTTTTCTTCTCGATTTTTGTTCAATGTAAATATTTCATTGTGCAACGATCTTAACAATTGATATGTTAACTTTGGTGAAGGAAAGAAGAAGAAAAAAAAATGTAAGATTATGAAGACAATAGATCAAGAAGAATTCAAGATTAAAACTTTATTATTTAAAATTGCTAAGTTTTGAAGGAAATTGTAATTCAAGTGTATATTTAAAGTGGAAAATTAAAGTAGAACAAATTTTATTATTTATGACGTAGATTTTAAACAATATGTAAAATTAACTTGTTTAAAGTTTGAACAATATGTCATGCTACCGTGGTATTGTTATAAACATTAGACTAAAAAAAGAGTCTAATCGTGGTCTCTTCATAGAACATAAAATATATATGAGATCTTCTTTCTTACTTGGTATAGAAAAGAACTATTTTTAAAGCTCCAATGACTTAATAAGGATCTAGAAGTGTGGGTAAGTACCGTAATGACTTAAAAATTACTTTAATTAAAGCTAAAATGAATGACTAATTTAATGAGGCTAACATAGTTAGATCTATAAGTCGTCTTAGAAGGGATATTCAAGACATTATAAACTTATCTGAGTACACATCTTTGAAAAAATCAGTTCACCTAACTTTCAAGGTTTAATCACAAATCCAAAGAGAATATTTAAAAAAAAAAAGTACTTATAATGGAAGGATAAAAATAAGTTTTAAAAGACAATTCTTTCAATTTCTATAAAGATTCCACTTCAAAAGATAAATTTTGTAAAGATGAACACTATACCTCAATATACAACTCAAATAAAATATTTTTAGGTGATTAGAGTTTGAGTATATTTTTTTCTAGGAGACTTAATAAAAGAGATGTTAATAAAGGAAGGGACCATTATTAGTATGTTGTGATTGATTTAAATATCACAAAAAAATAGATATAAGTGTTGAAATTTATAATCCTTGGTTGTCCAATTAGTAATTGAGTTCAAGAATTAAAAATAAAAAAATAATGAGTTTTGTTTTGTCACATAAGCCTAAAAAAAGAAGGTTTAAACATTCCCTTGGTCCTAATATTTGTATGAAAATCTCAATTCGGTCCTCATGTTTTCAACTGTCTCAATTGGGTCATATTTTATGTAAAAATGCACACATTTTACCCCAACCGTTAACTGGTCTCAGACGACGTTAAATTAAGTCCACGTGGTGCAGAGAGAATGTGCTGATGTGTGTTCATTTTTTACGTGGATTGTTTTGATTAAATAAATAGTGGTGATGTGGCATTTGTAACAAAAGTTAGTTCACTTTAGGGATATATCAGATCAAAATTAGGGATTTGAAATTGGAATTGGGGATTTCATTTCCTCGTTGCGAGACAAAGCAAAAGACGATCACCAACTGCATTCTTGGACAAGACGAAGAGAATCCAGCCGATAGTTGACGCGAACAGAGGTAAGGTATTTCATTCCGTCTTTGGTTTTGTGTTGGAACGTATAAATGTCTTTTTGCTTTTACGAACATGTGCGTGTTCGATATTTGGGTTTTTGTTTTGGTTTGTAACTATTGATAATGATTTGTGGTCCCTATTTTGCATGTTGAATTGTTACATTGTACTTTAGACATTGTGGTCCCGAATATGCTTTGCTGAATTGTTTATCAGCTGTAGTGGTCCCCTTTCTGTGAGTGTTTGGTTAGTCGAGATGTTACTTTGTTCCCTGTCCCCCTGTCTGTGTCAGTGTGAGTGTTTAGTTAGTGAGTGAGTGTTCCCTTAGTGGTAGGACTGTAATAGAAATAATTTTTTTCACCCCCATAATGTACAGGTTATAAAAGCAAGTTGTTGATATGGATGAGGAACGTATTAAAATTGTGGTCCACCATAGTGGACATTTTGTCAGTGATGATAATGGGCAGTTAAAATTTGATGGAGAGAGAGCAGAATGGTCTTGTGATCCAGACCTGTTGAGCTATTTTGGCATAGTAGCCTCAGTCAAAGAATTAGGTCATATGGACGTCAAAGAATTATGGTACAGTTTATAGGAGGTCAGTCTGTGCACCCAGATAGGTTAGAATTATTACCTGATGATAGGGGTGTCATGCATATGTTGAACATTGCTGGGTTAAATGATGAAGTTCATCTGTATGTGGTTCATAATATGATGGAACCAGAAATAATAGAAATGATTGATTGGGTTGGTGGTCATCTTGATGATGAAGGTGATGTTGCAACACAAGTGGAGGGTGAGGGTGTTGCCCATGAGGGTGATGGTGAGGTGAATACTGAAGTTGGAACAAAAATGGTGGAGGGTGAGGGTGATGCCCAAGAAGGTGATGGTGAGGTCCATACTGAACTTGGAACAAAAATGGTGGAGGGTGAGGGTGATGCCCAAGAAGGTGATGGTGTGGTCCATACTGAACTTGGAACAAAAATGGTGGAGGGTGAGGGTAATGCCAAGAGGGTGATGGTGAGGATGTTGAGGTCCATCAGGTTGAGGATGGTGAGGTCCATCAGGTTGAGGATGGTGAGGTCCATCATGTACATGAAGCTGAGGTACATGAGGTACATGATTTTGAGCTAGAGGATTTAGGAGAGGATGATGATGCAGAGGACAATGAGGGTGAGGATGTACATGAGGCAGTGACAGAGGAGGAAGATGTAGATGATGAAGAAGTTTATGTCAGTGAAGAAAGTCTAATTGATGTCAGCATCCAGTGTGACATTGGGACTTCTAAAGGAAATGTTAGACAAGAACCTTCCAATCCAGTACTTGAGTCTTCACGATCAACAGACAAGAACCTTCATGATGTCTGTGGGTTGTCTAACAATGAGTGGCTATCAGAGGAGTTGATCAGTGGATCAAAAAGTGAGGACTTATGCACTGAGAAAAAGGAATTCATAGATGACAAGAAAAGGATTTCTGTGAAGTGCTTAGGTGGAAAAGGAAAATGTAAATGGTATGCCTATTGTTCCTTTAGGAGTGATGTCAATGCATGACAACTAAGAAAAGTGTTTGATGCTCATAGCTATAGCAGAGATTTCAATGTAAAGTTGATGACTTCAAAGTGGTTGAGTCAAATGATGGAGAAAACTGTGAGAGAACACCCTACTATGAAGGTCATGGACATTAGGGAGAAAGTCACTAGGAAATGAAATGTAGGAATATCAAGAAATATGGCTTTTAGGGCAAGAGCCATGGCAAAAGATAATGTTGAAGGATCATTCAATGAACAATTTAGAAGACTTTATGATTATGGTCATGAGCTCATGAAAACAAATCTAGGTACAACAGTACAAATTAAAGTTGATAACAGTAATGGTGAGGTAATATTCCAAAGATTTTATGCATGCTTGAAGGCATGCAAGGATAGCTTCGTTTGTTGTAGACCTATTATTGGGTTGGATGGATGCTTTTTGAAAGGCAAGTATGGAGGGGGGTTACTAACAGTAGTGGGAAGAGATGGAAACGACCAAATGTTGCCCATAGCATATGTTCTTGTTGAGGTAGAAAACAAAGAGTCCTGGACTTGGTTCTTAGAGCTTCTAATTGAGGACCTTGGTGGGGAAGCTGTCTGTGCAGGATGCACATTTATTTCAGACCAACAAAAAGGTCAGTCAATGATCAATTTCTTCTACATATAACTGAATATCTTCATTACACAATATATTGTATATGTAACTCAATATGTTGAACATGTCAGGGTCTTTTGCCAGCTATTCGAGATCTTTTACCTCGGGTAGAACAAAGATTTTGTGTTAGGCATTTATATTCAAACTTCAGAAAAAAATTTACTGGAAAAAACCTTAAACAACTCATGTGGAGGGCAGCAATAGCCACACATACATAACAATGGGAAGCTGAAATGAGGAATATTAAAGACATAAATGTAGGCGTATTTAAATACTTGTTTGCCATTCCACCTAGGTATGTATCCCAGTTCTTATAATTATTTGATATACTCATAGTTCATATTTAAATACTTGACAAGTTATATTTACTTATGCTAGGTTTTGGTCAAGATCTAGTTCACCTCTAGATCACAATGTGACACTCTTGTGAACTTGTGTGAGGCCTTTAATAGTGTGCTAGTTGATAGTAGGTCTCAGCCTATTATTAGCATGTTAGAAGACATTAGGGTTTACATTATTAAGAGATGGGCTGCCAACAGGACAAAGATGACATCATATCAAGGTTCAATCTGCCCTAAGGTTTGGAATAGATTTGAGAAGGAGTCATGGTTAAGTAGATATTGGTTACCAAGGCAACTTTTATGAACTCTGTGTTCTCAATTGTGTGTTAAATTGATCCAACTAAGTAGGCATGGTTAAGTAGGCATTTATATTGATCCAGCCAATTGTGTTCTCAATTGTGTGTTAAATACAAGTGGTCAAGAGAAAAATCATTTAAAGTGAAACATATTTCACAATTTGACCAGCAATTTGTTGTGAATGTTGACACCATGGACTGCACATGTAGAAAATGGGCAATTACTGGCATTCCTTGTACTCATGCCATAACTGCAATGAAATTTTTGAATATAAATATAGAAGATTACATTGGGCACTGGTTTAGGAAGTCTACCTATGAAGAGACTTACAACACCATTATTAACCCTATCAATGGTCAACATATCTGGGATGTTACCCCTTATTCAGATATATTACCACCAAAGAAGAGGACAGTGTCAGGAAGGCCCAAGAAGAAATGAAGACTGGAGGATTGGGAGTTGAAGAAGAATGACAATGAATTAAGAAAGGGTGGGCAAAGAAAAAGATGTGCCATCTGCAAAGAACTTGGACCCAACAATAAAGGTTGTCCACAAAGACCTACTGCCCAATTTGCTGAACAAAAAGAAGTATCCCAAGCTCCAGCAACAGATGTTCCAATAACTCAAGAATCCACTGTGCTTGGTACTGAACGTGGTCGTCAACAACCAGATGTATTTTAGATATCATTTTGAACACATTTTGTTATGATGTAAGACAATGATTTTGGTTATGACAAAGTGATTATTGCCCAATTTCCTTATCAGTCGTGATCTTTATTGCTCATTGATTTATCATGTTTGTTTTCCACTTAAATTATCAATATAATTAAAACAAATTAAATCAGACACATTATCACTATAATCACTAACCTTCATAAATAAAAGACATATTACATAAAATCCAAGTTTCATTACTGAAATCAAATAACATTGCTAATACAAGTTTCAGCCAACTTTCACCAACATTGCTAATACAATTACATTCAAAATAAATATCACAAAGAACATCCCCACTAAGAATTTCAACCACTTTTCTAACTTAACTAAGGTTTTCTCTATAAAAGCCATTCTGATCTTTTCACTATAAGTTTCTTCCATCTGCAGCACACTGTGTTCCATGCTCATCAACCCCACTTCTTCACTTCTTACACTACCACTCCTTTCTTCTCCCATTCCTTCATTTTCTTCTTCAATGCACCACTGAAAGAAGTTGCAGCCAACCAATTCTTCACTCCCACCCTGTTCAACAAGAACACACACTCCTTCGTGAAAACCCAAATAAATAGACAAAGATTTATGCTTATGTAAAACTCACCTTGAATTTAGGGCAACCCCAAAATTTTTTCCCCTTGTTTTTAGGGGTTCTCACAATATGAAACACATTCTGACCAAAGAAGCCTGTTGGTTTTGCACCCAACCTCCTTAGACTCCCACTACTGTGTTCCATGGCAGAACCCAAACATTTACAAGAGGTTGATGAACGAGACATATCCTTACTAGCACCTCAACACCACACTGCTTGGCGACCCCTTCTTCCCCAAGAAGAAAGAAAAACCTCTTCTTCAACAACACGAAAATATAGTTTCGATGAGAGGGGTTGCCCTTAAATGTTAGGGCTTGGTCATCCACCTAGATAAAACACAACAGGCATTCAATTTTAGTGCACAATGCCACGTGGATAAAAGATAAAATACAACTCAGCTACATTTAACGCCGTCTGAGACCATTAACGGTTGGGGTAAAATGTGTGCATTTTTACAAAAAATATGACCCAATTGAGACAGTTGAAAACATGAGGACCGAACTGAGATTTTCATACAAATATTAGGACCAAGGGAGGGTTTAAACCAAAAAAGAATTAAGTTTTTTTTATTTAATTAATACAATATAAAAGTCAACCTACATCCAATCTAAAAACACAATCATTTGAGTTCATTTATTGAAATTTGTTTGTCACTTTGAAGTTAGAGAATGACATTGAGTTTGAAATATAGAAAGCAATAAAATGCATTGACGCAAAATAAAATGTCGAATTAAATGCATCAAAATTAAAGTGTGGAAGAACTAAAAACATATGTAGAAGTGAATTTGAATTGAAAATTAAAGCAGGTAAAGCACAAACTGTAAGTGGGACGTTAGAACATAAATGCATTGTGAAAATGTAAACGTGAATTGAATGGGAACATATGACTAGAGAAAATTGAAAAGAGAACTGATGGAATTGGAGAATTGGAATTAAAGGAAAAAAATAATTGTGCATATTGAAGTGAAAAATCATAGATGTAGAAGCTCCAACATTCAAAATTGAAACTAAAAACTGGAAAATTAAACTAAAATTGCAAAATAATGTGAATGAAAATGCATAGAGTTTAAAGGAATGAAAAGAATCAACCAGAGTCCATTACAAAGAAGACTTGAAAGTCAGTATTCTTGGAGATCCTCCAATGAAACATCAACAAAACATGCACTACCCCCTTTTCAGCTATTGGGTGCCAATAAAATGGTATTGGGTGGTTCCAACATAGAGATCATGATTTTAAAGTGTGCTGGACACAAATAAATGGTTGATGGAAGCTCCTTCAACAATGTTTATGAAGACTCCTTGATGAAGTAGATGAAACGAAAGCATGAAGTTTGGAGGTTGAGTGGCTTGATGAATGTGGCGTGATATACATCCTAGAAGGAGGTTGAAATGATCTTAAAGGAAAAGGTAGAAGTCTAGAAAAGAGACAACTCCAAGTGAGAACTTAGAAAAGTGAGGCTTGCAAGTTTCATTAATGTTATTCAAGTTCTAAGAAAATACAAGAAGGGTGCTTCTCCTTTATAGTTGAAGAAGAGACCTAGAGTACACGTATTTGAAAATAGCCTAGAAGCTTCTTTGGCCAAAAGGGGATGAATGAGAGCCTCTTTCCTCTTTTTCATCCAATCACATATTGTCTTTCCTTCGTCCAATCACATCTTGCCTTTCCTTCATCCAAACACATCTTGCCTCTCTTTTTTGCCAATCACATGCAAGGAAGCCTTTCTCCAAGTACCATAAGACTAAAAACAAGTTAGATCATGTCCCGTGCAAGCCCAACTCGAGAAACAACCATCCTGTCAAATTTGACCTTTCCTGAGTGTTTTACCAATAACTTTCTCCACAAAGCTCCAAATGAGATGATTTTTGTTTGTTGAAAACTAGACTCAAAGAAATTTCCATTAACTATAAGCACACATCCTTTGGACCTATGAGCTGGTTGCTGTTGAACTTTAAAACTCGTTGATGTGAAAACATGTCTAGAAATGAAAAGATATCTTGTCTAAAATACAAGGTCCAAAGCAAAGACTTATGTACATATTTCCAAAGCTTAAGAGAAAGCAAAAACAATCTTGAAAACACCATCTTCCACAAGAGTGGAAGTCCTTGAAGTCCTCCTTCTTCTTCCATTCTCTTAGCCATACCTCAAGTTGTAGCTTCCTAGATGGATCTCCATCAAGTTCCCAAGATGGTTTCCATCACACCCTCCCTCTTAAAAAACGATATGTGCTCAGACCGGGAATATATTTAAGGAAGCACAACTTTAGTTGTTGATCTCCTCGTGGATCAAAGATGTACCTACAATATCCATTAAATAAAAGTTGAATGAATTTCTGCACCATGGTAAATGTATATCTAAAGTAAAGATCAAATGAATAAATCATTTTTGTATTTTTGAACGATTTTCTTTAAAAAAGATTATTTTGCTTCCTTCATGAAACGAAGTTATTTTTTCTACAGAATCTAAAACTTTTTCTTCACTTGGTGAAGAATGAGAGTCATGAAGGCTTTTAGTGTCTTAATCCTTTAAAAACAATGTTCTTTTATGAGGACATTCAAAAGGAATATTCCCTCTTTCAAAACACTTGAAGCACTAAAGACCTTTTGTTTTAATTTCTCTAGACTTTTCAAAAGTAATAAGACCTACTTTACAAAAATGTTTTTGTCCACCTTAAACTATTTGTAACTTGTTAGGCAACAACAAATCAAAGTGTGATTTTTCAAAAGCTAATGAGGACTTAAAAATAATGGGGAGTGAAAGTGGAGGTAAAATATTTTTGTTAGAGTAGATGAGTTTTGTTTCTCAACACCAAGAGGGGGGTGAATTGGTGTTTTATAAAAATAAATGCTTTTGAAATCTTTTCCGCAAATGGAATGGTTCTTTAAACCATTCTTGGACAGTAAGAAATATGCATGCAATGTAACAGTATGCGTAATCAATTTATGACAGAACGTAATTGATTAATGCAAAGAGATAGGGAGAAGAAAAATCAAACTCTAATTTTTATATTGGTTCGGTCTCAATGACTACATCTAGTGTCCTTTCAATCAAGGTGAGATTGAAAGCAAATTGCACTATAAATATATGAGTTTTTACAACAAATCTTTACAGCAACCAATTTGTCAAAATGTAAACAACCTCTCTAACTCACTAATCTAATATAGCCAATACAAAAACTTGCAGCAAGAACAATCCTCTCATGCAGTCACCCCTTTGAGAACCCTCTCAAAGTACAAAGAACTCCTCGTTCTTCTTCCTGGCCAAACGCACAGGGAACAACAATACAAAGTTTGCAAATCTTCTTCTCTTGATCAAACATCAAGCACCTCAGTTGTGTAGAACAATCAGTCTCTTTAATCCAGTGAAGTTTGCCTCTCAAGAAATCTTCAATATTTGTAAATTACTTCAAGTTCTTGTTTCTTAGAGCCTTTGATCTCCTCTGTAAAACTTCTCAAACGAATGTGAATCAGATATGAAAAGGTAATTCTCAATTGTGTTACAGAAAATCAATCACAGTGTCAATATATAGTTTTTGTCAAATCTGAAGCAATTCAATTGATTACTATCTTAATGTAATCGGTTACATTAAACACTTGTAACAGAAGTAGTCAAAGAAATTAATTGAATGTTCAACTAATGTAATCGATTTTCATTAAATTCTTAGTCAACACATTTAAAAATATGACCGTTAAGACAATTATGACAAGCATGAAACAATTTTCAAATCTTAACAGACCTAATTGAATACATAATCCATGTAATCGATTAAGCTTCGACACTTAGCAGATTTTTGAAAACTTTTCTTTCTAAAACACATCACAGCTCATTTGAAAAAGATATGTGCAAACACACGAGTTTTAATCGATTTACAAACTAACGTAATCGATTCAAAACTTGTTGTTTTGCCACAATTTAAAACTCAAGTTGTCTAATGACCTTAATTGATTATCACAACACTTTAATCGATTAAGTCATGCAGATATGCTTTTGTGCATGTGATTTTTATATTTCCAAAACATATGTTGTGCATACACATATATGATCACTTTACAAACACGGTAATATGCATCAATCAACAAAATATGTCAAATGTGACAATCACAACACATACATGTGTTTTATTAACTATGTGTTGTCATCATCAAAAACAAATATCATAGGGATTAGGTTTAGCTAACACTACCCTATCAACAATTTTCAAAAATAAAGGTTGGAATCAAGAATTGAGAATCATTAATTAAAGGATAAGAGTTAAAAGTTTGGAAAACTCCCTTGAGAACTCTTGACTCAATTATGACCATGGAAGTGGGAGGTTCCTTGAGTAACATTTCTTCTTTGAGTAGGAGTTCTTCCCTCTCATTTTCTCTTCTCTCAATCTCTACTTTTTCTTTCTTTTTTTTTTCCTCCTCTCTCTTCTCTCGTTTTCTTCTTTCTATCTTTTTTCTCTCTCATCCTTTTCTCTTTTAGCTTCCTCCTCTTTAACTCTTAGAATTTATTTTTCTCTAGCTAGTAGATATTCTTTCTCTTGCTCTTTCCTAACTAGTTTCATTTGTTCCTCTCCTTCTCTTGCTTGTCTAGCTAGTTGTATTTGCTCTTATTTCTTTATTTCAATGTCTCTCATCTCCTTATCCCTCAAGAGCTTCTCAACTTTCTCTCTAAACTCCTTCCTTTTTTGAAAGAACTTCTTTTCACTTCTAATATTTCCTCCACCTCTCTCTATGAGTTCTCCCTTTTCATGTTTATGCTCTTGATTTTTCTTGAAAGAAAGTGGAACAAATTTTCTTCTCATGCATGCTCTTAGATCGTCCTAATCTCTAATGTGTGATTTGCTACCATTTTCAACACCGTATTGTCTTTGATGCCACCAATCACATGCATGCTCTATAAAATTAGAAGAACACAACCAAACTATATGAAACTTATTACACTTAATAATGAATGAACAAAGTTTTTCAACCTTTTTTTCCTAAGCTAAGTATGCTTGATAGAAACCATCCTGGGAGCTTGATGGAGATCCATCCAGGAAGCTACAACTTGAGCTATGGCTAGGAGAATGGAAGAAGAAGAAGGATTTCTAGGACTTCCACTTTTGTGGAAGATGTTGTTTTCAAGCTTGTTCTTGCTTTCTCTTAATCCTTGTAAATATATATGTAAGTCTTTGTTTTAGACCTTGTATTTTGGCCAAGATATGTTATCATTTTTAGACTTGTTTTCATGTCAATGATTTTCGAATTTCAACTGCAACCAACTCAAAGGACCAAAACATACATGCTTCTAGTCAATAGAAAGCTCTTTGAGTCTACTTTCTAACAAAAGAATATAATATCATTTGAAGCTCTATGGAGAAAGTTATGGGTAAAACACTCAACAAAGGTCAGAGTTGATAATATGATGTCTTGAACGATTTTTGGGCTTGTTTCTTGAGTTGGGCCTAAATGAGACATGATCCAACTTGTTTTTAGCCTTAAGGTACTTAGAGAAAGGCTCTCTTCCATGTGATTAACCCAAAAAGAGGCAAGATGTGATTGGATGAAGGAAAAGCAATATGTGATTGGATTAAAAAGAGGCAAAAGGCTTTCATTCATCCCTATTTGGCCAAAGAAGCTTCTAGGCTATTTTCAAATGCATGTACTCTAGCTATTTCCTTCAATTATAAAAGGAGAAGCACCCCTCTTGTATTTTCTTAGAACTTGAATGACATTAATGAAACTTTGACAAAATTGCAAGTCTCACTTCTCTAAGTTTTCAATTGGAGTTGTCTCTTTTCTAGACTTCTTCTACCTTTTTCCTTCAAGGTTTGTCCAACCTCTTTCTAGGATGTATATCATGCAACATTCATCAAGCCACTCAACTTCAAACTTCATGCTTTCACGCCTTCATCTACTTCATCAAGGAGTCTTCATCAACATTTTTGAAGGAGCTTCCATCAATGTGTTGGATGATGATGCAAGTGCTAACTTATTAAAAGTTGAAATACCAATCTAAAAAAGAAAGATAAAGGAAATAAAGATCCTAATGAAGCATAATAAGCCTTAATATAAAAGTATAGAAATTAAGTTATCAAATAAATCATTCCAAAGACACTAAACATCATATCATTTGGATGAGACTTTGAGAAGCCTAAAAGGAAAAGGAAACCAAATAAAAACAAGTGATTAAAAGTTATTTACAAAACCATAGTTTTACAGTTAGTTTGTCATAATGTAAACACACTCGTGTAATTATTTTGTATGGAATTGTTTAATTGCATCATACAAACTTTTTTATTCAAAATTTTGTTTCTTTGAAGTAACTTTGATTTGGAATTTCAAAACAAATCAAAATTAGTTGCTTAGTATTTTCTAATTTGAATATCTTTTTCTAAGCATTTCTTTGTAAATTTGGAAGTAATTTTTTGACATTTGTATTATTTTAGTTTAAATTTCTTTATTTATTTTTTATTTTTGAGATCCTTTCTATTTTATCTTGAAGTTTTCTTTTTTTAAAAATTTCATACATGTATCAATGATTTGTGCCCCTTTCACTAGAAGGAAATGCTCTTAAATTAGTGATTTAGTGAACAATTTCTTTTGTGTAATTTTTGTACCGAATTTAGTGACAAGCCTAAACACTTTTTAAGTGAAAATATTTAAGATGGTTAAAGATCTTTTTCTACCAACTCTTTCTTATTTGTTTTCTGTGTTATTTGTTGTATATTCTTTTAGAATGTCTTTAGGCCCACCAATGAGTCCAAGAGGTCATGGGAGTGTAAACTTGGAAATAGGCTAATTGATCATGCAAGAACTCCAAGACTTGGTGGATAAACAAATAATTATTAAAATGACTTGTATTTAATTTGAGGACTACACCTTATTTTGGTGAAAGTTAGTGAAAAAAAAGAATGAAAATTGTAAAAGAGAAATAGTCACTTGGAGAAATTTAAAGATTGTATGTAATTTAGATTTGTTCCTTCATTTATAAATAAAAATGATATTCATATACTTTAAAGACTTAAAAAAATCATAGGAGTGTGGAGATGAAAGTTCTGTTGGAAAACAGGTAGGCTTCGTTTTAACACCAAGAAGGGGGGCTGAATTGGTGAGGTTTCAAAATCAGAGTCTTTTCAAAATCTTTTTCACAAAGTAAAAACCTTTTCACAATTTCTTGAATCGCAAGTAAAGAAAATTTAAGTGCATCGGAATATCAAAGTAGACTACGTGATTAACAGAGTCGACTGAATGTAAAAGAGTAGGGATAGAGAATTCAAACGCAGGTTTTTATACTGGTTCGGCCTCAATGCCTACATCCAGTGTCCTTCCAATCCCAGGAAGCAAATGCCCTATAATGGTCAAGGTTTTTACAACAAGGCTTTTATAGAGACCTCCATGTCAAAAATATAAAACACATATCTAACCCTCTAACCAAAATATAGGCAATACACAGCAAGATCTGCAGCAAGATATCCCCTCTTCTGCAATTTGCAACCCACTTTGAACAATCCTCAAAGTGTCCAGACTCCACGAGTCTACCCCCTATAATCACAACAGGTACAACAGCCACAATCTTTATGAAGATTGAGAGAAATCTTGATCAACAAGCAAGCACCACAATGTGCAGAGTTGATAAACCAATAAGCACTTCAGAATTCTCCTTCAGAACCTCTTCAAAGAATGATCTCCACGGTCTTCTTGATGAGTTCTTAGAGCACTAAATCATAGAGAAACAATCTGAAACAAAATATGAAAATGTTAGTTTTTCAAAAGTTCTCTGAATAGTTCAGGTCTCATCTATTTATAGATTTCTATAGATCAGACGCTCTTGTAGTCGACTAAGCTACTAATAGAGTCGATTGTCCTCTGACAGTAATAACAATTAAGTCAAAGTAGTAGTTGTCAAGTCAAACAAATTAATTTCACATTCAATACAGTTGACTCTCATTCAATGCTTTAACTAACATTTGAAAATATAGTTGTTACTGTTCACAAGCATAGAAGAATTTCAAATAAAACAACTAACAAAGTCAAATGCAAAGCGCACACAGTCGTCTTTGACACATAAGCACATTTTGAAATTCTTTTCATTGTAAAATCTCACATAGCACTATATTTGAAAATCTGTGCAAAGTCTTTAGTCTTAGTCGAATCAATTAATAATGAAGTCGAATTAAGACTTGAAGATTTTTTACACAACATAAGTTTATCAAAGTGCATGTAGTTTTCCTTTTCCAAAACATATGCAATGCAATCACAACAGATGTAACAAATATCAGAACAGTGAATATGCATTCATATATTAAGATCAAAATAAAACATGTTCAATAAGATATCACTCAATAAGCAATAGAACATGTAACACATAACAAGACATGTGTTATTAATAATGTGTTGTCATCATCAAAAATCAGAGTGAATAAGCACTGTGAGATTAAGGTTAGCTAAACCAGTGCTTCCCTTATCAATAATCTCAACAAGTTTTTTTCATTAAATGTGAGATGGAGGAAAATATAGAAGGTACTATAATAAACTACAATAAGGTTCATAAATGACCTTAACTAAAGTATTCAAAAAGGAACTAGAAGGAGAAGGGGGGGGGGGCGTTGAAGTGTGTTTTCAACTCTTTTCGTAGCTAATAAGTTGATCGTGAAATAAATGATCCTCATGAGCTAGTTGTCCTTAATGTTATAAAACTTATCCTATTGTAGAATTTATAGAACTAGCTTTAGTTCCTTCTCCTAGGGTTTGGTGAGGAATAAATTTTTTGTAGGATTGGCGTGTGTGATGAGACCTCGCTTTTCACATGATATGATTGGTTGTAATATAGATTTTTTTACCAATGTAAAAGCATTGTTGCTTTGAAGTAATTTTGATGATGATGCAAGTGAAGACTTGAAGAACCTGTACTGTAAATGTTAGAAGCAATTTCTGTAGAAATCATTTGTTTAGGAATTATTTTACAATTGTAAACACTTAGAAGTTTAATAACTTAGTGATTTATTACAACAATAATCGATTAGCATAGGGGATAATCGAATATCTCAAGCAAAAGTGGAAAAGGGTTTGTCGCGGCAATAATCGATTATCACAGGAGATAATCGATTATCACTACAAGTTTTGATATTGTCAAAGGTTCGACAATAATCGAATATCATTAAGGATAATTGATTATGACATTTTTTAAAACCCATAACGACTTAAAATAATCGATTATCTTTAGCAGTTGGGAGTTGCCTTTTCAATTTCTAACCCAACTCGAACCTTGGCTTATAAATAGAGTTCTCCACATTTCTTAGAAAGTAACTTTTCATTTAAGAGTATTAGAGTTGTGTGCCTAAGGGAAACTACTTGTGTGTGAAAAGGAGAACTAAGCCATTTTGAGAATACAGATTTATTCTGAGGAATTTCTCAAATCTTAGAGTGCTCAAATCAAGTCTTGTGAATAGGAGAAGCTTGCTTTTAATGCGTCTAAAGTCAAAGCAGTTTTCTTCAAGTTGATTGAGCAAGGTTCTTCCATCATTTGTCGAAGTAAGGTGTTTCTTATTATTTGTATAATCTGTTTGTAATCTGAAACGATATTTTAGTGAAAAGGTTGATCACTCTTTATAGTGATCAATGACTGGATGTAGAATCTTCTTATTCGAACCAGGATAAAATCCTTTGTGTTGATTTTCTTTAACTCTATAACTTTAGCACTTAAACTGTTTGACGAAAGTTCTAAAAGAAAATCATAATTTTTAAAAGAACTAATTCACCCCTCCCCTCTTGGTTATTGACCGTTATCACGCTCTTTAAATCCATTCTGTTGAGCGATACCAATATAAACAATTGGTATCATAGCTTTGTTTGATAGTTTTTCAAATTTTTCGAAAATGGACGGACATAACCAAATGGGTGCAGAGGGTGTTTCAATTGACAGAGCTCCTTTGTTTACGGGGGAAAATTGTGCTTTCTAGAAAGGAAGAATGCAAATTTTTTTTCTAGTATGTTGATAAGGGTATTTGGGAAGCTGTTTTGAATAGACCCTTGGTTCCCACCCATTATTGTAAATAATATATAGGTAGAAAAACCATATTTGCAATTGACTTCTGAAGAAAACATACGGGCTCAATTTGATATAAAAGCTCGTAATATAATATCCTCTGCTTTGGTATTAGATGAATTTTACAGCATTTCAGTATGCAAAACGACTCAGGAGATGTGGGAAGTTCTTCAAGTAACTCATGAAGGAACCGACGATGTGAAACGTGCTAGGAAGAACACCCTGATACAAGAGTATGATATGTTCAAGATGCAACAGGGTGAAACCATCGTTGATGTGCAAAAACGCTTCACACATATCGTCAACCATCTTTTTGGTTTAGGTAAGAAATTTGACACTAATGAATTAAATGTTAAAATTATGAAATCTTTGAACAAGACGTGGCAGCCAAAGGTTACTACGATAACTGAGTCCTGGGGCTTGATGTCCATGTCCATGGCTGTGCTTTTTAGAAAGTTGAGAGAGCACGAGCTTAAGTTGAATAGGTTGAGTGCTGAGGAAGTCCAAGGAAAGAAGAAAACTTTGGCCTTCAAAACTGAAAATTCAAAAGGCAAGAGTTCAAAAAAGGATGAGGAATCTAAAGATGAAGACTCAGATGACGAAAATATGAGTCACATGATTAGAAAATTCTAAAAGTTCATGAAATCTAAAGGTAAGGAGAAATTTAAAAATGATTGGAAGAAGAAACAACGATCTTCTTCAAATTACATATGTTATGGTTGCAGAGAAAAAAAAGCACGTTAATGTAGATTGTCCAAACGTAAAAAAGGGTGAAGAAAATAAGCTTTTCAAGAAGAAAAGAGCCTACATTGCTTGGAATGTTAATGACTCAAGTAGCTCAAGTGATTCTGCCGAAGAAGCAAACTTGTTTTTGACAACTAATATTGATGACACTGTAAGCCAAGTAAGTTGTTCTAGTTCTGAAACTTCTGAAATTGACTTGCAAAAAGCTATTCTTGGATTGCTAAATGAATCTGAAAAATTGGATGTTGCTCATAAAAATTTGAAAAATGAGTTTAAGGATTTGAAAATTAAATATGAGAAGTCATTAGATGAAGAAGTTATTTTAAGGAATAAAATATGCAACTTAGAAATGAAAGTTTATTGTTGTTGATAATCTTATTGAATGCTTATCTTGTAAGAGTCACATGCTTGATATTGATATTTTTGAAAATATGCTTGAAGTGGCAACAAGAAATAAAAATGATGAAATACCTATACCTATTAAAATGGTTTCTAAAAATAAAAGTGTTCTTAAAAGTAAGAACCAAATTAAAAGAACCCATAGGTTATGGGTTGAAAAAGGAACTATCTGTTATAGAAATTCAAATGTTGTCACATGTTTTTACTGTATGAAAAAGGGGACACACTTCTAACAAATGTAGGGAAGCCAAGTAAGGAACTATTTTGATGTTCCTAATGAAAAATATGTTTGGATTCCTGTTATAAAGTAATTTGCCTATAACCTTAAAGGACCCAAATAAGATTATGGGGACCAAAACTCTATTGTTTTGTTTTGCAAGATAAATTTTCAAAAGGAAAAGAAAGTTTTATGGTATCCTAGTAATTTTTAAGAGCTTTAAAATGATTTTTGAATCTTAGACATGTCTTAAGTGTTCAAAAATAGTTAAGAATGACGTTTTTTTGAAAATTAATGCGCAGAAATCGATTACCAAAGACGATAATCGATTATCACAGTCTCAAAATATGAATTTTGACAATTTGACTCGCCAATAATCGATTATCAAAAGTGATAATCGATTATAATGTAAAAAAAATCATCTTTTGTGAGTTCAAAAAAGGTTTTTCTTATCCTTTGTTAGTTTTGTGAACTGTCTTTACATTATATTTACTGTATTTTTTAATGTTTCACTTTGTATTACTGATTGTAATATCAGTTCAAGATAATAATTTATAATCACTCTTTTTGAGGTGATTAACCATAGGATCTTTATTGCTGGTATAAAAGTTTTGTTTGCAAGATTAAAGTTTGACATACTTTTTAAGGGTCTAATACTCTCATATTTGCTATTACAGCTTAATATTAACTTAAGATTTATTAAAAGTAAGTTTTGAATAGCTAAAAAGCTTTAAAAATGAAATCTTTAACTCTATACCTATTCAACCCCTTCCCCTTGTGTTTATTCAATCCCCCTTCTTATTCCAACAACTAGTTCATTAAGAGTTGTTCTAAAAAAGATATTTCCTTAGATATTGATTGATGAACAACTTAGTTTTAATATCCTCGGGATATTAAGTATATAAGTAGTTTTATATTTTCATGTAGAAACTTTATTAATGTAATAACAATTTCTCATAATTTCTAATTAAATAACAATTACTTATATCCACAACAATTCATTTCAAGAGTTGAATTGAGATGTGATAAGGAGAATATGTTGGCTACTCAATGTTGAAGGTGTTTGGGTGTCCTACTTCTCACTTCATAGATAAAGGTAAGATTGAACCCGAGTTCAAAAAAGTGATAAAACAACTTTCTCAAGGAGACTGATGTTAAACGGAGCCTTAAATTCTTTTTATATAGTTCTAACTATTTGTAATTCACAAAGATTAAATATATAATAGATTTTATATTGGTTCACTCAAATTCATAGATTATGTCCAATTTTTTCATAATAACATAACCTAATAGGTTTCATTAATCAATCAAATTATTACAACTAGCACACAAATATCTCTAAGTTACACCTTAATCACAAGAATAAAATGGAACACTCTCATAAAACACAATTAAAGTTCACTTGAAAAAGCTTCCCAATTTTAAGGATATTTTTTCTCACAACCAAGCAAAGAACAAAACATAGACAGTAAGGCTTAAAAAGATATATTGTTGATATATTCTTCAACTTCAACATTTTGAAAACTTGAATGATATTTCTATATCAGGTAGAATTGGATCTTGCAACGTCTTCTGTAATGAATTTAAGTGATAGATAAAGATTGGATAAAGATCAAATCATGCCTACAAGTTCTTTTGGTGTCAGAGATAATACATCCAACAGGTTCTAGGATATTTTGGGATAAAACATGCTAAAGTCATGATCATACTTTTAACAGTGTCTATGTCTTTTTGAGCTCAACTTTACTCATTGATGAGAAGAATTAATACATATTTCATGTTCCTTATACTAGTATATTAAGGAGTCTGATACATATGATGATATACACTAGACCAAACCTTGCATAAACAATTAGTCTAGTTAGTAAATATTTGAACCTTGAGAAGGAGCATTAACAAATTATAAAACAGATAATAAGATACATAAGAAAAACTACGGATATTAGAGTTATCCTCAACATTGATTCGCAATATACTCTTAGAGGGTTCTCAAGCAATGTAATCAAATAGATGTCTTCATGAAACCAATTCTAATTAACAAGTTCATGGACTATTGCTTGAACTTGCTGAATGTGAATTTTTAGTAGCAACTTCAAAAATAAAGAGATTGAAATCCAATTTGAAGTTTTGTAGATTTTACTAATACTGAGATATATCTAGAATAAATAGTTTGATTACAGACATCTAGTGAGTAGATAACGAAATGTTAATTCAACAGTCTAAACCAAAGTTAGATGTGTTAATAATCAATTGTATACATTGTTAGTTAGGATTTTATTTTTCACTTCTAATCTAGTTATTATTGTATAATAATCAATTGTATTATTGTATACAATTGTATCCTGAAGAGTGATTTATACAATTAAACAGAAAAGACATTAAATGCAACATAATGCCTATTTTGTATAATATGCAAGTAGGTTTCATTTATTCTACCTTTGTATTTGACTAACTTTCATTGGGCGTGATTCACAATTCATTTTTCTGAATTTTTTTTCTATGATCTTAGGCTCAATTTGACACTTGATATACAATAGAAACTTCTAAAAATATAAACATAATTTGGCAAGGATTGGTCACCGTCAAACTCAATACCAGTACACTGAATGAAATAATCAGTACAAATAATATTAATTTAAATAAGACAATTATAAATATCAAAGTTTACACTTTTACGATCTTTTCCAAAGAATTAAGATGTAATCATCTACGAATTGAATCAAATTCCAGAATTTGCTTCTTGTAGATCAAACAAATAATACATATATGCAAAAATAACATATAATCAAGTTCTTGTTCCTCAAACAGTTTTTTGTCCAATTTCAGAAACTAAAAAATTGGTTACAAACTTGTAATATCAAAATATTTGCATACACCAATAGCAGATATTCACAAAACTTTGAATTGGCTTTTACTCATAAAAATGATTCCTATCCCAATTATCTAACAGGCTAATAATACATTCACTAATCTAGAACAAAAATAACGAGTTCCTCTGCACAAGGGCGGAGAAAACAAGACAAAAAAAACGGAAAGTAGGGAGGGGGTTACAAGGATGAGACGACGCTGTACACATACCTCTATATTCGTCTCTTTCCTAAGAAAATAGTAAAAATACCCTCTAAAAACAGCGGTAATATACAAGACCTCCAAAATGAATAAGTAAGCAGTGATGCCTACCAATACAATTTTTCCTAATTTGTAACAGGACCTACTGAAAACAATGGATATCTATCTCCATATTCCAAAGCCCTCATGTATGACCAGCATCATCTGCAGACAAACCAAGAGAAAATTGAAGTCTTCTTTGCATACTGCCATGAGAAATATAGATAAATGCACCAGAAAAATAAAATCGAAGGTAAGATCCACATAAGGGAAAAAAGGATGCATAATTAATAGGAATCCGATATTAAGCAATACATATAACAAAAGAGTACATATTCATCAGTGAATTCTCAAGGAGACACAATCACCACGTTAAGCATAAATGTAAGTCGAACGAAATATTATTTGCATCTAAAATCATCATAGTCATTCGAGGGGCCAAGTATGTATGGGTATGGTAGTGGCGGGGAAGTGAAATTAGACCATGAAGGCAGATGTGAAGAGTGGAACACGTGAATGTGATTGAAGGAGGGGCAATTGGTATCAATATTGGCTACCCTGAGTGAACAAGCTGGCTCTTCCTTAGGAAAGGGGTGGTCTCCCTTTTCATTTTCTTGGGTCGCAGCCCTAAGAGATTAATACCTCGGATAAAGCTCTAATTCAGTATCGACATTGCTTTAGTTTTACCATTCCAACATCAAAAAGAAATATTATTTGCATTTAAAAAATTCCATTGTCATTAAATACATAGCTGCATATAGATAACAATGTCCCTGTGTTCTATATTTTGGAGACTACGGATGCGAAGTGTCCTTGTCTGTGTGTCTGGTATTCATGTTAGAATCCGCACTAGATAGATTTTTGAGTATATAAGTATTGGTTGTTAAATTAAATAATCCATAAGGATCTAATATATAGATATGTCTCCTCGTATCCTACATTTTAGAGAAAACACGTGTCAAAGCATCTGTGTCGTGTCCAATGATCATGTCAATATTGTGCTCATAGATGACCCATTCTCTTATAATGAGCATTGCGAAGACAACACATGTCGAAGTGTTCGTGTGTGTCTTGTGTCCAGTGTTCATGTCAGTATTCGTATTCATAGATGACCCATTCTCTTATATGAGCGTTGAGGACAACCACTCCTAACACAAGGTCCTCATGTTCCAACTTCCTCCTCCTTCACTAGATATTGTCATGGCAAAAGTTTCAATAACTTCAATTTGATTGCCATCGTTCATTAAGTTAGGCACATGGATGAGTCTAGTGATTAAAACATCCATAGAAGATATTTGAACACTGGCTAGTATCTAATCACAAACATGATCAAAATCCTATGTAGGCTTCTCAATATCAAGACCAAATAATATCTATCAAGTTTCTTGTTGAGATCCTCTAATGAGTTCACCACTATAAATCTTTTAACTTCTACAACCCTAACCTTTGTCATGTGACACCATATCATGGTTAGTCTTTTTGGAAGAAGATACTCTGAGTTGAATCAAAGCAGGCTAAATATCATTACCAAAAAATGTCTTGCACATTCTTCCAAAGAGAGAAATTTGTTTTGTAGGATCCAAGCATTTCTAAAAACATCAGGATCAGCTAACTACCATAAAACAGCACATGGTTGGTAGTCAATCTTTTGCCACTCAAATCTATTTGAATCAAGAATAGAGCTGACTTTAGATTCTAAATGGTCATGATATCGTTGACCAAGCAACCACAACTCCACATAGGCAAACCAAGGCCAACAATTCTTCTAATTGAGTCTTGCACTTTTAATGGTAGCAGTAGCAGAAATAATACGAGCAGAGCCTATTGAATCCATCTCAAAGATGAAGAACAACATGAGATGAGAGAAGAGGAACCCTAAGACCTTGAAAGGTTGAATGTGTCCCAACACCAACGTACATCAAAACAACGAAATGGGCTCAGAAACGAAAAGACAGAAGAGGCCAAAGAAATTAGACAATTGAGCATAATGGTAAGTCAATTTTGTAACTCTCCTAGTCAAGATCCTTGTGATATAGCAGTACAAATCCCAAAGTATATTAAGAATGCTCCTAGAAAAGGCCTTATTTATAAAGAAAAGAGAAACCTTTGTTGGGTATTCCATCGCTAATTGGTACGGTCACCAGAGTGATAGATTCTCCACGTTAGGTTGTTGTTTCGTTGTTGGATGTAATTTAATATTGCAGAACAGTACCAAGACCAAATGCAAAAGCAAAATACAAGTCAATGACCGTAATCACTTGTGAGCTCAAATGGCTATAGCAACTCCTCTAAGGGATTAAATTTGAAGAAAATTCCCAACTGCACCTTACATGTGACAACCAAGCAGCATTACACATTGCCTTCGATAATGTCTCATGAGAAGACCAAACAAATTGAAATAGATTATCATTTCATAAGAGAAAAGTTGAAATCCGGAGACATCACCAGATTATGTCAACTCTAATGAACAATTGGCCAAAATGTTCAAGTCTATGAGGTGCAGATCTTTTACAATAAAATATATCTAAATTATATATGTATAATTGAGAATAATGTGCTGACAACTCCATCAATTAGTAACAATTATTATGTTGGATTGCAGTCTTTGAAGTAGGGAGGTGCAAACCCGATAAATGCATTCAAGTTTGTAGCTATATTCAGGGGATATATCTCCTATTTTTTTAAAATTCCCGGTTTCTGTCACAATGTCTGATGGGATATAAGATAGGGGTGAAAGAATCAAACGGGGATAGTGAGTGATATTCTTTCGTATATACAGGTCTTGAACCTAGTGAGGAGGGTTAGGCTCTCGTTAGATGGAGAGAGGTTATGCTCCCAAATACTGATTGTATGATACTTTTGGTGATGAGAATACCAATAATTCATTCTTTTCCAATTGTTTCCTTGTTGTGATTGTGTGAGTGAGTTGTCATCGTTAGGTTTCGAACCCAGGAACCTAACAAATTGATCCGACCTGCCGTTTTCGAAGAGGGGGTGCCGAATCAAGAACCTGCCATTTTCGAATTGGGGGTGCCGAATCAAGAAGTTGTTGTTTCAAGAACCCGCCGGATTATCAAGAAACTGCTATTTCCAGAAGTTGTTTGAATCAAGACGCTGCCGGAATCGTGTGGATGAGAAGGTTATTGCAGTTGATAGAATGAAGGCACAGACAGGGATGCTGCGACCAGATTATGCAGCAATATGCCAAGATTGTGCAGCAATACGCCAAGACTTGCAAGAAATCATAAGGATTTTGGGTGGTCGAGGCCACAACCAGGACGGCCAACAGTGGGACCGGCGAGAGGAAGAGGACGGGGAGAGAGGGGATGAAAGCCATGAAGTGCAACCCAACAGGAAGAAAAGGGTAGAACTGCCCACTTTCGAAGGGTTTGATCCGTTAGGGTGGCTCTCTAAGGCAGAGAAGTTCTTCAAGTTGCAAGGTGTGGCAGAGGAGGAAAGGGTGCGCATAGCGGACATTAGTATGAAGGGGAGCGCTGGCCACTAGTTCAGAGCTTGGAAGGAGAAAGCCAAGAATCATTCTTGGGAAGGCCTGAAGGGGGCAGTGGTGGTGCGATTTGGAGAACGAAACGGGGGTACCATCTTTGAAAGGGTGGCGACCAATAAGCAGTCAGGAACCGGGGAAGAATATGTCCCAGCATCAACCGTGAGAGAATTTCCAGAACCGAATGGAAGAGGACTACAGGATGTGGAATTGAGAGGACTGGCCGAGCCGAACGTGAAAGGACGGCCACAACCGAGCGGGCCAGGACTACAGGATGCAAGCCTGAGAAGACTACAAGAACCGAACGGTAGGGGACTACCCGAGTCGAACGTGACAGAACGGCCAGAACCGAACGGGCTAGGACTACAGGCTGCAAACCCAAGAGGACTTCAGGAACCGAACGGGAGAGGACGTCTGGAAGCAAATGTGAGAGAACGTCCGAAAGCGAACGTGAGAGGACTATTGCCGAACCTGAGCAGAAGAGGACGGAAGGAACCGAACGGTCCAAGAGGGATGGATCAGTGGGAGAGAAGCGAGATGAAAGAAGGAATGAAGGCCTCGGAGGGAAGAATGGATGGAAGAATCAATGGCCGAGAGGTAGAGAAGGGAAGCGGGGTAGAAGACAAGTCATTTAGGGGACGAAAGCATGGTACGGTTGGCGAGCGGTTCGAGACAAAATTAGACCGAAAGCAAACGGAGATGTCCACTCTCTCGGCTGGAGGCCCTATTCAACCAAAAGTGTTGCACGGGTCGATAGGGGACCGAACGGTTTTAACCATTATAGGACGAAACCGATTGGTATTCACCAATATAGGACGGAACCAAACAGTGTTGACCATCATAGGACGAAACCGAATGGCATTGACTAGTATAGGTCAAAACGAACGGTATTGGGGGCGATAGGAAGGAAAGAGGAAGAATGGAAG
This sequence comes from Vigna reflexopilosa, assembly GCA_027742785.1. Taxonomy (NCBI): domain Eukaryota; kingdom Viridiplantae; phylum Streptophyta; class Magnoliopsida; order Fabales; family Fabaceae; genus Vigna; species Vigna reflexopilosa. The sequence continues at coordinate 27,416,657 of CM050914.1, read as the reverse complement.
ATAGTGGAGGAGGAGTTGCCACCTCCTAAGCCTCCAGACCTGAAGTTGGACGTAGTAGTCAGTGGGTTCTCTTCCTATGATAAGACCACATCACAATGCAATGGGCTCAAGTTTCATTGTTCCAACCTTGAGGACAAGGTTGTTTTGCAACGGTGTGTAATGATAAGATATAAGATAGGGGTGAAAGAACCGAACGGGGGAATAGTGGAGAAGGCGGGCAAGGGGCCTATAAATGTAAACCTTTGGTATGTCTGTGAGATAGTGAGTGATATTCTTTCGTATATACAGGTCTTGAACCTAGTAGGGGGGGTTAGGCTCTCGTTAGATGGAGGGAGGTTATGCTCCCAGATACTGATTGTACGATACTTTTGGTGATGAGAATACCAATAATTCATTCTTTTCCAATTGTTTCCTTGTTGTGATTGTGTGAGTGAGTTGTCATCATTAGGTTTCGGACCAGGAACCTAACAATGTCATGTTGTCCAAGTGGACAATCAAATACCAAGATTACCATGAGGGAAAACTCTTCACAAACATCAATAAATAAATTTTCAAGCTAAAATTTTACATATTCCTCCCATGAAAAGTTCTCAATTTTAGGCCATCCTCCACAAACAGGATTCAGTAAAATATGTATTTCAATAGTCATTAAATTTTCATAACACAAGGGCATAGAATATAAAAATACCTGTACAACGGTAGTAAAAGGGTATAAGACTCCAATCCAGACAGAACCAAGCACACTTAGCTGCTCCATCAATTAGACATCATTATTCCACTTTAGAATTGGGTGGCCGGATAGGCAAACTGCTCTGTCCCTGTTGCATATGTTTCACTTGTTGCTGAGGTTGATGTTGCAAAGCTACATCTTTTGGAGAATGCTGCTCCTGCTCCTGCTGATGTTCTGGAGACTGATACGACTGTTGAGTTGGGATAGGCTGTGGTAAAGTTTGCTGTTGGAGAGTCATTGGCTGCTGCTGCCACTGCCCTCCAGAATTATGTGGATGAGAAGCTACGCTAGTTGGTAATTGCTGTGGTCCCATCCCTTGATTAATAGTCGGTTGCTCATTTCCAACATGTGTTGTACTTCCTAGAGAACTCACTTGAGTAACTGGATTGGACACACTGGAATCAAATGGTGATTCTGACGTTTTCCACTGAGAAGATGCAGCAGGAGGAACAGTTACACTAGCTGCATCCATACAGCCTGGAGACATTGTAGTGTTTGTACCAACTTGGGAACCACCCTTTGCAAGATGTTGATCAACTTTAGGTGAATCAGATTGAGACAAGTTTGACAACTCAGAATGCACCTGACAGTTTTGTTGTAAGATTCTTTGAACATTTGATGGAGTTTGGTTACTTTGCTTACACTGTGGCTGGGATTGCAGTGGCAGTTGATGGTTAGAAGCAACAGCTGTCTGTGGAGATGATGCCATATGGCCAGCAGTAACTGACAAAACATTTCCTGGAATGCTATTATCAGATGGAGATACCACTGGATGAAGTTGTTTCAAAGAAGTGTTTGTTGGTCCAGAATGTAGCTTTTGCTGCAACTGGGAATGATTTGAAGAATGAGCAGGAACTACCGGCTTGGGTGGTTGATTTGGATTACCAGATCCAGAATATAAGTTTTGACCTTGCATCATGGACATGATTTGCTCACCTTTCTCAACAGTTTGGCTTCCTGGAGGTACAGATAACCCATTTAGATGAGAAGAATCAACAGAGTTGTTCTGATGGACCATGTTTCCCCTTCCTAGTCCTTTCAGAAGTTTTGCCTGCTGTTGAGCCTGTGCATGCTGTGGCTGATTAGGATGCTGCCGACCTGGCTGCTGATACTGCCGCGGCTGTGGTTGCCGCTGCCGTTGTTTTGCTGCTTGGTTAGTCAATGCACTAGCACCAGGATTCCTGCTGAAACCATGTGGTAGGTGATGTTTCTGCTGTTGTTGCTGAGAAGAAATGGTTGTCAAAGGGGATGTTGGAGTTACAGGGGAAAGAGATACTTGCTGCGATGAATTTTGAGGTTGTGCCTGGGAGTTATTTTGCACAGGGGATGATATAGGAAGTTGGGACTGCGTCTGACCATGTTGAATCAAGGCACTCGACGCAGCAAGCTGCTGCTGTTGGTGCTGCAGATATCGCTGATGGTGCTGCAAGTGTCTTTCCTTTGCCAATCGGATGGCGTAGGCCTGTTGTGGATTAGTAGCATGATTTGAACCTTGAAGGGGACGGGGATTGCTGAGATGGGACTGTTGCTGAGATAATTGATGTGACTGCTGGGCATGCCCTGCGTAAGACTGAACTGATGGTGGAGTTGTCTGATTATTAAAGGCAGAACTCATCCCACTAAAAGCAGGAATGCCTTGACTGTTTCCTTGTGTAACCTGCATCGTCGGAAGTTCTGGAACCATGGTTTGTCTTTGGTGTTCTTGATTATGGCCAGGCTAAAGAAAATGGGAAGAATTATTATTAGTCAGAATAAAATAGGATCACAAAAACAATGTTGACTACCGCACAAGGCCAAATCATTCAAAATAGAACCAACTTGCTAAAAATTACCAAGTCAATAGAAGTTATTAGAAACAATGTTAAAAAGCTAGTATGCTAGTTGGATAGATAATGCCACAAGAAATTCCAACTTCTAAATGTTAACTGTTATCCATAGAACCCAAATTAAATTCTGAGAGAATAAGAACACTTCTCACCCTCATCATGTGTACAGTCTCCCGTGGTCTCAGCATTGAGTTGCTTTGTCCAGCACCAACTCCAGGGTGAATATTTACAGGGCTTGGCATCCCCACCATACTAGAAGAAAGCATGCCCCCAGAACTAAGCATAGATGATGATGGAATTCCTGGAAACCCTGGCCTAGTCATTGTCATGCTTCTGTTGATCCCACTCATCATGCCCATACCATTACTGCCAGGCAATATTCTCCCACCACCTCGATCACTTCCTGAAAGAGACCCAGGCACGGAAATGGTAGATTGCTGCATGTTTCTACTAGACAACATCTGATTATATTGTTGTATTCTCTGCTGTTCATCAACTGATAAAGGTGGAGTTCGTGAAACTCCGTATCTACTATCCCTAAAAACACATGTGATTCCCAAACATTGAATAACTAATAACTAATATTCTTACATTTAATAATTGTACCGCAAAAAACTCTTGTTATAAAATATTCTAACCTGGCAGAGGCCCCCAATGGACCAGAAGATGATAAGTTATTGCCAAGATTCACACCAGAAGATGATGGAATAGATGAACTCAACCCAGCTGAAGGATGCACAGAAGGTACAGAACTATGATTTGACATTGGTAACCCACCAGTATGAGATCCTTGATAACCAAGGGACAGACCATCTGGGCTTGTTTGATTTGTATCACAAAGATCGAGTGGCCTTTACCAGAAATCAAATATGATTAAAATACTAGAGCAGTTGAGCTAAAAAAAAAAACAATGTACAGCCCGAATGTGAAAATTACGAGACAAGCCATGCTGTGCTAAATGAGAATAAACAGTAATTTAATAATATTCAAAATTTCAAACTTCAAAGTACACCCCCACCCCCACAAAACAAACACAACTTACGTCAAAATACTCCCATTCAAGTTGTTCGGACAGATTTGGGAAAGAGCAAACACATGCGAATTATGGACAGGTACTAATGGTTGGTTATCATTCTACATACAAACAAAAAGCATTTCAAATTAGTAGTCAGAAATTGAAAGAAGGGAAGGGGAAAGGAAATAAAAAGGTTAACAAAAAGTTTATGATTATAAAAATGACAGTTACAATTAAATGTCCAACATTCTCAGAAATAACTGCACTTTTGGAATCATCCAGGAAATAAATCAATAGATATGGAAAAGGCCAATTCTCAAAAGGTTAACCTTACAACTGCAGGAAGGGGAAGTTAATTAGGATAGCAAGGATAGCTAGGATATTAGTTTGTTTGAGAAAATAATAAATAAGTAGGAAGACTTAGTCTTGAGTCTCAAATCAGAAACCCCCAAAAGCCTGAATTGGATGGATTTATTTGTAACTCGAGCAGTGGACCTCAAACAACACTCAGAATCAAGTGTAACAACTTTACCCAGCACAATTTTATTTGAAGCTTCATTGAGGCCAATCATGAGCAAATTTGGCCCGACACTGAACTCAGCAGATGAGGGAAAAATAACAGGTTAACAGCAGTGGTTTTCAGTTGACTTTTAGTGACAATCTTTCGACAGAAGATGTGGCTTGGGATGAAAATGCAATCATGCAATACTGCACAGTAAGGTTTGGGGAAACAGTATCATGCAATTTATCTGTTATCATTTGGCTCCATTCAACCTTGAGAAGAAAAGTTGACTGTTGCGATGCACAGAGTATTCTTGGCATTGTGAGGAAGACCAAGTAAGGATAGTTAGAATATTAGTTTGTTGTAGTAACTAATGAACAAATGAGAGCAGATGAGAGGGAATGCGTTTAAATCTGTTATCATTTGTAAGTTGACAAATAGTTCTTTGTAAAAGCAGAAATCCAGTAAAGGAGAGGCCGAGAGATTTCTCTCCTTTTTTCTGTTCTAGGCTCCAACAATAACAAAGCATGAAATGATAAAAAGTTTGAATGGTCAAATGTAAAGGTAGATTATGCAAGCACAGATTTCTAAAATCATAGAACAAGTTCTTGACAAGAATGTTAATAATGTTTTTAGAACTGAACAGGTAATAGAACCAATCAAGACAATTATTCAATAATCAATGTCCAACTGTCATTGAATCATTGTTGAACCGATGTTAAAAAAATTGAAAATAGATACAAATATTATCAAAGAAACAGAACATCTTGTTAGAATAATTACATCTATGTATCATCATTAAGTCTAAGCATACGGGGTACAGTGTTGGAAAAATCTATTAGTTGTACCTACAATCGTACCTAGTTTTGAATTAATATGTATTTTAGTTTTTCTATTATTCATTCTAATATATGAGAACCTAGTCGAGTCTCTTCTTTTGGTTTTAAATATTTTGTTACGATTATTGATAAATATTAATGAGGAGGAAACATCTATTATATTATGAAAGACTTTACTGAATTGTTGTCTATCTTCACATCTTTTTTGAGTGAAATTGTTAGGATATTTATCCTATTTATCATGATTATATTGTATCTAGGGTTACACTAATTATCATGAAAATATTGTTCTAAGATTACTCTAATTATCATGTACTCTTGTATCAATTTATTCTTATAAATAGAAAATTATGAGAGGGAACAATTAAGCCCTCTAGAATTATTTTACAGTTTAATTCTCAAGTTGGTATCAGAGCGGGTCGATCCCGCTCTAGTTTTTGTCTTGTAGCATTTGCCCGGCACCATAGTCCGTCGCCGACCGCCGTCCGCCGCCGTAGGCCACCTTCCGTCGTCGCCGGTCGCCGTGTTCCATCTGTCTAAACCCTTAGGGTTTTCTTGTTTGTCACTGGTACGATTTGTCATCTTCAGAGATGACTGGTAGTACTCTTTCCTTCTCCGGAAGTCCATCAATTACCTCCGAAAAGCTAACTGGAAAAAATTATCTATCATGGTCTGTTGCCGTTGAAATGTGATTCCTTGGCCAAGGGCTTTATGACCACCTTGAGTAAGATGGAAGCCATGTGCCTACTGAAAAAGTTGATCACTGGAAACAAGTAGATTTCCAGTTGTGTGCCCTATTATGGCAATCAGTGGAACCTAAACTTCTTATATCTCTGAGGGCTTTCAAAACTTGTCACTCCTTTTGGAAGAAAGCTCAAAGCATTTATGCCAACGATATTCAACATCTCTATGACACTGCGAACAAGCTTACATCTCTTAAAATGACAGACCATGATATGGTGTCCTTCATGACTGAAGCCCAATTTGTCGTCGAAGAACTCAGGATGTTTTTGGAAGCGGACCCATTAAAGGATATAAAAAAGAAACTAGACAAATATTACATGGTCTTGATCCTTCATGCCCTACATCCCGATTTTGATCATCTCAGAGATCAACTTCTGATTAGTCATGAGGTTCCCTCCATGGAAACATTGACCACTCGCCTTCTACATGCCCCGATACCTCAAACTCAGGAAGTGCATGAACTAGTGGAACCATCTGTCATGGTTGCCACACGAGGAGGAGGAGGATGTGGCACTAGAGGAGGAGGACAAGGAGGTCGGGGACGTCCTCAATGCACATATTGTAAAAGGATGGGTCACACTCAAGAGAATTGTTATTCCTTACATGGTTTCCCTTCCAAGACCGCCAATATTTCGAAGACTGAAACTTCCACTCCGAAGACTGAAACTTCTACTTCTAAGTTCACCGAGGATGAAGTATTTAAGGTTAAAGTCCAACAGCTTGGCAAAACCATCTCAATCTCCAAAGTACATCTCCAAAGTACATCAGCAGCCTGCATTTCTCAATCCATGGAAGGTCAAAAATTCATGGGTAATTGACTTAGGTGCTTCTGATCACATTTATGGTAATACCTCTTTGTTCTCATCTATTTCTTTTCGAGAAAAACCTCATTTCATAACCCTTGCAAATGGATCTAAAACTTTCTCCAAAGGAGTCGGTCATGTTTCCTTGTCTCCCTCCCTCAATCTCAGATTTGTCCTTTTTGTCCCTAATTGTCCTTTTAATTTAATTTCCCTAAGCCAATTGACCAAAATGTTAAATTGTTAAATAACCTTTGATCATAAATCTTTTGTTATACAGGAGTGTGGTTCAGGGAGACAGATTGGAGAAGGATATGAAGCTGGCGGATTATACCATTATGGATCTCGTCCAAGGGTGTCCTGTGTTGCTGCTCCTAATCCTAAAGTGCTACATGATCGACTTGGCCATCCTCATTTGTCCAAATTAAAAAAGATGTGTCCTGACCTTAGTGGTCTCCAAATCTTAGAATGTGAGTCATGTCAATTAGGAAAACATGTTAGATCTTCCTTTCCTAAAAGGTCTCAATCAATATGTAATTCTAGTTTTTCCATCATCCATTTTGATATATGGGGACCTAGTCTATCTCCTCCTTTGGTTTTAGATATTTTGTAAGCTTTATTGATGAATATTCAAGATGTACTTGGGTTTATCTTATGAAAAATCGTTCTGAATTGTTAGCTATCTTTACATCTTTTTTGAATGAAATCAAGAATCAATTTGGTCAAGTAATCAAAATATTAAGAAATGATAATGCAAAAGTGTATTTCTCATCCTCCTTTTCTGCCATCTTGAGTTCCCATGGTATCTTACATCAGTCTACTTGTCCTCATACACCACAGCAAAATGGTATAGCAGAACGAAAAAATAGACACTTGGTTGAAACTGCTCGTACCCTTTTGGTTGGTGCCCATATTCTTGTCCATCACTTGGGAGATGTCATCTTAACTGCATGTTATCTTATTAATAGGATGCCATCCTCCTCTCTCGATAATAAAGTCCCTTTCTCCATTCTGTTTCCTAATTATCCTCTCTTTCTTACATCTCCCCGAGTGTTTGGTTGTGTATGTTTTGTTCATAACATGTCTCCAGGTCTAGACAAACTCTCCGCTCGCGCTCTCAAATGTGTCTTCTTAGGCTATTCTCGACTTCAAAATGGATATCGGTGTTACTCTCCTGAAACTAAGAAGTATTACATATCTACCAATGTCACATTCTTTGAACAGACTCCTTCCTTCTCTCCATCTGTTCAGGATGTTTCTATCCTCCAACAGGTCCTTCCTATTCCGATGGCTGCGTCAAATAGCTCCACTGTCTCTGTCATTCCAAGTTTTGATCACCATCCTCCTGCACCCGTTTCTCCACATATTGAGATCATCCCACACAAGGCCCCAATGGATAGTTCACCTCCCCAAGACAATGGTGAATCTCCTACCTTAGATTCTTCTCCCTCGTCACCTCCTCCCACGCCTCCTAGTGAAAATGATTCAGCATGGCCTATTGCCCTCAGAAAAGGTACTCATTCCACTCGAAACCCTCATCTCAATTATAACTTTCTTAGCTATCATCGATTGTCGCCCTCCTATTTTTCTCTTTTATCCTCAGTGTCCTTTGTTGTTATACCCTAGAATGTGAAAGAAGCACTTGATCATCCTGGATGGCAATAAGCTATGATTGTAGAAATGCAGGCTCTTGACCACGATAAAACTTGGGAGCTGGTGCCCCTTCCCCGGGCAAAAAGGCAGTTGGTTGCCGATGGGTGTATGCAGTTAAAGTCGACCTTAATGGTGAAATCGATCGGCTCAATGCTCGGCTTGTTGCAAAAGGTTACACTCAGGTTTATGGTCTTGAATATTGTGACACTTTCTCTCATGTAGCCAAGATGACTACTATTCGCCTCTCCTTTGCCATGGCAGCCATTCATCATTGGTCACTTCATCAATTGGATATCAAGAATTCCTTCCTACATGGTGATCTTGAGGAAGAAGTTTATATGGAGCAACCTCCTGGGTTTGTTGCTCAGGGGGAGTCTGGTATGGTATGCAAACTGCATCGATCTCTATATGGCCGCAAGCAATCACCACATGCTTGGTTTGGAAAGTTTAGCTCCATTGTTCAAAAATTTGGGCTAAAACGCAGTGAAGCAGACCATTCGGTTTTTTACTGTCATTCTTCTCTTGGAAAATGTGTTTACTTAATAGTATATGTTGATGATATTGTCATTACAGGAAATAATGTTGTTGGAATATCTCAACTGAAAGAGTATTTGTGTAAACACTTTCAAACTAAGGATCTTGGAAGTCTCAAATACTTCTTAAGCATTGAAGTAGCGCAATCAAAAGATGGAGTTGTAATCTCTCAAACGAAGTATGCTCTTGATATATTACAAGAAGCAGGCATGATTGATTACATACCGATAGACAATACCATGAACCCAAACCACAAATTAAAGATAGAAGAAGGTGAATTATTCTCCGATCCAGAGAGGTATAGGAGGCTGGTTGGAAAACTGATTTATCTCACTATTATAAGGCCAGATCTATCCTTTGCAGTTGGAGTGGTTAGTTAGTTCATGCAGGCCCCATGTGTTGACCATTGGAATGCTCTCATTCGCATTCTAAGGTATGTCAAAAAGGCTCCCAGGCAAGGATTGTTATATGAAGATAAAGGAAACATTCAGGTCTTTGGGTATTGTGATGCAGATTAGGCAAGTTCGCCTATTGATAGACGGTCTACTATAGGATATTGTGTTTTTCTGGGAATAAACATTATTTCATGGAAAAGTAAGAAACAGAATGTAGTAGCTCGATCAACAGCGGAAGCCGAGTATAGGGCAATGACGTCACTAACATGTGAACTTATTTGGGTGAAACAATTCCTTCAAGATCTTAAATTTTGTGACATTCATACTATGAAAATGTATTGCGACAATCAAGCTGTTCTCCACATTGCATCACATCCAGTTTTTCATGAGAGGACTAAACATATAGAAATTGATTGTCATTTTGTTCGTGAAAAGTTGTTGACAAAAGAAATATATACTGAGTTTATTGGGTCAAACGATCAACTCGCAGATGTATTGACCAAGACATTAAGGGGTCCTCGGATTGAGTTTATTTGTTCCAAGCTTGGTACATACAATTTGTATGCTCCAGCTTGAGGGGGAATGTTAGGATATTTATCCTATTTATCATGATTATATTGTCTAGGGTTACTCTAATTAACATGATTATATTGTGTCTAGGATTACTCTAATTATCATGTACTCTTGTATCAATTTATTCTTATAAATAGAAGATTATGAGAGGGATCAGTTAAGCCCTCTAGAATTATTTTACAATTTAATTCTCAAGTGAAATCAAGAATCAATTCGGTCAAGTAATCCAAATTAGAAGTGATAATGTCAAAGTATTTCTCTACTATCTTGAGTTCACATAGCATATTACTTCAATCTACTTGTCCCCCACACACCGCAGCAAAATAGTACAGCATAAAAAAAAAATAGACACTTAGTTGAGACTACTCATACCCTATTGCTTGGTGCAAATATTCATGTCTGTCATTGGGGAGATGCCACCCAAACTACATGTTTTCTTATTAATAGAATGTTATCCTCCTCTCTCAATAATAAGGTTCCTTTTACAATTCTTTTCCAAATGATCATCTCTTTCACATTTTTCCTAGTGTGTTTAGTTGTATTTGCTTTGTTCATGACATGTCTCTAGGGTTGGACATGTCCTCTAGTGCAATCAAATGTGTCTTCTTGGGCTATTCTCAACTTCAAAAAGATACCAATGTTACTCTCCTGAAACCAAGAAGTACTATATGTCTACCAATATTACATTCTTTGAACAAACTCCTTACTTCTCTCCATTTGTTCAAGATGTCCATGGCATCCAACAAGTTCTTCCTATACCAATGCTTAAGTCTTGTATTTCTAGTGTTTCTACTAATTCCAATCTTAATTAGAGTCCTCCTGAACGATTCTTACCACCTATTGATTTCCTTCAACATAGGACCTTAATGGATAGTCTAGTTACTCAAGAACAAGCCATGATTGTAGAAATGCCGACTCTTGACCAAAGTAATACTTGGGAGTTAGTTTCCCTTCCACCTGGGAAATACGCGGTTGGATATCAACAGGTTTATACCATTAAAGTTGGTCCTAATGGGAAGTCAATCGTCTCAAGGCCTGGTCAATTGCAAAAGGGTACACTCAAGTTTATGGCCTCGATTATAGAGAAACTTTCTCTAGTGGCCAAGATGACTATTATTCACCTCTTCTTTGCCATTACAGCAATTCGTCATTGGCCACTCCATCAATTGAATATTGAAAATGTCTTTCTACATGGCGATCTTCCAGAGGAATTTGGTAAGGTTTGTAAGTTGTGTTGCTCTCTCTATGGCCTCAAGCAATCTCAACGTGCTTGATTTGGTAAAATCAACTTAGTTGTTCAAACTTTTGGACTAAAATGCGATGAAGCATATCAATTAGTTTATCATAATACCCTCCTGGGAAATGTATTTACCTATAGTCAATGTTGATGATATAGTCATTACAAGAAATAATGTTGCTGGAATTTCTCAATTGAAGGAGTACTTCTGGAAACATTTTCAAACCAAAGATTCTGGAAGTCTCAAATATTTTTTGGGTATTGAGGTAGCTCAATCAAAAAATGGGATTTTAATCTCTCAAGGGAAATACACTCTTGACATCTAACAAAAGACAGGTATGCTTGATTGTGAGCCAATTCAGAATCAAAAACTAATGACAGAAGGTGAATCATTCCCTGGTCTAGGAAAATATAGGCAGCAAGTTGGAAAGTTGATTTATCTTACTATTACGAGGCTTGATCTATCTTTTGCAGTTGGAGTGATTAGTCAATTTATGCAAGCTCCATGTATTGGCCATTGGAATGCCATCATCCGTATTTTAAGGTACCTCAGGACAAGGTTTGATATATGAAGATAAAGGAAATGTTCAAGTCTTTAGGGTAATATGATGCTAATGGGGAGGCTCCACTATTGATCTAATGCGGGATATTGTGTCTTCCTTAGAGAATATATTATCTCATGGAAAAGTAAGAAGCAAAATGTAATAGCCTAATCAACTACTAAAGTTGAATATTGGGCAATGGCGTCTCTTACTTGTAAACTCATGGGTAAAACAATTTCTTCGAGTGCTTAATTTTGTGAAATCCAAACCATGAAGATGAATTGTGACAACCAAGCTACTTTCCACATTAAATTAAACATAGTGTTTCATGAGACGACTCAACACGAAAATTTACTGCCATTTTGTTCGGGAAAAATTGTTGTCCAAGGAAATATGTATTGAGTTTGTTGGATGGGAGAACTCAGATTGAGTTCTTTTGTTCTAAGCTTGGTAGATATAATTTGTATGTTCTAGGGGAGTATAACATCTATGTATTATCATTAAGTCTAAGCATAAAGGGTAGAGTGTTGGATACATCTATCAATTGTACCTACAGTCGTACCTAGTTTTGCACCTAGGTGTCTAGTGAAGTTCTCTTAATCTTCCATGTATTCTTGTATCAATTTCTTCATTATAAAGTAACAGATTGTGAGATCAGTGATTTAAGCCCTCTAAACATATATTCGCTCTCAGTTTGAATCTTAAGTCATCTTACCATTCCTAAATTTTAAAAAGAAAACACCACGATATAATCTCATAATTGAAAAATAGTGAAAAGAATATATAAATTTATTGTGGTTTAAACCAGTTGGTTCACCAATTGGACCGGATGCATGACCAGATTTCCAGCTGAACCAACCAGTCCAGTCTGGTTTCAAATCATAAGCTGTAATAAAACTGGATCTGAATGTCACTTTCATAAAACTGCAACCAGCGTTCAATTGAAGTTGACTCAAATTCTACTGTAATCAATTAAGTTCATCATTGTTAATTGAATTAACCACTAATCCTCTGATTTAATTGGTCATAAATGTTATTGATGTATAATAAATACCATCTTCAAATGTCTTGCACATTAGAAACCACCTAACATAAAAGCTTTTGCTTAAAACCTGATTCCTATGGAAACGTTGCTTCTGCCCAATCTTGATAATTTTATCAAAATGAGACTTCAGAGTATCCTCTTCCATTGGTCCTTGCAAACGCTGAAACAACTGCCTGGCACTGCCCTGCTAAAGATAGAAAATAACCAACCAAAGTTGAAAACTTTTCCAACAATGAGGAACCACTAATATGTTAAGGCATAACATGAAATAAATAATAGAAGTATCCATGCCTGTGGAATCCCAGGCAGTGTAGATGGATAAGACTGAGAAGATCCTGAGTCTTCAGCACTATCTGCACCGTCCCCAGCACTTCTATCCATCAAAATTTTGTGACGCTCCTTGCACTCTTTTGGCTTCCGAAAGATACACTGGAAATATTGCAAAATTGAATTAAAGACCTATGAAAAAGAAATATGAAAAATAAAGGAGAGAAAAGAAAGAACACTTCTGAATTCTCTCTTTTTTCCTTCCGATATATTTGGACAATACCACAATTTGGGAATGACAACAATGATTTTGGCGCCGACCACTCCACTCAACTATCTGGTGGAAGATACCACCACCATCGATCCCTAAATGCTTATTGGACTAAGGATTTGGATCAATCCAATAACCTAATCATAGTTTCCATTCCCAGCTAGCAGAGTATGGATAGCACGATAACCACTATGCTAATATTTTTTAAATATATTAAATAATTAATAATATATATAAATATAAATTTTCAAAAACAGAAAAACAATTTAAAATCCATTCACAATCATACAATCCTATTTCAGATTTTTATCTTTTTTCCTTTCTTTACTATTAACGTATATAAAGCCTAAAAAATTGAAAAATAACATGATCCATGCACAAATGATGATAGCTATCCTCCTTCAGTTTCATTGTTCTTTTCTATTTTATTTCCTTTCTTTTCTTTTTCAGATTTTCATTGTTTTTTTCCTTCTGAACAGTTTTAAAAGGAAAACAAGTAAAGGGGGTCGACAGAGCAAAGAATGGGGAATATAAACTGATGGTTCAGACTTTATATTCATAAGGAAAAAAAAGAACATCAAGGAGAAAAAAAACTGAAGGATCACCAGAGTGTAATGGTACACCGGAGAACAAAGCTGGGAGGATTACGGACAGAAGGTGGCTGGATGCGTTGGAGAGGTTGCATAGAGCTCATTTATCAAATCTATGATTCTGCACAGGGGTGCTTTAGCGGTATAGTAAAACTCAAAAGGAATGCAAATACCCAAAACTACCGTCAACTAGAATTAAAAAGCGACCCCTTTTTCAGATTTTCACCCAAATTTCAGATCCAAAAACCTAAACAGCTCCTTATCCCATCCCACATTCTGCTTCAATACACGATGCCATGAAGTCTTCATCACAGTGCAGCATCACTCCATCGCAATAGTGGCCACTACTTCGGATGGGTTTGGAACATTGGTTAGCATAGGAATGAAGTGATGAACTTCCGTCAATTGGGTCTGGACCTACTATTGACTATCTGAACCTAATGAAACAAAACCACGGATGGGTTTGGAACATTGATTAGAATAGGATTGAAATAATGTAATTCTGTCAATTTGGTTTGGATCTCGGAATTTGATTTTGAAAACCCAAACAAATGCAATCCACCCAATTAAAAATATATCTTTATATTTTTATTATTAACCTTTAAATTAAGTCTTTTAGACTTTAGAGCATAGTCTGCCCCTATTTATTTAAATTTTTCAATTTTCAGTTCACATATCACACTTAGTCAATTTCTTAATTTAATATCTTTTTTCATTTTTTTATTTTAGAAATAAATTTGAGAAGACAAACCAACCAAATCCAACCATAGACAGATTGGCTCGGTTTGAGTTGGAGACACAAATAGGGGAAAAAATTAATCTGAGAAGAACCAACTAAAATTGACAGGCTCAAGTAAAAAAAAAATGCCCTAAACTAGATCCAAACCAACTAATGTTCATCCGTAAGAAAAGCAAAGAAAAGAACAGATTAAATAAAGGGGAAAAAAATGAGTAGATGTAGAGAACAACCAAAAGAAAATAGAAGGCTTCATTAGTAATTTGGTCCTTATATTCTTTAATTCATTTTGGCCCCTATAATTTTTTTTAACTCAATTGAATCCTTGTTATTTTTAAAACAACTCTATAGTCTCTTCCATTAAATTGACATTAACGTCGTTTGAAAGTGTCACATGTCAAAATCTAGATCATCTCCCTTATAACCCTATGGCTTTTTTTCTCCCTTCACCTCCCACCACCTTCCTCCATCCCAGCCTCTAGCAACTTTTTGTTCAATTCAATCGGTTTGAGGCCTTTCTGATTTAGGTTTAGGCTAGCCATCCTTGCATTTGGAAGGTAGTAGAGGTGGAGGGAGGTGGAAGGAGGTGGAAGGAGGTGGAGAAAGGTGGAGGGAGATTAAAAAAAGGTGGAGGAAGGTGGTGGGAAATGAAGAGAGGTGGAAGGAAATGGAGAAGGATAGGAGGATGGAGGGAGAAAAAAAAACAAAGGAGTTTTAAGGTAAAAGGTCACCCAGATTTTGACACAACACCTTGCATACGGCGTTAACACCATTTTAACATAAGGAACCTGATAAGTTTACGTTAGAAAAAAAATAAACATGGCAGTTAGTAAGTGGTGGTTGGGGGAGTTAGGAGGAGTTTCATGGTTGTTAGGGTAGTTTTTCTTTAGTAATTGACAGTTTCCTTTGTAAGTTATGTTTTCGTTTATATCTTTTAAGGAGGAGGTGTGTATTTTGGTGGTTGTTGAGTGTTTTATTACAGAAATAGGATTTGTCCTATGTAAGGGAATGTTTTCCCTTGACTGATGTTGATTGTGTATTTCCATTCAATAAAACTGTTTCCTCACTGTGTCATAAATCTGTTGTAATTATTTATTGTGAGACAGTATCTAGGTTTCTTAACACAAAGAAACCTAACCGAACCACATTGAGTCTTTTTAAAAAAATAGGGGACTACATCTTTTAAAAAAAATATACTCAATTGAGTCAAAAAATATATATGGACTAAAACGAATCAAAGAGGGACCAAATTAC
Source organism: Vigna reflexopilosa (assembly GCA_027742785.1). Classification (NCBI taxonomy): domain Eukaryota; kingdom Viridiplantae; phylum Streptophyta; class Magnoliopsida; order Fabales; family Fabaceae; genus Vigna; species Vigna reflexopilosa. The sequence continues at coordinate 27,401,104 of CM050914.1, read as the reverse complement.
TAATTAAGCAAAATAGAATTTGAAAAAGAGAAATCAATTTTAATGGAGATGATTGTTAATTTGCTGAGGTTATCTCTGACGAATTCCTCACAGTTGGTGAGGCAAAAGTGTTAGGTTAGACCACATCTTTTAAATTAAAATACACTCACTTGAGTCAAAAAATATATATGGACTAAAAAAAATCAAAGACTTAAATATAGGGACCAAATTACTAATTAAGCAAAATAAAATTTGAAAAAGAAAAATCAATTTTAATGGAGATGATTGTTGCTTTGCTGAGATTATCTCGGAAGAATTCCTCACAGTTGTTGAGGCACAATTGTTAGGTTAGTGGGTCACAGGTTTGTATCTCAAGAATACAAGACGCTATGGTTTTGTTAAACATGGCACAAGCTTATTTTCTTAGATCTTAGGGTTAATATTGGGCCTTAGGTACCCAAACACTTTATTTTTCCTTGATAAATCTTATAGCTTATGTAATAGCTGCCGCACACATGCAATTGGCACCACATGAATATCATGCTGACATTAATTGCAGATGATGTTATTAAAAGTGACATGGAAAATGGAAGAGACACTCCAAAATGGCATACCATACCACCATGGTGGCCATAACCATTCTTTAACAGCACGATTCTTACTCGGCATTAAATGAGAAATGCTGAATTTCTCTGAGCTTTCCCATCTTGGTGAATAACAATAAAAACAGGCACTATATTTTAATATAAAAACTTTTTTGTGATAGAATGTGACAACAATAGAAGATAATTGCAGATATATTCATGTCCTGCAATCATAGAAGCTTTCCTATCTGATTAACTATATAAGCAAATAAATTACCTTGAATTGTATAGTACTGTTGATAGCATCACTAACAAGCTCCCAGTTTTGACCCATATCATGCACCAAGACAACAAGAGCCTGCAACAGATAAGAACAGAACCCACTTAATGTATGTCATGAAGTTGAAATATGTATTCCGAAAAAGGAGATTAGAGTTAAGTGAGATAATTATGAACAACAAACAACCTGGTCTTCAAATAGTGACCATGGAGTTCCAGAACCAGACTGTCCCGCTGAAACCTATAATCAGTAAAACAAACAAGCAAAATAAATCAATCAGTACAGTGACAAGAGACACTTTGCCACCACACAACCATCTTTGCTGCGAACAAACTTACCTTGAGTGCTTTGGCTTTCCTGCCCCTATCTCGTCCACCACTAATGATTCTAATAAATTTACTTGGATTAGACATGTTACTCATTTGTGAAGCAGCAGGGGAGGGAATAGAATTAGTTATTGGAGCAACATTGTCAAAATTATCAATGGATTGCTTTGATGTCTTCATTTTCTTCACACTATGCTGCCCATACAAACCTTCAAAACAGGACAGTTGATTTCGTCAAACATGGTAAAAATATAATATTGACCAAGGAAAACAAATAAAAGTGTTACAGATAACAAGGCAACTTACCACTAACTCCATTAGATTCAATGTTATGACTATCCAATCTCTTTTTAGAATGATCCCTCTGCATTGTGAATACATTAAAACACCATAGGATAAGTACTGTAGAAAATATTGAGAACAAATGTAAAGTTTTCCGATATATCTACCAAAGCAATATTGAGCATTATACGGTAAAAACACCATATCAATCTAGACATTATTGATGCAACCACTTTTCGTAGCAGAAATAATCCATGTTATTTTAATTGGTAAGAGGGATATGAAATGAAAGAAATCGGGTAAAAATGGAATGGGGTGAAACAGAACCTAATGGAAAAAAACATTGATTTCATTATGAAAACATTTTACAATGGAATGGAAATAAAGTTTTCGATCAAATTTTTCAAAACTAGAGCAAACCAACTGTCACAAAAACTGGTGAACCAGTCCAGTGACAAGTTCAAACAAACCATAAAAATAGACTCCGAGAAAAACCATACAAAGAATTGGAAAACCCTAAAACATCAGTAAATCTAGTAAAAAAAACCACAATTCCCGAGATAATGGGAAGAGCTTAATACAGCATCATTTTGATTTTCTGTTAAAAAGAAAAAGGAAAATCAATCCAATAATTTTATTCTAAAACTATACTTAACATTGTTAATTAATGTTAACAATTAAGTATCATAAGATATTTTATTTCAGCTTTTTTATGTACTTTAAATGTTAAAAACTATACAGTTATGTTTTAGTTGTTTCTTTTAATATTATTTTACACATCATTTAAATATTAGTTTTATTTTATCCATACCAGTTTGACCATGCTTGAACCTTGAACCAATGTTTTACTAGTTCAATGACTTCTTGGTTGGAAAACATTGTTCTTGATTGTTTCGAAAGTGGTTTTTGATGAAATTAGTGATAACTTTTTTATTTCCATAGCATCTTTACTTTAAAAATAGCAATTACTCAGATAAAAAATGAAAATAATTTTAATAAATAATCCAAGACATAAATTAAAGGTCCTAGGTAAATTTTAATTAATATAATTTGGATTTTTCCCACATTGAAAATTGAAAAATATAATAATATTGGTAACAGTCACATATGTGTCATTGAAATACATTAAAATAGTTGAGAGCAAGCAAGGTGAGAAGTGTCAAAAATAGAGGAAAAAGACCAAAGAAGAAATGTTTGGCTGAAACAATTCATTGATAATTAAGGTAAAGATAGAACTCTAACTTCATAATTATACAAAGAGAGACTTCTAGCTAGCTTCATCTCACTCCTCCCAAATTGGAATAGGTTTTACCAGATTCAATTATACTCCATCCTCATTTTACCAATCCAAACTATGAAACATAATACCATTAAATTCCAATCCGTCCTCCATCACCAATCAATCACAGACCAACTGTGAAACTTCAGAAGTATCATCCCTCAAATTTCAGTTCACCTCAATGAAATCACAGTTCCAAACTTTTGACAATTACTGTGCTATCCCATAATATATTATGGAGAAAAAGGAAGCTCTAAATTTTCAGCAAAAGATTTACCTGTGTGTGGAGAGACTAAACATCGAAATTGATGACTATGAATTTCTGGTTTTAATTACAAACAGGAAGACGGTAATGGAATAGAATGCTTATCAATTCTTTCCATATTTATTACATTATTTTCAGTTTCATGTTAATTTTTCTTTTAATCCTTTGTTCTTCATATTAGAAAATAAGGGTTAAAAAATTAATCATAATGGACAGAAAGTACAAGGAATTCGAAGGATAATAGATCCCCATTATCAAAAGAAAACACAGTAAAGCAGCAGAAAAACATCAATGGAGCTAAGCTACCAAGTCTCTCCACATACTTAGGCTAGATTTGGGAGTTGGAATGGAAAAGAACTACAAGACAACAGAGGGTAAAAAAGTGTATTTGAAGAGGAAATTTTGGCAGAAGCAAAATGCATGTGGTTCAAGGGTTAAAAGACAATCCCCATTTTCCTCCCGTAATTTCAACTCCCACCCCAAACAAAGAAAGGGTTTACTTAGGAGCTATTTGACTTGAAAAAAATGCCTTCAGATTTCACTATTTTGTTTTTCCTTTAATTACAAAAATGTCATTTTATTTTGTATTCTATTATCAAATATTTATATAGAAAACAGTGAAAAAAAAAATTATTATTGCCTTCGGATTTCACTGTTTCCTTTTCAAACTTCTTTAAACAAGGAAACAAAGTTTTTTTTTTAAAAATAAAACGAGGCTTTTTAATTAGAAATGAAAATAGAAAATATCTTTTTGAACCAAACATCCACTTAAAAACTATCCAAAATTTTCCATTTCAAAATCCTCAACTCAAACATAACCTCAAGAAACCTTAGCCAAAAAGGGCAGTTGATTTTCGCCAAATACAAGCCAAACACCTATTCTTATTCATAACCAACCCCTGAGCTGTTCACACATTCTCAACAATCTAGGCATAATGTTCCAACCAAATTACATACAAAGAGTTTTCACTTAAGTAGGAGTGTAACACATTATATTCATTGCAATTTTAGCAAGGGATGAGGAAATTGACTAGGAAGTAAAAACTAAAGAAAATATATCATACCACAAGACCCTGTTTAAATAATTGGGATCAATACTACAAAGAGGAGGAAATTAGCAGAGAGCTGCTTAAAAGACAAGAACAAATGGTAAAGATGAGGAAAGGCATTAGCATTATTTGTGATCACAAAGTACGCATCAAGTCCACAGGAAAGTTTTACCATATTAGTATACATTTGGTTATACTATTGGTAGTGAATTGATAAAACCAACTGGTAATTGGGAGAAATTTAGATATTGAGAACAAAGAATGAGAATTTTTCTATGATGACTCATCCAGATCAGTGGGATCCAAGAGAAAGAGAATGTGTACAACTAGGAGCAATTCCAAAGTGCCTACAAACCCTCCCAATGAAGCCTATAAAAATACCCTCCCACTCTGAAAATCTATTCTACAGATTACAACTGAATTAGTAATAACCATTTGGTGAGTGAGTTACAATCCCATCTATATTCTTCTGTCATCACATGCATACCATGCTAATGATAGGTCTCGTTTGATGAATGCTGAGCTTTAAAAAAAAAGAGAAGAGGTGGAAATAGAAATGAGAATGTAACAAACAGACGATGCCAAGACAAGAGAGGACATGGTACGCATGATTGTAAAAAAGGAGATATTGGGGGAGCACTGAATAGAAAAAAAAAACAAATAAAATCAATCAATAGTTTAGTTTAGTCTCTATAGTCAAGGCTATAGGCATCTGCTGATTTATCTAACCAATCCCACCTAATGGAATAAGACCTTCGTTATTGTTAAACATTCCAACCAAACACACCAAATTATAAAAACATATTTGCTTGCACAAAGGAAGAACAATATATGCCATCAAAGAATTAGATAACCATGTAAACAGAGTAGACTAGACAACTCCAAACCACTATAGTGGAACATCATAATATAATGACATAATAGAGAAACATCGATATCAAATAAATTGAATGCACTTGTAAGACGTCACATTAATATAATGACATGTTTGTAAATACAATTTACTTCTGCCGTATAATGCACGAATGCAATAAGTGTATCGAATACGACAAGTACCTAATTTGCCGACACACTTATTTTAAAAATAATAGGATATGATACATCATATATGCAAATTGGAAAATGAACAAAAATTCTTAAAAACATGAAAAATATCTGATTGTCATTGTGTGAATCAAAATTAAAATCATATGTATTAAACACAGTCAAAATAAAAAATTATAAATTATTGTCATCATAAAAGTAATACTACTTCATACGTTAGATACTTTATTGACAAGTATCAATAAAGTATTCTAAAGTATCACATACAAATACGTATTGCACACAATACATGACACAAATTGAAGTACCATGTATCATATCAGTCTAATTACAGAATTAGAAAAGTGTAGTTTCATCATGGCTAAGTGGAAAGATGAATACTGTTAGAGATCACACATCATCTAAAGATGTGACCAAATTAAAATATATAATGCAAATCTCACCTAACAAATTGATTTTGTTAGGTCTAGCTTAAAGTCTACTTTCTAACTAGTATCAAGAACATTTTTCAAAATTGTATCAGCCGGTAAACCTCAAGATTTTTCTTTATCCAACCTTTCTCCCAAGTGAACTTTTATTCTTCAAGTACCGTCTCCAATGAGTTTTCCGACAGTTTTCATCTACCATCATTTTCTTTGGAACACATAAGGTTGATATCGGGTAACACCAACCTATCCAACCGTCCAAACACCAACACTAGCACCCATCAATGTGCCCTCACATGCAACTTTTTCACCCTCTCATCTTAGGTTATTTTAATATTATTATTATTTTCCAAAATTCAAGGAAAAACAAAATGTCTTCCAGCACCACTCAACAGATTCTCCCATTTTTTTTCTAACAAAATTGTAAATACTGAGAAGATGGACAGGTTTAACTATTCCACCTGGGCTACCAAAATGCGGTTATAGTTCATTGGGTTGGGCTACAAATAATAACAGTAGCTGAATCTGTTCCTATAAAACGGGATCGATGATATGTAAGTTTATCCCAATAAGGACTATTAGGCTTATCGCACCACCAACTATAAGGCCACTATCAAACCACCCAAAACTATTTATTCCCACACAAAAAATGTTCTATCATCAAAATGAAAAGGTATATTGGAGATCTAACATCAACTAGAGATATAACTAAATCGTAATATATAAAGTGAGTATCAACCTCATCTTATACAGAAGTTTTGTAAAATTGAATTAAGCTTAAAATCCACTTTTTAAGAAATGTCATAAGTGGAAAATTATTTAAAAAATACCTGTTCACTTAGTACAACAGAATCCAATTGCCATCCCGGATCATATGCAGAACCCTGTACATATAACTGTTAAGAAACTACAACAGAAATACAGATTAAAAAAAAATTCCGGAAGTTTCAAAAAGTCTGCAAACATATAGATGAATACAGATTTTGATTACCAGATTCTTGGGCTTCTTCTTCTTTGTTTTAACTGATGTTTCTCCACAATCATAAGGTAATTGCTTTTCAAATTCTCCAACTGACTCCACCTCCACACTTTTCTGAATCTGTGGTCCAACATGTAAAGTACTCTGGTCATCTGGAAAGGAATTGGTATCTCCACTTGAAGCATCCGTCTTAGCTTGAGCCTGTATTGTCCCAGAGACCACAGCAAATGGACTCACAACTCTCTGCCTAGAAGCTGTACGCATGCGTTTTGTTGGTATTGTTCCAACATTTCCAACATTTAAACTTGATGGCCTTTTTCCAAGAAGCATGGATGGTTGAGCTCCAGTTGAATAATGCCCATAAGGCAAATCAGTCCCAATTTCACTGGGCTTAGGAGTGTAAAACTTCATTCTATTTTTGTGTTTCTTGTGCAATGATTTTGATGATCTACTACCCTCATACACACCAGGCAAATAGTAAGTGCTAGTTTCTCCTTCGTCCTCATCATATGCACCCTCTTCATGCCCAAACTCTAAATATAAATTTGAGGAGGAAAAGAAATTGTGATTGATTCCAGAATGATCGACAATGCACATATAAATCAAATAATCTAAATATTCCCAAAAGTACCTGCTGCAGTATCATACATAGATGTATCAACTTCCTCTTGAATGCTACTACCAGTTTTCTGAGGATAATTTGTATCATCAAAAGTAAAATAAGAATTTAAAAGAACAACGGTGACACCAAGTATCTTCAAACTAATAAAACATCAGCAGCAGTCATGAAACATTAAAACCTTTGGGTAACATAAGGTAGCAAAAGTAGAGCATTTAAGAGCATAAATCTACCTCATACTGTACAAAGTGAGATTCAATAGACTTCCTGTACATTTCCATTGCAGTAGGAGGAACTGTATAGAATAAGCTTTCCTGGAAATTAAGATACATGTAAAAGAGATGGCCAGGTAAAAGGCAATTGCTAGCTATAACAAACAAAATGGAAAAAGTAAACCATAAAATCATCTATTCCATGTATAAATTATTCAGTCCAAAGTAATCAATAACTATAAGAATTAATGGTGTCATAATTGTTCATATTTAATATTCCTAAAGTTTACCTTAACAATTTATAGATAAATATTTTCTCATTACAAGTACTTTTTACCTCATTTAATTGGACACTTTTATAATAATATCTCCTCTATTAAATTTAAAAATCCATAATTTAACACATTTTATATTATTAGTAATATTTAATTTTACAGTGAAACACATGGGTGATACATACAGCATGCAAAAGAAGGGTCTGTATAAAGGAATATAACGGAATATAGCTTACTATAACAAACAAACAATGAAAGTAAACTACAAAACCATCTATTAAATTATATTAAAATGGCAACATTCAATAGACTTCAAAAACAAGATTTTGACTTGGAGAAAAGTGAAAATAAACAAGAGAAAGGTCACTAACGTACAAACTAATAAGCTAATCAAATAAGGATAAGGTAACTTGGCCCATACTTCAGTAAGATGATCATCCCATGACATATCAACAATGCCCAAGTCCAATACTTTATCAGGTGTTGTCGGTGCTTCTGCTTGACTGGAAATTCCACGAGATCTACTGTCCTTTAAAAATCTCACAGCATAACTATGCACCTTATGTACTGCCTGTTTAGTGGTATTTTGTTCGTCCTGTGACCAAAACCACCAATAATTAAGCATCAGTAACCAATACCTAAAATAATTACTATTGAAACCTAAAGCTGGGAAAATTTAGAAGTATTTAGAAACATCGAGATAATAAGCACTACAAAAACATTCAAATCTTGCAATAGAAACAAGACTCTCATGCGTCTAAATCTAAATAATGTAATAATTTTAAAAAATAATGTCAATTAAACATACATCAACCAGGATGACTACAATGAGCAAACGAAACTGAAAAGGCAAAGAATACTATAATCAAAACAACTATACAAATGTTTTAATATTGAACGTTCCTAAACTACAACATCAAATAGCACTAAAATATATTATGAAATTTAGTCTTTCAAATATTAGGAAAAATAATAGGAGTACCTAGTCAAATCAAGTATAATAAAGTTCATCCAGAAAACAATAGCTGATACATAATACAAATCACCAGAACACTAGTATCCACTCATCTAAACCATTTTTATATCAAAGCACTACATTCAAGATTCCACAAAGCATAACATCTAGGTTGCTCTTTCAAGTTTACATTGTACACTTCTAAAAGCAAAATACCAGTTAACAATTGAATAGTTTGTTGTAGCATCACTTTACTCTAAAAGGGTATTCTCTCGACAGCAACTAACTAAATGAGTTTGCAATTGTATATAAGTTTAAAACTATCACAACACCAGCCAATCTTGCGGCCAGCCAAAAAAAACACTAATTTAAAAGTACGACAGTAAAAGAACAAAGTAAATAACCAGCACCATCTCGCAATTGCTCCTCTTGTCCCTAGAAGCTTCATTCGAATCAATGTTCAAAGAACTAACTGAACCATCAACACAGTTACGGTCATCATTGAGTAAATGGTGCTCAATTGAATTCCAGAACTGCATGACAGCCTTTGCCATGTTGTGAGACAAAACTTTCACCCCAAGATGTTTACTTTGTTTTTCAAATCTTAACCGAGAAGCAAAAGATGCCTGTTGAGACAATTGTGCAGCAGCAGTTATCTTCCAAAGACGCTCCTACAAACACAATTTAGAGGAATAAAAGGATGTATCAAAAATCAGTTATTAATTTGATATAACAAAGTTTTATATTCTTCAAGTCCTTATAATTATGATAGAGCAGAGAATCTCAAGTAGGCCTAGAGAATATAACCTGCGCAAAATCATTTGCCAACCACGTCATTTCCTCAAGGACAAAACCCCAGTGAGATTTTCTATGGATCTGTGATGGCAATGTGCGAACAGATAACTCTGCAATCCTCTTGCGCTTGACCTGCATTAACATATGATGTCAGAAGTTTATAGTTTACTGACAAACCCATAAAATTTACAAGAACAATAATCATTAGAAATGAAAACAAAAATTGAAGACCTCTATAATTTTAGCCTCTTCCAATATAGAATCCTCATGAGCCTTGTCTGGTAACTTCAAGTTGTGTGTGGTACATGGTTGACATTCAGATGAAGTAGTAGTAGCCTTTTCAACAGGAGCAATTTGCGGAGTTGAAATTGAAACATCCGTAGGAACTTTAAGTCTTTCACAGTTGTCTTCCCTGATACAATTAGGATGATCCATCAGGACACCCCTTTCCTTGTTATCAGCATTTGATATGCTGCTTTCATTGTGAGGCAGTCCTTTAATATTGGAGGAATCTTTCACCTTATTTTGCATGCAAGAACCATTAGTATGGATGTTTTCCTCACTTTTGACCATGTTACCACTACCAGAATGGTTTACATAAGCAGTAGCATGTTCATTGTTTGAAGTAGCACCACTTTCACCAGTATTGGTATTAATTCCTTCTTTTACAACTTCATAGCCCGTTAAATTCTGCTTCTTCTCAAATTCTGATGTTTGTTCCATAGTATTTCCATTTGCACCAATATTCTTAGAATTACTACACATGTTATTATTATTTACATCTCTTGCTAAACTAGTTAGTGCACAGGAAGACTCCGAATCAAAATTCTTCATGCCTAATGCAGCACTGCAATTTTTATCTCCATTTGCTACACCTTTCCTGTCTACTTTTATGTTGCCAAACCCATTTGGTTGACCAGAACAAGATTCATTTCCAGGTTTAGTAGATGCACAAGGCTGATGCTCAAGAGCAACTGATGCTCCCAGGTCCCTTTCTCCAACTGCTTTAGCTTCCCCAAAAGCCAAGACAACTGGATTTTGTATAATATCATCTTGAGAAGGCATAATTCTTAGATCTTCTTTGAATTTTTTATTCACGGCACTGTCCAATTTGTCCTCAGGAACACTAGAACTGCCACTGCCTGTTTGACATGCTTGGACACCATCCAATTCATTATCCACTGATTTATTAGATGTTGGATCCTTAGAAAGTACCTCCCCATTTAAACTTGTAGGCTTTGGCTTAGAAACAGAAAGCACATTGTTGTCCTTCTGTTTGTTTGTATCAGATAACAATCCCTTAGCATCTCTTGAAGCCCCACGAGGACCATGATTTGGTTTGGACCTGTTCCTTCGAGCATATGGCCGGAAAATAGCAGAATCTTCAGTCTCCTTTGCATTCTGACTCCCCCCAATTCGAGAAGACTGTTCTGAAGGAGCAATATTAGTTCTTTTAGTTGAATGTAGAGACCTCTTTTCTCCTTCAGGCAACTCATTCTCACCGTCAAAAAGTAAGAGGTTATCAGCAGTATTTGGTTCACTAAGAGAAGGGACCCCTGGTCGAGCACTACTGTCGACAGAGTCACCATGAGGGGAGGCAGTCAATACAAAACTACCTTTTGCTTCACTGAATCATATTAGGAGGCGGACAAGAAAAAGGAGGTGATAGAACACCATTAAGTGAATTAATACGCAGTAGATATTCATAAACAACTTACGCGGACTGGTGACAAAAAGGAAAAAATATAAAATAATTGCCAACCTGGTCACAAACTGCTCTTGATGCTGATCAGTGAGTGAAGTAGACTGAACACTAACTGAAGCAGCATTCCCTAATTTAAAGTCCAAAGGATTGCCTCCCTGAAATTACAAAGCTCAGTTGAGCTGCTCATCATTTACAGAGAAAATTCACTGATACAAGATTGCAAAAGAACAAATCTTCTTACTTTTTCAAGAAATTCTAGTTCCCTTCTTCTTTCTTCACGAACATCATATTCCAGTCTGTATCAACATGCATGAGTTATTCTTCATGCATATGATTACATTGGCAATCAAAAAACACAATCAGAAAAATAATGCAAGAGCAGAAACAGTTTTCCCTTCACCTGAGCTCTGCCTGAGCCTTCTCAATAGCTACTCGACGCGGAGAGGTTTTCAAACCTATACCAACTCCGCCATCAACAACACCTCCCATGGAATCAACCTCAGCATTTACAAGGAAGACAGATCCTGAGTTACATCCATGCATCCCACTCTTAATGTCTAAGAATGTCACTTTCCATTTATCAAAGAATCTGCTAAGTTTAGAAAAAAGTGCAAATTAAAGATGCAGACCCAAGTACTAAGTGTACATTAAGGCCTATAAATTTCGTCACTGATCAAAAATTGGAAACGCTAAAATTAATCAACACTCGAAGCATAGACAGTAATATCATCTTGTGATGTACAAACGTACTTAAAAACAAGTTGAAATAAGTGAACTTTTCAGCAAGAATTAATCACTATCAAAAAGATTCCCCCATATTGAAAATGTGACATACTCAATGCAAGCCTGTTACAAGAAGATGTTCAGAACTTGGATCTCCTGAATTTCAAACATTGCAATGGGGTTTATGATTATTTTTTTATTATAAAATAAATCGGTTTGGATGTTGAGATCATAGACAGTTTTCTGAAAACAGTTAACCATCTTAATTCAAGATGACTATATGCACACCTTGCAAACCAGGGTTGCCATGTTCCATACTTAATAATAACTATAAAAAAGGTAACAGGTGTAGGAAACAAAGATAGGTTATGAAATTATATATATGTGAGGAATTATGTATTTCCAAGCAATTCATAAATAACCTCTTGGGAATTCAGTATTGTCCTCATTGTATTTATTAAATAATAATAATAATAATAAATACACACCATAACCCGAACAAAAAGTGGAAGCAGAAAACTGTGTCAAAAACATTTCATGGATACATGGCATGCACCACATTAGCATTTAAAATATTTCAAATTTCAATTATTATACGTTTGGTATCACTCCAACATATTCATCAAATGATATGTATCATGCACCACATTAACATTTCAAATCTTTCAAAGCAATCCTGCGACAAAAGTTTAAGGTCCTATATACTAATTACTCGCAGCATATATTATCAATCGAATATAATTTTTCATTTCCATTGCAATTGAGATTCTGAAATTTTTTTAACACAAAGGTTACATCTGCTTCCACTGAGTGAATAAATGACAATTGATAAGTGATGATCATTCCACATGAGCCACATATAAGTTTAAAAAGGAGATATAACCAAAGAAGAAAAACAATTATCTAAACCATTTCCTGATCGAAAAATTCACCTTATAATCAAATCCCTCAAAACATTCTGAGATGCATGCTAGAAAGTATCTATATGCTAGAAAGTATCTAAAACATAGTTACATAATGAAATAAAATACCATACTTATCCTCACATAAGTCACCAGATTGTATGAACAGTTTAAAGGACAAAATAACAAACATACAACTAAACAAATTGTAGGAAAAGTCAGAATATGTCCAGGTTTTGAAAGAATAAGGAAACCTCACAAGAAATTTGAGACCAGACATAAGAACCACACTAACAGCACAACCACGTCCATTTAGAAACATACCAACTAATATAATAGGAACATGTAAAAAATAAAGTAGTGAAACGTAAAGTTATTAATACCTATATTAGGTAACCATTACATACATGAAAAGGTTGCCACCAATTATTCCCTCCAAATTTTTAAAGTGAGATCACTATCCCCACATGTATAGTTCAAATTACTAGCTCTCCACTTAAACACCGGCATTCTAATTTGCTACCCGGTAAGTGTTAAAAACCAAAACTACCCAAGTTTTTTAACAGAACAATGCAGTACCACATTAGCAGACACAAACTCGAGCACCAAGCCATTCCATTCTAACACAATGCATAGCACACACAGCGCTCCATAATTCGCCCAAACATTCGAAACCCTAACCTCGACTATTTCCAGCAATTTCCCCAATTTCACAATTCTAGGGTTTCGAGTAATGGCAATAAAACAACAATTAGGGCGAGAAATAGCACCTGAACGCGGAAATGGGAACCTAGGGCACAATTCAGGCGCGTCCTGAGTTGAAATTCCTCTCTCCTAGGGTTTTGGAAATTAGGGTCCCTTCGCTCAGAGGGGCAACGATGGCGAATTTGCCCTAAAAGCTAAAGCGTAAGGTAACGAATGTGAGAGCCATGGAAGAAGGTTTTGTTTTGTTTTGTTCCCTCGGCAAGGAAGTATGTGTTTGCGTGGTGGAGCAATTGGGGGTTGCGTTGAGTTTCTCTCTCTAGAATTTGTAGAAAGAGAAAGGTCGTTTTGGTGTTGCGGGTTGTCGTTGATGATGTTGCGGGGTGAGAGAAAGAAAGAGGGACTATGCAACCTCTGGTAGAGTGTTGTGGGCTTTGGGGCATGAACACGACGATTTACAGAGGAGAGGGCTCGTAAGAAAATGGACGTTCATTTTGGGCTTTTTATTGTGCACTCTTTCTTTTCATCAGAAGTTTGTGTGATTCAGAATCAAAATAGCTTTAATTAATTTCGTTTAGTTCTTCTAATCTTGCTTCTGATCTTGTTAATTAGGACCAAGGTTTTCATTTTATTAGGTTTCGTTTTATTGCAACGAAGACGACGATGTCATACGCCAAAACTACATAATCTTTCTCATATGTTTATTACAATATTATTATTATTAGAGTCCAAAATGTATTATTATCAACTAAAAAAATATTGGATTGCCTAATTTTTAGTAATCTAGATCACTAACATTCTTTTATGTTCATCCTTGGGTGAACCTTATCTGTTAAAATTTTGAATCATAAACTTAAAATTATTAGAATTTTGGAATGTTGGAGTATCCAATTTTAAATAATAAGAATGGTAATTAAGTAGTTTTAGTAGTCAATGATGAAAGCGAACTATATGAAAATCCTTGATAACTTTTTTAAATAATTTTCTTTTATTTATTTACACTTTTATAATTATGTTTTATTGACACTAAGACCGAGATTATGGTAGATTATACAAATAAATATATGATGAATAAGACATTAATAAGTTAGTAAAATAGCACCTTAAATTAGAAGTTTGAATGTTAGTAAAGAAGGATCTTAACCTTGAGTTACGAATTTAACTACATTTATTCTAAACTGTTTGTTATCATGTAACATATAGTTTTACTAATTTAAGTTTTAAATTATTTTTATAATTTGAAATTATTCATTTTTTTCTTTTTTTTATTTATTTTTCTAATGTACACTTCACTCCTCTTTTTTCGCCACCTCTCTTTCTTCTTCTCTTTCATTTTTATCTTTCTTCTTCTCTTTCATTTTTATCTGATATTTATTACTTAATTACCTCTTTTACTTATTACTTTATAAGTTTACTTTTCTGTTCGTTTTAAGGTGATACACTGTAGAGGACGATTTGAGCAGATGGATTTGCAATTTAATTTATATTCATTTTCATGGATATTGAAGCAATGATGGGTGAAGATTTGCGAGACATAAAAAATTTTCATTAATAGAGGAGATTTGAAAGTGATTATAGTGATAAGACATTCTTACCCCTTGTATCAATATATGAAAATGTATGTAATACCTTTGGACATACACTGTTGTAATAGAATCTCATGGAAGAGGAATCAATTCTAAATACTGAACTTGGTTAGTTTTAATATTAATAATAAATATAATAATAATAATTACAATAATAATAATAACATAATTTTTTTTCATGTTAAAAATTAACTTTTATTTTTTATCTCCTTGTAATAATTTTTATAATTATATATAACATTAACAATTATTATTTTATATTACTTTTACTACTAATGATATTTTGGTAATTTTCAATTTTTACTGACTATGTCATTTTTTTTATTTGTCACATCGATCAAATCTTACATTAATTTTCACACACTTTACTTTTAAATACACTATCACTCACCTCTAAATCCTTTCAAAAAACAACAATCAATTAACTCTCAAATTTCCTCAAATACATCAACTCTCTCTCCCCAAATTCATCCTCTAAAGTGAACACAACCTTAGTAATAAGGATAATTAGAGTGATGGTGGAATTTTGTAAAAGAGTTTTTTTGTAAGGGATGTTAATTAACATTTTTTTATTTGGTATTATAAGATAAATTTATCTCGTAAAATTTTAATTTAACACTTGTAATAATTATTTTGAAATGTTTAGTTACCTTATTTAAAAGTCAAAAGTATAGCTAATTTAGGTAGTTTTTATTGTTGATAAATTAATATGAAAACCTATAACTATCACTTATTGTGAATTCTTTAAATGATTTTCTTCATTTATTCGCATGAAAAAGTTAATCACATATTAATTTTCTTGTATGCTTTAAGAAGAAAGTTAAGTTATATAAGAGAAAGATAGTTGTTACCAAGTGCAATAAAGTAAACATATTGTTTTATATTATCAATAAAGTAAGTTGGTGAAAACTATTAAATAATAGTAAATGCATGGTAATAACCTTCTTCTTAATCAATATAGCCTAAACAAAACCATGAACATTTCCTATAAGGAGTTTTACTACATCTTGTCAACAACCATCTTTCCACAAGTCATATACATATATGTGTTAGCAAAATTGAAAACATCATATTTAAAAATGTTGTTTACATAATGATGAATTCATATCAAATCACTTAAAATTCTTGCCACAATGCTTTGTAAAAGTATGTTGCCTTTTGCCTAACAATTTTTGTCGTAGTAGTCAATATATATCTTTATTTTCTACAAATTTCTTCATAATACCAGCATTATCAAAATGAGCATAAAAACTCACAAATTTAGTTCATTCAGTTAAAATCATTGAGATGTGTGAGTCAACAATGATAACAAGTGTAAAATTAAACAATCCAAATTTGTTCTTATGATTCCATATGTACAATACATCTACTTATCGTATTGATGCCTTTTAGACTTTATGTAGCATTTAGTCTTCATTTTAGCTTGCAATTCATCTAGTCACTTACTCTTGGACAACTTATGCATATAATCATTTGAAATTTGCATCATTTGGTGCTTTATGTAACATTAGATAAGCTTTGCATAGAATCCTCCAAGCTTCACATTGTTTTGTAGATTTTGATCTTTTATGTGGTCACCTTGCTTTTCCTAATACACTCTACCTAGTTTTGATTAAATTAACCAAAACTTATCATTATTTCCTTTTACTTATACAAGTACATATGAAAGAAAACATACGAAAACAAGTATGCTATTTGTAACCTTAAATATCAATCTCAATAAACTCAACAAACAATACAAGAGATAAAGGCCTAGGATTACCTACAATCATCTTACTCGATCTCATTTTATCACATATATGGATACATATTTCACTTTTAATGATCTACTGTATGAACATCAAAAGTTACATTGGGAAGTTAAGTAGTTAAGCATTTCTCATTAAACATATTGCTACAATCATAATTATCTCTTTCTCGAGAATATCAACCATTTATCGGCCTACAGAAAAATATATCACTCATTACCTAACATTGATGATGCTAAGAAGGTATCGAATAATTCTAAGTTTGGCCTATGAATATCCTAACACAACGTGTCATTCTGAATTATTCAACTATTCACCTACTAAATAAAAACTTTCTTAGACCTAGAGGTGTCAAATTGACCAATGGGCCATGGGTCAACCCTAACCCATTTTTGAAATAATCCTCTTTTAGGAAGCCTCCTTAAGTAAGGGTAAAGAAAACCCTAAGCCCCATATCCCCCTCTCAAGTGGGTTGGGTCAGGAAGGTGAGTTTAACCCTACTGTAAAACTTCAATTAACTTTTAAAAACAATATCATTTATGCACACATATAAAATTATATATTTTATTAGATAGTCTAATAAATTATAATTTTTAATATTTTTCTATCATATTTATTATTATGTTATTAAATAAAATATATAATACATAATTTAATACTGACTATAATTTATATATATATATATATATATATATTTATTTATTTATTTCGGAGTCAATTTTTGTTAAGATAGAGTTCAAAACTTATTAAGTACTTATGTATATTTTTTTATTCTTTTTCAATATTTTTAGATAAACATTTTGAAAGGAAAAATGGATATGATAATGTTAATTTGATATTATTCTAAAAAGATGAAACGAAAAGGGAAACAAACCAGCGTTATCTTTTGGTTGAACATATGTTTTTATTAACACGTCTATTAAGAATAATTGTTTTATTTTAATAAATGTTGTTATAGAATATAAATTTTTATCTTATATTGTGATCACACTTATTTGATAAAAAATTAATTATAAAATAATCATTTTATCCGTTATTTTTATAAGAGAAAAAGAAAATTGTAAGAAACCATATCAATTAGGGATAACAATAAGTTGGGCCGAGCACAGATATGTCTATTCGTAACTCGACTCGCTAGATAAAACTGTACATGTTATCTGACCCGCTACCCGTCGAATATCCGCATAAAAAAAATCCGTGAATTTTTTACAACCCGCGGATATCAATTGATACCCGTTTTCAACTCACGAATATTTTTAAAAAATTATTTTATAATTTTTTAAATAAAATCTAAATTAAATTACAAAAGAAAATACAAATAATATTTAAAATATGTATCCAAATAAAATCAATGGACAAGTAAATAATAATTAAAACATAAATTCAAATTAATACAACTTAATAATAAAACATATCCAAATACAAATAATTTTAAAAATAATTATTTTAAAAGTAACATTCGAAGATTTATACTTTTTCTTCCATATCTTCATTATTCTTCGAAACGAAACATCCTTAATGTAGATTTGTCAGTTTCTTCAATGCATAATGTCCACCCCTAAGATCTTAGTAAGGATCCAGCTCAACACCACTCATACCGCAGACAAATCGAAAAAACTCATTGCTTTGTTCCACAATCATGACATATAACAAAGATGGAAGACCTAGATTAGTTTTAACAAAGTTCGATTTATTTAAATACTTTCCATGCAATTCCTCATCGAGAATACCCATTGTACAAACCACATTTAAAAATGAATCAAAACTGTAATTTTCAAATCTGATGTGATTTCTAAAAGGAGACTTTTTGGCCTTGTGATTTCTTTTTTTCAAACCTCTGTGAGTTAGGGCTAAACTATATGAAAGAACCAAATCGAGAGGTTTACTTTGACTCCACAGTGACCCATACCATTCATTTCATTGTGTACTAAATTGTGACTTTCGAAACACAAACACTCATTAACTGTTCATCTCAACTCATTGCAACCAAACCTAATATTATTTCTCAATCGACATACTTTTGGATATTTTCAAAGATCACAAAATAATATGTAATTTTTGCTTAATCAATACTCTATACATGGTTCAAACAAATACAAAAACTTAAAAGTAATAATATAACTTATAGGTAACTTTACTTTTATTATTGTACATATTTTTTAAAATTATAAAAGAATGGTGTTTAAAACAATACAAAATAAAATAAAATAAAAACCAAAGTAAAAACGGTAAATAAATAACAAGATATGGATTAAATTAATGTCATAAATAAATATGTATAAATTAATACAAATGTCCTCGGAGATAAATGAAATGAAATAAATGTATAAAAAGGAGTGTATGAATAGAAATAAATTAAATGATATAATTATAACTTATAAGTAACTTTACTATAAATAGGAAAGTTACCTATAATATAAATAACAAGATATGGATTAAATTAATGTCATAAATAAATATACCTACAAAAGTATAAATTAATACAAATGACCTTGGAGATAAGTGAAATGAAATAAATATATAAAAGGAGTGTATAAATAGAAATAAATTAAATGATATAATTATAAATAAATATTACTCATGCTAATTGAAGATAAATTAAATAAAATAAATAAACAGGTTCAATGCATAACTAGAACTAAATTTAATAAAAATAAACAAATAGGATGCATATAGAAATAAATTTAATAAAATAAACAAATCGGATAATGTGTAATGGAAAACAAGTAAAATGAAATAAACAAACCTAATTAACATATAATTAGAGGTAAATAAAATAAAATAAATAAATATAACATGTGTATATCTGAAGATAAATAAAATAAAATAAATAAATAAAACTACTACATAACTAGAAATAAATTAAATAAACAAATACGACTAGTGGGCAAATAAAAGTAAATTTAATAATATAATTATAAAGAAATAAAAAATAATACAACTAAAAATAAATAAAATAAAATAATATTAATACAAAATAAATAAAAACTTAATAAAATACACATAAATTTATTAAAACTGATATAAAAAGAGTTTAACCTAGCTTATCTTATGGATCAAAGTGACTCTCACTTCAAATTTTGTTTCTCTCTTGTTCTCTTTCTCTCTCTTTGTTTCTCTCTTTCTCATGTCTTACTTCTTTTCTACCTTTTCTTTCACATCATGCATTTATAACTCAAGTTTTATTTTATTTCTAATGATTTATTCTTTCAAGATTCTCATCGAAATCATAACTTTTATCTTTTCACATTATCTCTCCTTTTTTTTTTCTTTTCTTTCTCTATTATTTTTTCTTCTTTTCCTTTAAAAGAATAATTTTACCTATACATATAATTAGTATGTTTTCCAATTAATTAATATTTATTTTATTTTATTTTTTGTTTTCTTCTTATTATTTATTTTCATGTTTTTCAATTAATTAATATTTATTTTATTTTATTTTTTGTTTTCTTCTTATTATTTATTTTCATTTTACTTAGTCACAATATTTTCTAAAACCTACTTGATTTATTTTTTAGTTTTCAAACTTTATCCAAATAAAATATAAAATATTTTTTATTTGATTTTCATCACAAGAGTAAAAGCATAAGATTTTCTAACTTTTATTTTTAAAGTAAGGATAAAATAAATAATGTAGTTATTAAAAGTAGAGACATTACTCCATTCCTTAGGAATTTCATTCACAAAATTCATTTGGTGTTATTGGGATACATTCCTCTTATATTACTTTCTAATTTCCAAGTTGCATTGCTTTCTTCTCGTTGACTCCACAATACATTTACCATGTTTTTTTTCAAAGTTGTTTAATCATTCTTTTAATCCTTACAAGCAGCATATTATGCGCAAGGTTTTATTCTATTTGTGTTATATCCGACTTTATCTCCTGAAAAGTTATTGATGCAAATGACTTTAGAAAGGGAAGAATAAATAAAGTCTATACTCTTTATGTGCTTAATAAATTGAAACTATTAACAAATAGATCAAGAATAAAAGGGTTTTTATACTATTACTCCAATCTCAGGGCTACATTTAATTATCCTTTAAAGACTCTGTTTAAGAGGTTCTATTAATCAAATTTGATTACAAACGAGGACACAAACCTCTCTAACTTATACAAGTATAAACTTATCTAGGTATGACTAGTACATATACGTGTGATGATAATGTGAAATAGGCCATGTAGGCTGATCCATAGGCAAGAAAAGTGTAGGGTGGGCTGAGTATTTTAGCCCACTCGCCTGCTTATGCTCATCCCGCATAATTTAAGCTCACACAAATAAACTTCACAATATGAAGTATATTACAATGGCTAAGCTCAGAACCCATAATGTTTTTCACACACTACATTTTTTTCTTAATTTTGACTTTATAACTTTGAATTTTCTCTTGACTACTTTTTGTTCACTTGGATGTATATTGTATATATGTGACATTCTTGAACAGCTTGTCATCCATTTTGTGTTGCCCAAATGACATAAACACTTAATTTTTTTTTCATGATGTCCATAGCAAATATTGAAACAAGTATGTGATAGTTAATGTAAGATACTGTTGTATCTAAATTAGTTATTATCGAGTCTAAATGTGTTGTAAGCCAAGTTAGAATATCCTTAATTACAACATAATCAATTAAGGATAGTTATGGCATGAAATAGGTCAATTTAAAACGTATAATTCTCAAAACTATTATAATAATCGATTGTGTAATAACATAATTGATTAGGTCAAATTTGGGAAGGAAACATTGTTCTCATAATCGTTTTAATCTATTAAGAACATAATATGTTGGAAATAGGATGACTTAGTTTCAACACCAATAGGGGGGGGGCTGAATTGGTGAGGTTTAAAAATCAAAGTCTTTTTAAAATCCTTTTAACAAAGTATAAACCTTTACAAAGTTTCTTGAATCGAAAGGAATAAGAAGTCTAGATGTGTTGTAAGATAGGTTAGAATGTCCTTAATTACAACATAATCAATTAAGGATAGTTATAGCGTAAAATAGGTCAATTTAAAACGTATAACTCTCAAAACTATTATAATAATCGATTGTGTAATAACATAATTGATTATGTCAAATTTGGGAAGGAAACATTGTTCTCATAATCGTTTTAATCTATTAAGAACATAATATGTTGGAAATAGGAATGCTTAGTTTCAACACCAAGAGAGGGGAAGGGTGAATTGGTGAGGTTTAAAAATCAGAGTCTTTTTAAAATCTTTTTAGCAAAGTATAAACCTTTACAAAGTTTCTTGAATCGTAAGGAATCAGAAGTTTAAGTGCAGTGGAAATATAAAGTTAACTGTGTAAATTGTAAAGTCGACTTAAAGTAAAAGTGCAGGGAAAGAGAAAGCAAACACAAAGCTTTTATACTGGTTCGGCCTCAATGCTTACATCCAGTGTCCTTCCACAACCAGTAAGCCAATGCATTATATTAGTCAAGGTTTTTACAACAATATTTCTATAGAGATCTCCACATCAAAAATATAGATAATCTCTCTAACCGTTTAACTAAAAGTATAAGCAATCAACACAAAGATCTGCAACAAGATATCCCCTCTTTTGCAATTTTCAACCCATTTTGAACAATCCTCAAAGTGTCCAGAACTCCACGAGTCCTCCTCCTGTAATCCCAACAAGACATCAACAATCTTCCAAAGATTGAGAGAAAACTTGATCAATGCAAAGAACACCAGCAGTGTAGAACTTAATCAAAACAATAAGCACAATTCAGTTCCTCCTTAAGAAACTCTTCCAAGAAAGATATCCTCCGTCTTCTTGATGAGTTCTTGGAGCGTTTTTCTCAAGATCACAATCTGAAATAGCAAATGAAAATTGTTAGATCAACCAAAGTCTTTGTGATCAAGAGAGTCACGTCTATTTATAGTTTTCTATAAATCAGACGCTCTTGTAGTCGACTTTGCTACTAATGAAGTCAATTGTCATCAGACAAGTATAACAGTTAAGTCAAAATAGCAGCAGTCATAACAACCAAATTGATTTCACATTTAATACAATTGACTTTCATTTAATGCTTTAACAGACAATTAAAATATAGTCGTTGTAAATCAAAATCATTAACAAAATTTCAAAACACATAACTAACTAAGTCAAATTCATTGTGCATGCAATCGACTTAGACACTTCAACTTAGTTTTGAAATACTTTTCAATTCAAAATCACTCACAACACTGCTTTTGAAAATCTATGCAAAGTCACGAGTTTAAATCGATGTATTTCATAATGAAGTCAACTTCAAACTTGCAGATTTGCCACACAATATAAGTTCAACAAAGTGCATGTGGTTTTCTTTTCTTAATCATATGTAATGCATTCACAAAAGATGTATCAAGTATAAAATCAGTGAATACACATACATATATGAGAATCAACACAAACATGATCTTTAAGATATCATTCACAATAAGGAATTGAACATGTAAAACATAACAATACATATGTTATTAATAATGTGTTGTCATCATAAAAAACTAGAGCATTGTGAGATTAAGGTTTAACTAAACCAGTACTTCCCTTATCAACAATCTCAACATAATATAATCGATTAAACGGTGACTTTCGAAAAATTAATTTCTTTTACGTTAATCAATTAAATCAATAACATAATCGATTAATTGATTTCCTTTATTATTGGGTTTGAGACTTGAATGCTTTTATGAATTCACACGTAAACTCTAGAAAAGGGGGTTTGAATAGAGTTTAAAACTTTTTGCAATAAAGTATGAGACGTTGTTTGCAGGAGTTAGACTATCCACACACAATGTTCAACACTTAAGGATTTTTATTAAACATTTGAAAAAAATGGTAAACAAATAATAAAGAATAAGACTTATTTTTATATTACTTCACTCCAATTGACCACATCCTCTTCTCCTTTATGCACTCTTAAAGGGTGCCACTAATATTTGAAAATGTTACAACGAGTTTAACCACTCTTCATTTACAATGAGTATAACCACTCATGGAATCAAATAGTCCAACTGACTATATCTTTTATCTCCCCTGAGTTAAACAAACAAGTATTTTAAATCACTCCTGATTATACAAAAACAACAAAGTGTTTTTATAAAAACAAGTACAGATAAGAACTCTCTTAGAGAGGATATTTTGACGTAGGTGTATAGGCTTTTACGATAAGTCAGATGCTATGTGACTTTTGCAGAGGCAAACTATGATGCTTTTGCAAAGGCAACTATGTTGCTTGTATAGATTGAGCAAACAAAAAGGCATTGAGGAAACATTCATAGAATGTCTTTTTATCTCTTAACGTTTATGTGAAGTCTGTTTAGAGTAACATATATCGTTTAGGATTTGTTAACACATATATTGCATTTAGTGGTTATCCCAAACGATTCTTTTTGTACATTTTGTTTCGTTAGACGCTTTGGTTAAAGTTCAAAATAAGGGTTCCTAGACGATCTTGTCTTAATATTTTAATTAGTTAAGTCACTAATATAATTATTAAAGCAACAAGCTCTTATTTTATGAAATTCAAGAATGAAAATAGTTAATCGACTAACCAAATTATGTAATCGATTAAAATACTTAGAAAATGCATTCTCTTTAAAAACTTTCTTTCTTTTCCATTTCAAAGTAAGTTTTTCAAATTAAAATCATTTAAGATAGAGAATAATGGTGTAATTAGAGAAAAATCAACTAGAGTTCACTTGTTCATCAAGATTTAACCAAGATTGAGTTGTTTGAACAACTTCTTGCTTGACGTAGGTTTGATATGTAAAATTTACACATCAAGTGATATCTTTTTTCATTTTTTCCTTGTATTTTCATTCATTTTGTGTTGAAAATCATCTCTTGAGGTGTAGTGTGTGGTTATTAAGTGAAACATCACTCAAATTTATGGTTCTTAAAGTGTTTATTTAAGAATTTACCTAGATAATAGTTTTAGGATTATTTAGGTGGATTTGTAATTCTAAAAACCGTTGATCTTAGTGAAAATTTCTACCTAAGGCTTTTAAATCAAATAGTATAAAATTTATGTCTTGTTTTTTTTTTCTTTCTTCAAAATTTCTTTCTTTATCACTTTGTAATATATTTGGATCTTGCTAAGGCTTATCATACAAATTTTGTTAATTGGTTAAAAATAATATTAATGTAAATTGTTTTGAAAGTTGAAAATTGTCATAGTTTTCATACAACCAATTTAAGCCCTTTCTTGGTTGAAAGGTAATAGCCATTACAATTTTAACATTATAGCCCTTGAAATGGTAGTTGTTGGGAATTGTTGAATCTGATTGGTTTGATTTGGCATTAACATTTTCCAAAGTCTTCTCATCATTTTTCTTTTTAAGGAATTGGTCAGTAATTTCTTCAATTTGATCTTTGAATTCGACATATTTTCATTGAATCATATAATGTAATGTTTTGTTAGCAACAATATCCAATATTTATGTCAATAACGTTAGTCAATGCACGAACACACTTTAGACTAAACAAAATATTTAAGCAAATAAATCATTGTATTATTTGTTCAATACATGAGATATATATCGTCTGATCAACAATTCAACTTCCTGAGTAAACATTATTATTCACATTTGTATGGTCTCGTTCGTACACACAATTGGATTAATACAATATTATTATAATAGTGTTTATTTCCATCAAAACTTCTAAATACAATTGATCATTTAACAAGTTTTGTCTTATCTGGTTCTAACAAGAGGGTCATGAATATATTGATAAAATTAGGACACATGAAAGCCATTATGAAGTTTCAAAAGGCTTGGATGTAAAGCAATTTGATATGTGACAAAACCAATCCATTTAAGGATTTAAGAAGGCCCTATGAATTTGGGTGAAAGTGTTCTAGATTTGAGAGCTTTACCAACCCCAATTATAGGTGTAACTTATAGGAAAACATGATCCCTTTCTTGAACTTCAAGGGGTTTCCGTCGTTTGTCATAATAAATTTTTTCCTATCTTGAGAAGTTTTCATATTTTTCCTAATCATGTTAGTTTTATTAGTTGCTGGTTGAATTATATCTAGACTCAAAATTAAGGAATGTCCATTCTCATACCAACACCATACGATTGTACATCTTCTCCCATATATAGCCCCATATGGAGTCCTTCTTATGCTTGAGCATAAACTATTGTTATAAGTAAACTCTATTAGTGGTATAAATTGATGCCACCTTCAAACTTTTCTAAAGCATTGACTCTTAACAAGCCTTCTAAAGATTGGATAGTCTAAAAGATTATCCATTAATCTAAGCGTGATAAGTTAAATTAAGTCCGACTTTTATTCCCAAGGATCTTTGTAAACTATTCTAAAATCTATAGGTGAAACGAGAGTTTCTATAAAAAAATTATATTAGAAGGTACACTATATTGCTTGATAATTTCTTTTTTGTACAAATGAGCTAACTTTCTAAAGAAACTATAATGTTAATGGGTAGAAAGTTAGTAGACTTTGTTAATCTATCTAAAATGATCCAAATTGCATCATGATCAAACATATTGTTTGGTGAACATGTCATACAAATTTATGGATATGATTTCCCATTTCTAACATCTAAGGATTGTAGTTCTCTATAAGGCTTTTATATGTCCTAAATTTTTTTTCTAACACACTTATCAACATGCAACAAACTCCATCACTACTTTCTTCATCCCAAACCACCAAAACATTTTCTTCGTCTTGATATGTTTTTGGGGCGCCGGGATGAATACTTAAGCTATTATTATAAACTTCCTCCATTATTAGTTTTCTAAGCTCTTATTTTGTATCTCTAGACTTAATAATTCTACTAAAATCCTTTTCAAATTCATAATCCTTTCCTTCAATTTTTGTTGTCAACATTTCTTGTAAAATTTAATCTTTTTGTTGAGCTTTCTTTATTTCATCCAAGAATTTGTAATAAAAATGCTGCCCAAAACTCAAATCGTAATTTCCTGAGGCGTGTAGATTACTGTCCTTAAGGACTTATCCGCGGTGTGTTGCACAAGTCCCTCAGGATACAACAGGAACTTCTCGAGAATATTCGAGGATCACAGAACTAGCAAGAAACTTTGATAGAGCTTATACCCAGGATAAATTTTAGAGGAGGAAAATAAGAAAGAAGAATGAGAGAAGACTTATTTGGGATGTGATTTGGAATGGAGAAAGAGTTCTCTATTTATAGAGCTAAGGGAGAATAAAATCAATAAAAACAATAAATAATTTGACCGTTGCAGCACTTAAAAATTTGACTGTTGCTAATTAATAAAAATATTAACGTTGCAAAATGTTTATGGACGTTGCACAACTTTCAATTGCAATAAAATAGTAATATTTTACAACAATCCCCCACATATTGCAAAAGAAAGTTGAGAAAAAAATAAAAGAAACTTTTATCCTGGGTCTCATAGGATGTAATGCATCGGAGCTGGTATAGCAAACTATATGAATCAATCTTATATTGAGATACTTAACACATAGTGTAGTTGGTATAGCAAGCTATATGAACCAAAGACACTTGACGTGTGTTAGAGGTTTATCAATCACAATACACCCTCACAATCCTTGTTGTTATCGCTGTGTTGCACTTACTAGGCCATGCACGTGCCCGGTATTCATGAGTGCTCTAGAGATCATGCCAAGATCTCATGCAAGCAACTGCACTCAATACTCATATAGGTGATTTCATCAACTGCAAATCATACACCACCTATAAAGGATATAAAAATCATTAAAAAATTTGTTTAAGCTAAAATTCTTTCACCACATAGGATTTTAATGACAAAGTTTAACCTCTCAATAATGCAGTCTCTAGCACTTTCACACACACCATAAGAAGGGACATAATTGATTAAAATCAATTTAGTGCTATCAAAACTAACAAGTGACTTGTTTTTACCCATATGAACCTTATTCATGGGATCTCCAATCACAAAGGTTGGGTTACCATCACTTGTTTCTTTGCAAGTAGCTTAAGTCTCATTCCCCTCGATGTATGTTTCTAGTATCATTTGTCTTCCTAGGGTTTTTGTTAGAGGATCCGCTAGATTTCGTTCTGATTTCACATAATCAATGGAAATAGTTCCACTCTTTAGCAGCTACTTCACCAAATTCTTTTTTTTAGCTATAGCTATTGCCGATTGACAATCATAGTGTATTAACATCGATGGGGTTGGTTTCATTCCTATTGGAATATTTTCTAAGAAGTTTTTCAACCACTCAGCCTCATTTCCAGTCGTCTTAAGACCAACAAACTCAGATTCCATTGTTGATCTTGCAATAATAGTTTGCCTGACTGATCTCCATGTAATCGCACCACCCCCAAGTGTGAATACATAACCAATGGCGGATTTTATCTCATATGAATCAGAGATCCAGTTAGCATCATTGTACCCTTCAAGTACAACGAAAAATCCACTATATTCAATGGTATAATTCATTGAACCTCTTAAGTATCTCTCATAAGTCTAGAAAGTGCATCTCAATGTTCTTAATTTGGATATTAAGTGTACCTACTCAGTCTACCTACTACATAAGCAATATCAGGTCTGAAAAAGCTCCAATTGTTTGACTGAGATAATAATTCTCTTCTATTTTTCATTAAATTAAACTTCTTAAAAAATTTCTCAATGTATAATTTTAGAATAATAATATACTATCTCAATTCCTTATGATTCCAACTTATAAAATTACATACATTGAATAGATTCTATTACCAAACTTCCTTTTTATTAATTTTAGAAGTGCATGCATATTATTCTTAATTCTCTGACATTTCAAACTGCATAATAATGAGTTATTAATAACGGGTCATTAAGCCCAATTAGTCCAGCCCAAGCCCAACCAAAATTCCAGGGTTTCCTCGGTTAGAAGAGAGTTCCCAACGCCGACAACCGTAACTCCATGGCAGACTACAACAACACCTTCATTGGCGCCACTAAGATTTCTAACAACAGCCACAGGGAACCTCATATCCCAAAACGCGCAATCACCAACCCAAATCGAAAATTTCACAATCTCTAATCGCAAAAATCAAAACAAGATCAAACCCCAAACGCGAAACAACAACCAAAATTTGGTGAGCACCCGAAACCCTAACTCGTAAAATTGGAAGAGGGGGAAGAAATGTTTCGTGTTTTGATTCGTGCCCTGAATCCATAAGAGTAAGGGAAAGAACTTTCCCGTGCACGCTGCAACTCTCAACGCGCTCTATCGCGCAGTCGTCGCGTTCTCTCCGCGCCTTCGCCACACCATCGCAAGCAAAAGTTCATGCCATCGCTACCATAACGCATAGACCAAAACCAAAAGTTCTTTTACACAACATTGCATTCAGCAGTTTTAAATCAAACCGCATATATTTCTGGCGGTTTTAAATCAAACCGCATATATTTTCGGCGGTTTTAAATCAAACCGTCCTAAAGCTTTGAAGAGGGTAAAACTTTAGCAGCAATGTAGGAAGAAACCCGTAGCAGCACTCTTAACAGAGCTGGTGGAAGACTTGAACACTCTGGGCATTGCACTTCCTAATTTCGAGCCAGGAAACTATTAGTCTCACAGAAGGAAGTTCATGCACCCCGCCCTTTCCTCTTCCCCTTTTAAATACTCTTTCTTCTTGCTTCCAACGCCATACCTCATCGCCACTCTCACCCTCACTCTTTCGCTCTCTTCCTCCCTCTCCTATCGCAACACGCGTTCTCCTTTCGCCCTACGCCGTCTCTTTCCTGCAACTGCAAGTAACAAACCCTAATCTTACTTTCGCTCTTTTTACTCAATCTATTGGTTTCACTTAATTGCTTAATCGAGTTTCTGTTTTGCATTGTGAGTTATGTGGACTCCGCGTTGCGGATTTCAGAAACCTATAAGGTGCGCGATCTGGAGATAAGGCATGTGTTCAAGCTATTCTTTTACGAGATTGTAATTTCGCTGCTCGATTTTATGCTGATCGATTGGGGATTTCAAGGGACGTTTAGTGAGAAATCGAGTTTAGTTGTTGCAGATAAGGGTAAGGATTGTAACCGGAAGCAGAAGGCTACTATTCTGCTGTAGTTTGTTCTCTTGAACATGTATTATCTCCTACTTTGTATTTGATTTTGTTTTGTCCGTAATTGTTGTGGTGATTTGTGTGAAACATGTTTTTGTTTTATTGTATTAATATATTTCCTTGCTCTGTAGGATTTGTGCTGGGAATTTGACTAATATTTTTCCTCATCTTGTTGTTGATTATGTATAATAGGCCTAAAAAATTCAATTGTCTACAGCAGAGGTTGCAATTTCTTGAATCCCTTGAATTGGCCTCATCAGAGCTAAAATTAGTAAATCAAGTCCTAACAAAAGTGTCTGCAAACATGCATGGAGTTTCTCGTTTTGATTACTCCCTAAGTAAGCATCGGCTGGTTGGGACACTCATCAATATGGGATCATGTAAGATACCGTTGAGATGCAACTACCGGTTTTGTTAATCTCCTTATTGGGTTCCCTTTGACATTTATATGGAGAATGTTATGGATTTTAGACAAATTCCTATAAAATCAGCTATTAATGTACTTACAGGTAAATTCTCTAAGTGAGTTTTCATTGGATTTATTATTTCTTAATGTTAACAACTTATTTTCAGAAAGTTATGTGGATTCAGTTTCCTTATATTCATCAACTACTTGTAGAAGGAATCAAGACACTTCAAATGCTAAACAGGCCAACTGGCAAGAAACTTTTATAGCACTTTCCTAATATTTCAATACTTGTTTTCATTGAAATATAAACCAAAAATTTAACTTATCATCATACCCTCATGGTTGATTGCAAGAACGTGATCCTTATTCCTCATCTTGTAGCTCGTCTATGTGTACTTTTATTCATTGTCTTCTTGGCAATTGCAAATGTTCAAAAGGATGCCTTTAAACATAATTTGAACATAATTTGTCTTCTATTCAAGTGTTTATGGAATCAGAATATACACATGAAATGAAAAGTGATGATTCCATGAAACGTGAACTGATGTCATCTTCTCAAGTCCTTCTCTGCTGGAACCTATACTTTTAGTTCTATTAACAAATGAAAGCTACTAATTAAGGACTAATTTTTTTTCTGTTTGTTTTCATTTTTTCTTCTAATATATTGTGATGACATCCCTCTCTGGTTTTCATGCAGTTCTAAAAAATCTTCTCATCAGGGTTGCAAGACATTTTGTGGCATACAGAAGAAAAAAAATTAAGCATTAAGGTATCTTGAAAGAGAAAGTTTTGATCATGTAACATTTTATCCACAACAAGTTCTTGAATAGGGTCACTGTTTCAGTGATTTGTTTGATTAATCACTGAATATCTATTGTATGTTCGAGTTTAGCTTTTCTGACAAAGCTAAGTTTGTAAAGTGCTCGAATTATTATATGATATGACATTAAATATGTCTAAATAAGATCTTGAACAGAGATATAAAAAGTGATTCTTGGAATAGATCTTATTTAAATAAGTACTTAAAATAATATTTAATATATTGATTATTTATGACATAATGAGTTAGAAGAATATTTGTTAAATGTTTGAAAAAATAATATTTAATAAGTTTTATGAAGATGACAAATTCATAATTCTATTTCTGATTAATATGACTCAACAAGAAAAAAATTACAAATTAAAAATGTTATAAAAAATTTAAGTGTTTATGGAATCAGAAATTAAAAACATGTTTATTTTTAATTTTTAGCACCAGATATATATTATTTTTTAAGTTTACAAATGAATTTTGTTTTTAATTTTACAATTTATTTTATATAATAATAATAATTATTTTTGTTTCATATTATTTTAATTTAATATTAAATATATTTCATGTTAATCACATTAATCAAACCATTAAAATAAATAAAAAAATTAAATTAAAGATGATGTCCTGAACAAAGATGATAACGATGAAGGAAAATGGTACAAATAGTAGTTACGGCGGTTTTGTAGAAAACCCTATTAATCTCGATGGATGTTATAAAACCTCTACTAATTTCGACGATTCTTGAAAAACCCCTGTTAATTTCGATGGTTTTTGCAAAACCTCTGCTAATCCCGGCGGTTTTTGCAAAAACCCCTACTAGTCCCGGCGGTTTTTGCAAAACCCCTTCTAATCCCGACGGTTTTTGCAAAACCCCTGCTAATCCCAGCGATTTTTGCAAAACCCCTGCTAATCCCGACGGTTTTCGCAAATCCCCTACCAATTTCGACGCGGCTTTTCCCAGTGGTTTTTGCACCTTTTTTCCAGGGGTTTTGCAACCCCGAGAACTGTATTTTGCAGGGGTTAAAACCTCCGCTAACGTTAAAAATAACCCCTACTAAAATTGTGTATTTTTGTAGTGTTATTTGGGGAAGAATTTAAGGAATTCAATTAATTCCTGACAGAATTCAAAAACGTGAATTCTAAAGGCAGATTAATGTTTAATAATTAAATATGGTATATTCATGATTGAAAAGCTTGTCAAAAATTCCAAGATCATACAATTATAGTTCAGACATCCATGGACAACTTTCAAAATTAATTTACAATTAAACAAATAAATAAATGAATACTCAAAATCAATAATACAATCACATTCTTCATATAATAACATAAAGGTGAGCTTTCCATACCTTTTTGACTTTTGATAGTAATGAGATTGAAATTTAAGTCCTTAAGATTGTAATAAAAATGCTGACCAAAATTCAAACCGTAATTTCCTGAAGTGTATAGATCACTGTCCTTAAGAACTTATCCGCAGTGTGTTGCGCAAGTCCACCAGGATACAACAGGAATTTCTCGAGAATATTTATCCGCAGTGTGTTGTGCAAGTTCACCAGGATACAACAAGGAACTTCTCGAGAATATTTATCCGCAGTGTGTTGTGCAAGTTCACCAGGATACAACAGGAACTTCTCGAGAATATTCGAGGATCACAAAACTAATAATTTTTAGAGGAGGAAAATAAGAAAGAAGAATGAGAGAATACTTATTTGGGATGTGTTTTGGAATAGAGAAAGAGTTCTCTATTTATAGAGCTAAGGTGAATAAAATCAATAAAAGACAATAAAAACAATAAATAATTTGACCGTTGCAGCACTTAAAAATTTGACTGTTGCTAATTAATAAAAATATTAACGTTGCAAAAAGTTTATGGACGTTGCACAACTTTCAATTGCAATAAAATAATAATATTTTACAACAGAATCCATAGAGATTTCTACCATTCCTATTGGATCTCAATTCTATAGCTAAGATAAATTCTCTTAATGATTCTATTAAATCTAATTCCTAGGTCAACAGAAAAATGAAACTAGTCACTCATGACCATAGTCAAATATACATTCGAAGAACAACATAAAATTGTTTCAATCAAAATTTTATCAAAGTTAAGAATAAACTTCAATGTACACGTTATAACAAATTATGAAAAGTAATTTTTCCAAATCATCCGAACAATTAAAGATGTAATATAAACGATTTACGTTTAATTATTTGTACTAAATCTAAAATGATAACTAAGGTTCACTTAGTGTTTAGCTAAAACTATAATAAATCTCAATATAAATTATTAGGTAGTTGTGTAATTCTCATTAAAAATGTTGGTAAAATCATATTTATTTCTAGATAATATTAGTCAATTATTGGCCCACAAAAGAGATATATACTCATTTATCTAATCCTAGTGAAGTTGAACAAATATCATATATTCTCAAATTTGCCTAATGAATATTCTAGTCCAAGGTGCTATTCTAAGTATCTAGATATTCACCTACTTAGTAAAAGCTTCCTTAAACCATACAATGATGTGCCTTTCATCCCGAAGTGTACTACATTATGACATCCCTAACATAAACACTTATTCATTGGTTTGATCTCAACTCTATTGCAGCCAAACCAAAGACTTTTTCTCTACTAATATACTCTTGGACATTTTTAAAGATCACTAAATGTGATCACCATTAGCAAGTCCTATTTCTTTGACCAATAATTTGTATCATCCAAATAAATACAAAAGGCATAGAAATAATAATGTAACATGCAGATAACTTTCTTTTAACCAAGTTCACCAAATAAAAAAATATAACTTTTACTTTATATATATATATATATATATATATATATATATTCAAATTATAAAAAATGATGTTTAAATAAATATAAAATAAGAACAAAAGTTTTGAAAACAACTTTTTTGGTCGCATAAAATATTTATCAAAATTTAACAAGTTAACTAAACTTCATGCAATATAGCTATCGTGTGTCAATTCTCTCAAGGATGCAATTGTATGAATGTATTCATTATTAAACATCATTCTCTAAAAAAAAAGTAAAGAGAGGGGGTTGTTTGACAATAAATTAATAATTATAAAACAAAAGAGTGATAAAATAAATTGAAAAAAAATAATGAAAATTTATGCAACAATTTTTTTTTAATTTTTTTATAAGGATAAAAACAAAACCGTGATAAATAAATTGAAACAAAATAATAAAAATTTAAATAACTAGAATTTATTAAAATAAAGAAAATTCGAGTGTCTCAAACAATTTAAAACGAAACTACATGAATTTATAATGATTACGATAAATTAAAAGAAACCACAAAGCGAATAAAAATACCAATTAAATTGAAACCAAAAATCATAAATAGATAAAGATGTCTAGAAATAATTGAATGAACACCTAAAAAAAATTGATAAAATAAATATAAACTTAAATTAAGTTGAAAATTTATTCAACCCAATGATGTGAAAAATTGAAAGCACTCGAAACTAACTTTGAAATTATTAACCAAAAAGTGAGTGATATATTAAATAAATAAAAAGAAAACAAATAAATTAGATGCCAATTTGGGAATGATTCACTAGTGCAGAATCACTCTTTAACGTCATCCCATAGATGTCGGTTATGGTGTTGAGCGACATATATGACTGACCGATGATATTTTAGTAAATAAGTTGGCGATATGGACGTCGGTTTTGATATAAACCGACGTCTATAATAATGTATACGTCAGTTTTACCACAAACTGACGTCTATACTGCTACAATTAATGCGATTCACTTATCACGTAGGCAAATAGACGTCGCGTCTTCCAGCACCGACGTCCAAATGGCCTGAAAAAGGCATGTGAAAAGTCTATTGGACGTTAGTTTATACAGGGGATCGACGTCTATATGGCTGCAATTAATGCGATTCAACCACCGGCAGGCAAAATAGACGTTCATTTGTTCAGGACTGACGTCTATAAGCTTATAGACGTCGGCGCTTCAAGGTCCCCGTCGTCTACTGGACTGACCGGATACTGAAACATAAATTCGTTCAGCGCTTGAGAAGTCACTACCCTTGCATCCAACGTCTAAATGGCCTGAAAACGGGCAGGTGAAAAGTCTATTGGACATCGGTTTATACAGGGCGCCAACGTCTATATGGCTGCAATTCATGCGATTTACTTACCCGTAGGCATAATAGACGTCCATTTGTTCAGGACCGACGTCGGCTCCCCCAGGTCCCCGTCGTCTACTCGACTGACCGGATACTGAAACGTCACTTCGTTCAACGCTTTAGAAGCCACTACCCTTGCATCCGACGTCAGATTAGTGAGGTAACCGACGCAGTGGACGTCGAATTAGTGAGGTAACTGACGCATCATTTCATGTTTAAGTAACCGCGAACTAGCAGTTACGTGCATCGTCTTCTTCCTCCTCTTCGTTTCTCTCTATCGCAGTTACGCGCAAAATCTTCTTCCTCCTCTCCATTTCTCTCTGTCGTAGTTACGCGTACAATCTTCTTTCTCCTCTCCGTTTCTATCTGTCGCAATTACGCGCACAATCTTCTTCCTCCTCTCCTTTTCTCTGTTTCGCGGTTAAGCATTGCAGGTGCATTTTTATTTTTTTTATTTCAACCATTTAAACTTTGTTTTAGTCTGATTAAATTGGTTTCTTCATCATATATCATCTACTAACCGATTAAAATGTGTTTTAGTGTAGTTTTGATCCTCTCTTTGGGTAACGTAGTACAACATTCTACCATTGCTAGCTTCCTCACAAGAAAAGCGGCGTCTTTTGTATGTTTCATGGCGTTTCGACCCAAAATGGAACATGGGTCGGTGCCTAGTTTTGACCCAGGTTCGGTTTCAGGTTGAAATGTCATGAGATATGCAAAAGATGCAAGTTTTTTTTTGTGGGGAAGCTAGCGAAGGGAAAGTGTGGTACTAGGCTATCAAAAGACAGGATCAAAACTGCACTAAAACACAATGGCTATATTAGAAGTCGGTTAATGCTATGTCGGACGTCTATAGTGAAGATAGACGTCGGTTAGTGCATAGACCGACATCTATATAACATATTACATGTCGGTTTTGGCATATTCCGACGTCCATATAGACGTTGGGGATGGCATGAACTAACGTCTAAATAGACGTCGGTTATATGGAATTTCGACGTCCCATTGATGTCACCCGTATATACGTCGGTTGAGAAAGTGACGTTAAAAACCCAAATTAACATACGTTAAACAACGTTTCTGAACTAGTGATGGTAATATATTAAAGGTGGCTGTGAATGACGAAGGTATAAAAGTGAGGTATGATTAAATATAGGAAATTGTGATTAAATGTAATAAAATAAAATTATGAATACAATAAAAATAAAATAAAGTATTTGATTTAAATAAAATGGCTAAACAAGTGGCAAAAACAAATTAGACCGAGAGCATGGATGAATAAAAAATCTAGGATAATATAAAACTAGAAGATTAAATAGAAAACGCAAAATATATTAATAAGAGAACTAATTAAGAAGTTGTGAAGGCTCCTTGTTATTTGTCTTAAACACTACAAGTCAAAATTAATTGAAAATAAAAGACAAAGAAGGAAGGCTTTTTGCCCTAACCCAATGTAGTGTACATTGTGTTTTGTTTCAAATATGTATTCATAGAAGACTGACCAAGAGCATTATTACATACTAAAATTGAAATTAATTACAATAAAGTAAAATTGATTGGGGAAATTCAACTTTTTACTAATTTGAATGATCAGAAAATATATGACATTTAATTCTTGAAATTTGTTGGTCTTTAATTTAGATATTTGGCTTCTAGTAAGAAGGGTCTTAAAGGGGTGTTGTAGAAAGAGGATTGTTCTTTCTACTTTGTGTTTTTTCCTATATTAGATTGGTAAGTTAGTAAGAAGATTATATTTGAGAATTGGTCTCTGTAAGTCTTGTTGTATTAACTCAAATCTTTATAGTGAAAGGTATTTCAATCTAAGATTGATTGGAAGGGACTGAATGTAGGCATTGAGGCCGATCCAGTATAAAATGTTGTGTTTATTTTTAATCTTTTAACTTTTTACTGCATTGTTTTCTTTATTGTTTTGCGTGTTAAAGATCATTCTAAAGATTCCAAAAAGATAGTAAAAGAAATCATTTTCATTAAAAACCAATTCACCCCCCTCTTAGTAAGAGAAATAGGCCTAACATTTACGGTTGAAACCTGTAATGGTTATAATACTTGTAAACCAAAAATGGTTAGAATACTTTTAAACCAAGAGTGGTTAAACTTGAACTCGTCATGTTGACTAGGTGAACCAAGAGTGGTCAGAATACTTGTTGTAAACTTTGAGAAGTAAAACTCGTGTAATCTTTGTAAAAGATTGGTGGAATCCCTTAAGAGTTCTTAAAGAGAAGTGAACGTAGCCCAGGTTGAGTGAACCCATATAAAATTTGTGCTTTAATGCTTTTCTATTTGAAATCTTTTCCATTTACAAATTCTATAGAAACCAACATCTAAACTTCTCATACAAAATATATCTTTCATAAACCATTAGACACTGCTTTGCGAAAAGTTTTCAAAAACACTATTCACCCCCCTCTAGTGTTTTTCTGTGTTTTCAAACCACTAAGAGAATCTGCTTTGAACAAAGCCCAAACAATGCTCTTAAAGGGTCAAAGATTATCATACTCAGGACTCGTCATCGAAGTCCACACATATTGGCAACCATGATCGTAATAGCAAAAGTCCACCAAAAACTCAACATCATTATATCCACACATATACAAAAAAGGAAATAAAAAAATAAAGTCAACAAGCAAGAAAGAAAGTTCCCCTCACAACACAAGATACTCATACACCCATATACCCATGAAGCTCATAAAATCATGAAAATGTATTCTTTCATCAAAATATCATTTTTCTCCAAAACATCATTTGAACCATATACCCAAATAAATTATCAATTTATCAAAATCTCAACATATTTTAAATAAAAATTCTTTTAAACCTCAAAAGATATTAATCAAATAAAAGATCAAAACCTAATTAACTTTTTAACAAAACATTTTGGTAGAAACTTTCTAGTTTCCCTTACAAGATCTATTATCACAACTTACCATATCTACACAAGCACAAGCACAAACAATAAAGAAATAAAGTAAACAAGAAAGGCAAAGCACAAGAAAGGCAAAGCACAAGATCTATTATCACAACTTACCATATCTACACAAGCATAAGCACAAACAATAAAGAAATAAAGTAAACAAGAAAGGCAAAGCACAAGAATGTTAGCCCTCCTTACCTCTCACTCTTCAGTTATTTCTTCTTCCCCTTCAAAACTCAACCTTTAAAACTATCTCTCTTCTTTCTTGACTTGTCATTGCTTTTATTAAGAATATCCTGGTAAGCCTTGTCCTCCACTATATTTATAAGCCTAATATCTCTAAGGAAAATACAATATTTTATTCTCACATATTAATATCTAACAATGTATAGCAATATCTACGAGTATCTCATAATTTCTAACAATATTAAAAGATATATAAGAATATCTAATATCTTTTTAATTGGATAAATATTCACCAAACTTGGGTTTTTCGTTTTGCACATTGGAACAACCACCCAACTTGGGTTTTTTGTTTTCTCTGCATAATTCATCTTTGGTTAACATTTATGTTAGAAAATAGATGCCTAATATCTCAAGCCAAAAGGGAGGGTGAATTTGATTTTTCTTTAAAAATTTGATCTTTTTTGCAAAATCTTTGGTTTTTTTGAAATCACTAAAACAACAAGTGATAAATCAACAATAAAAGAGAAAGGATAGAGAAAGATTAACTCAAGCAATTTATACTGGTTTGGCCAAGCCTACATCCAGTCTTCCTTCAACAACTTGAGTTGAAGGGATTCCATTATAATGATAGAGTTACAAGAATACAGAGATATTCTCTCTCAATGTACTTCTCACCGCACTCAAAATCACTATAGCAAACAAGAGGTGAACACCCTCCCACTCTTACCAAACAGAAAAAAATCACAACTCTCTTACCACCTTGATAATAATCCCAACTCTCAATGAGAACACACACGACTCTCTCCCCTGGCACATGTACACAAGAACACAATCCACAGTTTATAGAAGATGAAATTGATCTTCCAAGTACACTCCAGTAGTGCAAATTCAATCAGAACAATTCAGCCTAATTTCTTGATAAAATCTTGATGTGTAAAACCAAAATTTGATCCTTGATTCTTCAAGTCTCTTCTTAGACGCTCCTGTAATCAAAACTCAATGAAAATGTTACTTATGAAATTGATTGCAATTGAAATTGAAACAACACGCAAGATAATTATTTATAGGATTTTTTTTGAATCCTGACACATTTTAATTGATTACGAAATTTATGTAATCTGTTAAGCTTTTTCTTCTACTTTAACATATTTGCCTCTGTTTTGATTTAACAGGTTATTCAACGCATGTAATTAAGGTTTTAAATGAAATTGATTTTGACAAAAGAAACATACTTAACCGATTATGAAACTTATGTAATCGGTTATGTCAATACTTAAAGCAAATTTTCAAATCAATTTCCATTCTAAACAAATCAATACACTAATGAAACATATATTGGCATAACAATGTGTTCTAATCGATTATACAACTAATGTAATCAGTTATTACAAGACTATTTGCCCCTGTTAAACATACAAGTGATATGGAGAAATCTAATAGATGATATACATTGCTTAACCGATTATTTCTTCTAGAAATGAAATGATCAATCTGTTTTAAAGCATGATTCATCAACAAACAATGAATACATATATCAAACATATCAAAACACAAACACAATGAGGATAAAGCAATTGTAATGTCATTTGTTGTGCAAGAAACCATAAAACCATTTTCTTGTTCATCATAAAAAACATAGATATATAGGGTAGGTATAGCTCCCCCTATCAATAGTTTGTATTCTCATCCTCTACACTTTATGATGCATTTTTGTTTCCTAATGTATTGTAAGTTCATTTCTATGGCCAATTAAACTCTTTGTATTGATTCCTTGAGTAGAATGTGATGAAACTTGGATGCTTTTGGCTCTTGTTTCTGTTTGCTCTTCATCTTGAATATGCCTTTTAATATAAGAAATTAATTTATGCGTGCTTAATATGTAGTCTGAGTATTTTGTGTAACCTGGCTTGTTTATGCTTAATGAATGAAGTTTGTGTTATTGACAATGTTTCAAATATTTATGAATGTGTGCATTGCTTACATGCATGATGAAACTTGTTTTAAAATCTAGTTAGTTGGTTAATTTCGATTGGATTTGGAGTAAAAAAAGGCCCAAGTTTTGTAACCTATGTTAAGTGAAATCATATTTCAATCAAAGAGTCAATATGATTTCATCACTATTCATCACTAGTAAGCTATTTGCGTTTTGAATATGCCAAACCCCTTGACTTGTGTTGGATTTAAACCTTTGATTGAGAATAATGGTCAAAGGGAGACTACTGATAACGGTTGAAAATATCGTTATTTGTGATGTAATTTTGATACTAAATGCACCCTATTCTGCTTTCAAACTTGCTTGGAATCATGTTTTTCTTGTTGAGTTGTGTGAATAAGAGAGTTGAGGTTGAATTTGATGATTTTATGACTAATTTCCCTTGTTTTGGAAGAAAATGAGATAATACGCAAAGCAGAGGTGAAGTGTCAAGGAGACGGAGCTCAAAAAGGCTTGGAAAAGCACCAGAAGGGAGGAATGCTCGAAGCTTGGGCACCCTTTTTGGAGGCTTGGGCGCAGAAGAGTGCTGCTCACCGCCTTGGCGCCCTTTTTTGGGCGTCTGAGCGCTAGAAGCACGAAGCTTGGGCGTCCCTTTTGAAGGCTTAAGCGTCAAGGACTATCTCACACCGCCTGGGCGCCCTAAGTGGGGTGCTTGAGTGCCAACGACATGGGCCAAACCTTTCTTTCTGTTTTGTCTTCGTTCTATTTAAAGGACTCAAGCGTCCTAGGTTTTGGATCTTTGGTTGAAGGAGCGCAGCTGCACACTCTTTGACTCTCTGAAGGCGGATTTGGATGCGGGAGCTTCCATTCCCAATTTCAAGGGTTTTTCTATCTCATTCTTCTCCATTGTTCATCTAGTTTCTCCATGTATGTGGGGAACTAAACTCTATTTGTTGTTGGGGGATGATGTAACCTTGTGAAATCTCATGTATTTGAATTGATTCTTAATAATATATGCTTTTTCATTAATTATTAGAGTAATTCATCTGTTTCAATGCTTGTTGTGTTTAACTCATTCATTAGCATGATTTATGAATTGCATGAGTGTTGGGAGGTTCCTTACAACTTAGTTTCTTGTTGAATTACTCCCAAGAGTAATATTTCTTAGGGATGAGGGTATGAGTCTTGGTCGTCTTAAGCTCTTGATCTTCACATTTAATTATTAGGAATGCTAGGAATTGCATGAACTGGTAATTAAGGACAATCTTATTTGACGAGGGATCGGGTTTAAGTGATTTAGTGAGTGACATTAACATTAATGCATAAAGAAGAATTCTTACATACATGAAAGGGAACTTGGTGAAATCTAACTCCAACAACATACTCATCTCATATTTGACAACATTAGTTCATTATTATGCTACTCTGCTATTGATAAATTGCATTCATATTTATTTTTCTGTTTTTTTTGCATCTGAAACCAATGATCTCGTGCCGAGAGTCTCTTGGGACACGATACTTGATCTTACCATTTTATATTACTTGTGCGGTTCGGTACACTTACCGATTCATCCAACAACTACCTTGGAAGAACTTCTCGTACTACATTTTAAACTATTTATTTGGTTGGGTACAACACCGATCAACGATCAATTCGTAATTAGATATAAATGAAATGAAATAAATAAACAAGACAAGTCATAATTGGAATTAAATTAAATAAATAAATAGGATCAATGCATAATGAGAGATAAATTAAATAAATTAAATAAACAAAAATAATGTGTAACTAGGGATGACAATGGGTCAAGTTGGGTACAGATAGTGCCTATCCGCAACCCGACCCGAAAATGAAAACTCCACTCGCAACCCGCTTCCTACCTGCACGGATATCCGTTTCAAAAAAAATCTGCGGATATTTTAAAACCCGTGGGTACTCGTGAATTTTAAAAAATATATATTTTATACATTTAAAAAATAAAATTTAAATAAAATTACAAAAAAATTATATAGAATTTGATATAAATGAAATAAAATGTAAACTAACATTTTTTTAATTAAATTTAATCTAAAAAATATAGAAATTAATTTTATTTTAAATTTAATTTAATTAAATAAGATATAAATTAAATTATTATTTTTATTTTTTGTGGGTAATAAGAATACCCGCACCCGACCCAATTATAAGCGGGTATTAAGATATCCGTTACCCGCAACCCTCGGGTAATAAATATCCACGGGTACTAACTATTTATCGTGAATTTTATCTATGGATATCCACATACGCAAATTTTTTTGTCATGCTACGTGTAACCAATGATAAAATAAATAAAGTAAATAAATGAGACCGTGCATACCTGAAAAAAACTTGAATGAAATAGGTAAATAGGATCAATGAATGACTAGATATACATTAATAAACACGAGCATAACTTAAAATAAATATAACAATATAAATATAAGTAAGTAATGATGAATACATTTGAAAATAAATTAAATGTAATTAAATAGAATAATAAATAATTCAAAATGAATAAATTCTTAATAAAACGCATATAAGTTTGCTAAGATTAATATAAAGAGTCGTAGTACCTTGACATGCTCACGTGTACATTACACTCATTTGACACGATTCTAGCTCATCCTTTGAAAAAAAAAACATGCATAATGATCGAGGGTAAAGTGGGAAAAATATCATTTTATGGAAAGCTTTTCTTTCCCTCTCCTTATTGTTGTTCAAACTTTTGTTTTGGGCTATGTTTTTTTTCCTCCCCTTGCTATTTGATGTTCATTTGGTTTCCTTTCATTCCCACTTCAATTATGCTCCTAACCTTTGTTGGATTTGGTGTTGTATCCCTTCTTTTGTTGGACTTGGTGTTTTCTCTTTGCCTTTGTTGGTTTTGTTCTTCAGTTGGTGTCGTTGGTTTTTTATCGCTCCCTATCAATCGGTGGTTTTGCAAGTTTTTTGTGGGTGTGAAGGTTTACGAGTTTTGCATCATTGTCTCGCTCCCGGTGTTGTGCACACTTTGTTTGTGTGTAGTTTCAAGGTTTTCTATTCTAGTCTTTATGTACCAATAAATGTGACCAATTTTTTTGAACTTAACCATTGTCGAAGTTGTACATGATGCTGTAAGAACCAATCACAGAGCATGAATACAACTAATCACTAACTGCAACAAGATATGAAAGCAATTGAAATGATGTTGACCACTTTATTGTGCAAAAAGACCAATAAAATTAGGCACTTTGTTGTGGATAACCACTCACTAAAACAAGAATTCATAGCAATCCATAACTTGTTGAGCAATTTATTGTTGTACTAAAGGAATATAACAAGTAATCGCGTAAGCTTGACTGGATAACCACTTACTATCACTAGTGCAGAAAATGGCTTTAGACGTCTGTTATTTTGGCCTTTTAACCTCGATCCAGATCCAACGTCTATGTGGGTGACGTTAATAAAATGTCGATCTAGAGAAGACCGACAACTATATAGACGTCGGTTATGGATATACCAGACGTCTATATAGACGTTGGATGTATCCAAATCCGACGTCTATAGGCCCTGAAACGTTTTGTCCACTGTAACTCATTGGACCTCTGTTTGTGCAATGACAGACGTCTATAGACGTTAGACATGGCATTAACCGATGTCTACTGGGTGTTTTTTTTAAAAACTTAATTTATTTTTACAATAAAACCACACTTGAAAAACAGAAAATTGTCCCAGAAGAGTATATTCAAAAGCCAATTATAATAAATTCACTCAGTATATTCCCAGAACAATAAATTCACTCAATGATTTGATAACCTAACATGCCAATTATAATAACATAACTAAACTTTATCACATGCATATTCAAAAGCCAATAACACATGCATATTCAAAAGCCAATAACACATGCATACCTAAAAGCCAAAAATATGCATACGCAAAAGCCAATAACATGCATACATAAAAGCCAATAACTTGCATACAAAAAAGGTTTTCAACAAAGAAGCTAAACTTTTTAGCAGATTAAAATAACAATGGAGGGAAATGAAGGAGTGCACGCCCAAAAACGCAGGCCAAAAAGGGTAAAAAACGCAGCCCAAGAACACGCCAGAAACTGCACCAAAACACAACGAAAACGAATTTTAATCAGTTCAAATGGAAGATATTTCATCAAAGAGTAATTTAATCGGAGTAAAAGTAAATTTAAACAGTCCAAAAGAGAGAAAACGCACCTGGAAAAGAATGCCGTAGAGAGAAAAGTGCAAGGAATAAGACGATGAATGGTGCTTGTAAGTGCTCGCGGGTTCGCGTTTTACAGTATAAGAGGCTATAAACGTCGGGCCATGGGGAGACTGAAGTCTATAATAGTATAGACGTCGGGGCCCTCACTAATATAGACGTCAGAGACCCTCCTAACCAACGTCTATAATTCCAACTTATTTACGAAAATGCCACCGATCAATAATTTACGTTGGATATTTTGTGGTCCGACGTCTAAGGGGTGACGTTAAAATCC
Organism: Vigna reflexopilosa; assembly: GCA_027742785.1. NCBI lineage: Eukaryota > Viridiplantae > Streptophyta > Magnoliopsida > Fabales > Fabaceae > Vigna > Vigna reflexopilosa. The sequence goes on along the minus strand of CM050914.1, from coordinate 27,356,424 downwards.
AATTTTGCACTAATGTACATTAACCAATATGACCCATCATATTTATCTTAAGAATTTTGTCAATTGCACCTAACCAGCTTAACAAAATAACCAAATAACGCTAACTACATAACCAATTACTGCACTAATAAATGTGATGAAATCTATCCTTAAGAACCACTACAAATGTTGTACACAATAATTTTCACAAAAAACCACATAACCTTGACCGGATAACCACTTACTGCACTAACTAATCTGATCCCTTATATACATCTTAAGCATTTTGTTACTTATATAGAACGAGCTTAACAACTAACCATATAGCGTTCACTACATAACCAGTTACTACACCAATAAATGTGATGAAATTTATCCTTAAGAACCACTACAAATGTTGTACATAATGACTTTCAGAAAAAACCACATAATGTTAAGTGTATAACCACTTACTGCACTGACTAATCTAACCCATGATATCCATCTTAAATATTTTGTCAGTTGTACCAAACCAGCTTAACAGATAACCACATAATGTTGACTACATAACCAATTACTGCACTAATAAATGTGATGAAATCTATCCTTAAGAATCACTACAAATATTGTACATAATAAATTTCACAAAAAACCACATAACCTTGATTGATTACCACTTACTGCACTGACTAATCTAACCCCTAATATTCATCTTAAATATTTTGTCAGTTGTACATAACCAGCTTAACAAATAACCACATAACGTTGACTACATAACTAGTTACTGCACCAATAAATATAATGAAATCTATTCTTAAGAACCACTACAAATGTTGAACATAATGACTTTCACTGAAAACCACACAACTTTGATGCAAATTGAACCAATGATTTCATGAGTGAGTAATCTATTTTTGTGATCTGTTTTAAATTATAGCAAAAGCTAAAGTCAATATAATTACTTCTATTAAGTTGTTCATGATGTCATAATGGTGTAAAAAGCACTTAAAACTTGTGCAATTCAAAATAGGAGCCCTAAGCCTAAATTAAAAAATATGTAGTTTTTACCTACTTCATTGAGGCATTTCATCAAACATTTTTTCTTTTCAGACTTCCTATCATTGTTTGTGTAATCTGGTTCAACTTAATTTGTTTCATTGCTTTCTTAATATATTGTAGAGTTTATCATTGGTACTATTTGAGTTCCATCTGCTTTGTAAACCATTTAACAAGTTTGTATTAATTTGAATTATGGTTTTGTCACAATTGTTAAAATATGATTCAGCCTTTCCTTTGCTTCTCGGTTTACAATTTGAGTGGGGAAATTGACTTGGTTTTGTGGTTTTAGTCCTTTCTTTCTTGGTGCAAATTACGTTGCTTACAAGAATCCAAAAATAAGGTAGCATATTATTGAAATGGCATATTGGATGAACATGTTTTGTCATTCATACATTTATTGATACTGCTGGTTAAGAGTTACTGCTCATTATGCATAATTGGTATTTGAAAGCTTTATTTATTCATTAAGCTTATAATCCCAACTTCTCTAAACCATGAAAATCTCTAATTCATCTTGCTAGTATTGTCTATAGGATCACTAGACAATCTATCAATGTATCACCTATAGATGAATAATGAGCTTGTTCACCAACACAAAACACATGTTAGAACATTCATGAAACTTCTATGTAGTTTATCATATCATCAAAACTTTGTTCATGGATGATTAACCAAGTCTTCTAGTTAACTTTAACAAACTAAACTCTTTAATTAGACTCGTCTAACTAGAGCCTATAGCGCAAGTCATCTATCTAGAACATCTAACATGGATTAAAAAGTTAATTTTAGTGAATGATTTTATTTAAAGTTCGGTTAATACTATTTGGAAAAATGTCAATTAAAACACAATATTTAAACTCAATTATTCTTCAAGAAAGCTAAGATTAAGTGTTCCAAATGTAATATATATATATATATATATATATATATATATATTTATATATTTATATATTTGAAACCTTTTTTCTTTGTAGCAAAATCTCCAAAAGATATTGAAAATTATTAAATTACCAAGTTGCTTAAAAGAAACACATTTATTTCTTTTTCAAGGAAGAATCCTTGAAGAAGAATTAGGAGAATATTACTATTATGTATGACCTCATGAACAAAAAGACAAACATTTTAAGGAAATCAATTTTCATTCAATTAAGGTGAGTTATAAATGGATTAGTAAGTCATTTTTATAGATGTCTAGTTGATGAATGTATATTATGCCCTCATTTATCCTTTAATCTTGGGTTCTTAATTCATTTTTATACTTTAAAATAATATTTTAATTAGAATTTCTTATAATTGAATTTATTGAGCATGAGATACAAAAACATGTTAAAAGTAAGTTTTTAGTTGCATAAATATTTTTTGGATATTTTGAGGTGTGTTAGTGCAACAATAACTAAGTTGAGCTCATGAAGGTGTGGAAATAAATTGGTTAAAATTTCATGACACCTTAAAAATAAATATAATAATAGAAAATAATTAAAATCATAAGAAGTCAAGCCAAGCATTGCATAAAAGATAATTTGGAGAAAATATATCTTTAAATATTTTATTTGACATTTTTAGATAATTACTTTACTTAACTATATCAGTAAATATCAAAAGATAATATTTACAAAATAATCTTGAATCTAGTAAATATCTTCTCAAATATTTTTAGATTTCCACAATAATTAGGCATAATCTTGAAGATATTGGTTTATTTAGGAGATAATTGGGGGATATTACATTATCAAAAAGAAAATTACAATAACAGAAAAACCCAAAATAAAGCCCAGTCCAGTTTCTTCATAAAGAGACTTAAGAAACACATTATGGGAGCTTAAGAGCCCTTTAGGGGACCTAATTTCGTCCTTTCCACCATCTTTCATGTTCTCCACCATCTCTTCTTCTATTTTCATGTTATTTCTTGATTCCATGGAGTGCTAAGTCTCTAAAGTTGATTCTGTTGTAATTTCTTAATTGGATTTTTAGGTTAAATGAATAAATTTGTTTATTCTTTTAATTCTTGTTGTGATTTATTTTATCTATGTATTTTGCCTTTTAATAAAGTAAAAAGTAATGATTTTTACATTATACCAAATTAGTACGATGTTAAATCTACATAACACATCAATCATATGAGTCTAAGGGTTTTAATTTTAATTGAGAATTTACTTTGATTAAATTTAGAAACTTTCATGTGATTGAATGAATTTTTGCCAATAATTGAGAATGTACTTGATTAAAGGTGAAAACTATAACAAGAATTAATCTAGAATGTACTTTGATAAATTAGTTTTTTCCTTTTTATAAAAGGTAAAAGAATATATATAATTAGGCACATTAATATTTAATTGAATGTACTTTGGTTAAATTTACTATGATTAATCTATAAATTTCTTGCTTTTAATTGAGAATGTACTTTAGTTAATAATAAAAATACCAACAAATTAATTGAGAATTTACACTAATTAATTTGAAAATCTAAGGCAATAATTAATTAAAATAATCTTTAGATAACCAATGATGAATCCTATTTTAAAAAAGCAGTGGAATCAATATATTTTCTATATTATTATTTTTTATCTCTTTTTATCTTTTTTCTAATTTTATTTTTTCTTTATTTAAATTTTTTATCTAATCTTTTATTTATTTTGTTTATCTTTATCTTCTTCTTTTACAATTTATTATTTTATTTCACTAACACTTTTTGTATAGTTTTTATAAGAACTAATTTGTTATAAATAAATTTTGTGTTCTTTGGGAGACGACTCAAGGTTAACTTACTCCTATCTAGTTTTTTCTAACGGTTAACTTGGCAATAATGAAGTTGTCTTGGTTCAGTAGTGATAATTTGATTGTGTCAACAACAACGTTATCACCAGTCTCTTGGCACTTCATGACACACAAAAATGTGAAACTAACAAGTTAGGGATGTCACACATATGGGCTTAAAAACTAGTGCCCCAAATTAGCCTATTTTTGGCTTATTTTACTTAGTCTAAGACTTCATGATTCTAAGGTGTTCTTGGAAGAATTTTTAAGCCCAAATCAAGGCTCAATTATGGCCCAAAGTAGAGTCTCTTACGTCTTTATATAATTTTACAAAATGCAAAAGAAGAAAATTCACATATACAAGTTGTATAAGACTAAGAAGAAAAATAGAAAATCCTAGTGTTCTACTATTTGCATGTAGAGTTTTCTTCTTTGTGGTTTTATCTTATATCCTCTTAGCCAAAGGATTTTTAGCTGGATGATTTCCCTAAAATATTCTTATGTATATCATTCTTAGTTCATCATGATTATCAACATTACACAATATCAAGGTGTGCTTATAAGGAAGGCGGGTAAATTGTTGCATTTTCAACGCAACAATTTTACTAGATGGGAAGACATGACCAACAATTCTTGGAGAAATATTTCCTCTTAAGAAAGTAAAGTTGACCAAAATTGTCACCAACACATTTGATCAACAAGATAATATGGGAGAAGCTTGAGAAAGATTCCAAAATTTATGAAGAAGGTTCCTCAGTCATGGGTTAGACGAGTATCATTAAAGGTACACCTTCTTTACTAGACTCACATTCGACACAAAGGTTACCCTTAAAGCATAAATTATAAGCAAGATCATCTATAGAAGACCATATTAATCCACTAATATTATAAATAGTATTGCCCACAATCATAGTAGATCTCAAAGGATTAAGCTTGCACTGAAAAAGGGGATACTTAAGATGAGATCAAATGACGTCATTCTCTCCTAGAATAAGCTCATTACACAACATACCAAATTATAGATCAAGGCTATTTAGAGGCTTCCACAATATTTAAAACATATTCAAGCACACATGCATGCACCTATATCAATACACTTTCTTAGTAGTTATTAAATATTTGGAAAAGAAGTGGAGACCATTGGTGGAAGAACCTCAACAAGAGTTTAAGCACTTCATCAATCAAGGAAGATTTGGAGGAAATTCGAGGTAGTTAGTGTTGGTGTAGATGGCTCTAAAAGAGGATTCTTTAATATGAAGGAACACTTGGGTGCTGATTTTAGGTCAACCACTCGACAGAGAATCCAAAATGCTTGCAACGAAGCCCAATTTTTAGGGTGCAATTAGGTATGCGCTACATTAAAAACCTTAACACCCTATGAAAACCTCGTCAAAAGGAACACACACATGTAACTAAACTTGAGATTTACCGCTCGTAATCTATACAAAGGAGGGCATTGGCAACACTATCGCTATATGTGCGACTATGATCGCTACTGTAAGTGAGAATGAAGTCGACGTTAGAATAGCCTCCTCATCTTCAAAACCCCTAGACCTCAATATAGAAATGAAAGAAGTAGTAGATGAGTGCAACATACCTGATGGACAAATAAAATCAACTTTATCTCGACTTGCTCCCTTTACTATAAAGTTGTGGGGACCATCAGGTCTCAACTAATCTATTTTATAGCCGAGAGTTGTGATAAGGAGCGATTATACTAACATTTCTCAATCGTTAGATCTTCTTCATCCAATGATCATGATGTTTTGATCTTTCATCTAACCCATGCAATCAAAGGACACTTTTGTCAAGGTATTAATTAAGTCAATATTTGCCTTTTTATTTTTTCAAATCCCAGGAACATGTCATTAATGGTTTGTTGTAAATAACCAGTTATTATTTCAGTACAAGATTCTTATTGCACTATGTACAATAGCGAGCTTGAGGACTAGTGTATTGTGTAGGATCGAGGTCATTCGACTTACAAGTAGACCCATGTATATATGAGCAAAGATCATGTAAGACCAAACTAACCATGGTCATCTCGACCCATATAAGATAATAATATGTCAATCTAATGTTATGATACAATATTTATTATAGTATACGACATTTATTGTAGTAAACAAAACCTAAAATAAAGACGGTAAGCCTAGCTAGATAAAGACCCAAATAGTAAGTATATAAGGGTAGATAAATTTTACTTTGAACTTACTAGAGATATACAAAGTACCAAGTATTATTATGAACCACATAAAAATATCTCAGACATTGAAGTAGGGCACAAGAATCTTACATAGTCTAGTTCTATACAAGAATAAGACTGAGTTAATGATTTTATTAAAATAAATTTACTTTTAAAATAAAAATAAAAATAATTTAAATATATTTTTTTACTAATTTATTCTTGGTTGTTATTTTCCACATATTTCGTAATCGATGAATTTTCAACTTATTGAACATAACCGAGGATATATCATTTGCTTAAATTGAATCATGACAGTACTATTATTACAGGATAATGTTTAAAAATATAGTAAGTCAAAGAGCGTCATCACATATATAAAGCTGAATAAGAAAAATCATATTTTAATTGATTGCTAAATCATATGCAATTCATGGTAGAAAGTAACTACTCAAGTAAAAAACGGAAAATAATGACTTCTACGTAGAAAAACGTTTGAAATTTTAATGGAGTACTCTACTATTATTGTAATATTGAGAAAAGTCTTCATGATAATAGATCTAACATAATCGAGTGAAAAATTTCACGAGAATGTAAACACAAATAAAAATTCACACAAAATCCATAAAGTTCCAATCAACAAAATAATTCGTTGAAATTTGCATACTTTTTAAAAAACTTAATTGAATACTGCCAATTTTGTTTTTCTCTAGAAAAATCATGACAATCTTGATTGAATACCATAAAATTTATTTTAATATTTACAAATCTTAATTAAATTATACAATACGTTTTTGATAAAAGGAAGTCTTTAAAAATCTTTTATGTGAATTGAATACACCCTTTAATATGTTTTTTTTTTTTTTACATTTTTACATAAGTAAAATTTACATCAGTTTCATGACTTATGTCAATCTAAGAAAAAAGTATAAAAAATTAATATAAGAAATAAAAGATATAAAAAAGAAATTCTCTTATAGGAATACCATTATACTAATTTATTTCAAGTTATATAGTTTGTACCATATAAGCATCTATGTAACATTAATTATTTATTTTCTTACGAATTATGTCATTTAATGCAAAATACAGACAAATTAAGCATATTATGTTAGATCTAGATGGTCTTAGTACATATATTATTCTATTAGTTACTTATGTATTACTATTTGTTAATAAACATAGTTAAGTTTTAAAGAACCGATGTTTCTAGTGAGAAACTAATAGGCATTATTAAAGTTTCATTATACTAACTCTTAACAAAATGCACAAAATTTGTTGAAAAATATACCAGCTCAAACATAATGGAGTGTCTACCATATATGTGTTCCTGAGATGATCCAATGCATATGCCACATGTCTATCTCACATGTAGAGAACTCAGAACCTCCAAATGCATATGAAATTTTTTTTATTTCTCTATATTAATATAATGTTTTAGATGGTTTAAACAATTAATTTATTTCCAAAATTAATTTTTTACGTAAAGTTTGCAAACTCTATTTAGTGTATTTATATAGCTAATAGACTATTTTATAAGAGAAAAAAAAAATTTAACAACTTTTTTTTTTTACAATTTTTTTATAACACATACGTGGTGATTTGTGATTGGTCAATTTTAAATATTTTTTTAAAAATAAATTCAAACAGATCAATAAAATGATAATACATGTCTTATTATCAAAAAATTGTTAGAAAAAGTTGTTGACAAGATCCTTCTATTAAGAATAAAAAACATAACAAAGTTACTTGCTTATTAAAAAAAATGGCTAATTGTTTTTGTTTATCATTATCAAAGTTCAACAATTAAAGTTATAAAGATAAAAATTGTCGAATTTTTTTACATATGAATCAAAGTCAAATTATTAAAATTATTCGCCATAGACTGTAAAACTGAAATCAGACTTAAGCAAGGAATCAAACATGATAGACAGGAACAAAGAATTGTATTCGCCAATTGTCATTTTAAAAGCATCGAAACTTCGTCAACTTGGTGCGGGATGCTCAGTGTGAGACATTTCTAGAAAGCTCTACTTGCATTGGTGGTACTGGTTCTGAGGACTTGAGAACATGCAATACTGCTTATTTTCTTTTCGATCACATATATATTATTTAAATACATTAAGATTATTTACTTAAAATGATTTATTATGTTTGTATTAAAGATATAATTGTCATAAAAAATAAAGTATTATTTTAATATAATGAGATGTCAAGTTTTATATTTTTTTTCTCTTCAAGAAAAAAAAATATATAATGCTCTTTACATTTCAAAAATCGTATATTTAGGGTTGATATTATTACCCACATCATTTCTAATAGAAAAATCAAATATGTTTTCATATTCTATTTTCAGCATGCATTAAAGTTTTGAATTCATCAAGAATTAACATATGATTGTGTTATATTTTTTTAATCTAATTCAATATGAATGTGATTAGACACACTTATTATTTGTTTGAATACTTCAGATTCTTCGTGCACCTCTATAAGTTTCTTCTTAGTCTTCGTATAAGAAGCTTTCCATTTTAATTTTTCTAAATTACACAGTTCAGGACTTTCGAATTGTCCAATTTGGAAATATTTTTTTAAGAGAAAAAAAATGGTTTTTGAGTGTATAATTCAGAAACTACTTTTGGCTTCCAAATTACACAATTCATAAAACTTTCAAATTACATAAAGTTATTTTGAATATTTTAAATGTACAATTAAAATAGGACAAAAAAAGAAGTTTGTTTATATGAAGATGCACGAAGAAACTTATAGGTATGTAGGAAATAGAATGTGAGATAAACAAATCTTGTTTATGGTGTTTGAGCATCAATTTTGAAGCAAAACATTAACCTTGTATTTTGGATAGTTAACTTTGTATTTGGCTAAGGAATTTTAAAAATTCCAAGAAATTGAAATACAAGTATTTAAATTATTTACAATTAGATTATTTTTATTTTTTAAACAGTTTGTTTGAATGAAATAATTAAAATATTTTAGATTTAAGTTTTTTTATTTAGATAAAACAATTTAATTATCTTTTCAAGTGCATCAATTCTATTTTAAAAATATTTTGATAACTCAGTTTTACTATTTGATTCAAGACGAATTGTCTTAACATTTGATTCAAACAAACTCGTCTCAACCTTTAGTATGATAAACTTATCTTGATCTTCGATATAGGTTAAATCGTCTTAACTTTTGATCCAGGATAATTCACTAGTTCAGAAAGAGTTTTAGACATCAGTTATTTTGGGCTTTTAACGTCACCTATCGAACCGACGTTTATACGGGTGACGTTAATGGGACGTCAGTTTTCCGCAGGAGCGACGTCGTTTTAGACGTCGGTTAAGTGAAAAGCGCGACGTCTATAAAGACATCAGACATTGCACTAACCGGCGTCTATGGGCATTATAGACGTTGGTCAGTACATTAATCGACGTCTATGAAGTGTTCGTTGTGTTTTGGTACAGTTTTTCTCGTGTCTTTGGGCAGCGTAGTGCATCTCCTTCCTTTGTTAGTTTCCTCATAAGAAAAAATTGCGTCTTTTGCATCTCTTATGGCATTTCAACCCAAAGACGAACCTGAGTCATTGCCTAGGTCCATTCCGACTGCCAATGAAAAAGAATACCATGTCATCATATTCTCACCATATTCTTTTTCATTGGCGGTGGGAATGACATTATGTAAGGACCCAGGTTCGATTTCAGGTTGAAATGCCATAAGAGATCCAAAAAACACAAGTTTTTCTTACGAGGAAACTAGCAAAGGGAGAAGGTGCACTACGCTGTCCAAAGACACAAGAAAAACCGCACCAAAATACAACGAAAACTCATTTTAATCGGTTCAAATGAAAGATAATACATAAAAGATTACTTAAAACGGAGTAAAAATAACTTTAAATGGTTCACGAGACATCAAACGTACCTGGAAATGCAGTAAAGCGGAGAGAAAAGGCGAAGGAAGATGATCAAAGGACTGGTTTGCAAACTGCTGGTTCGCACCATTTAACAAGAAATTAGACGTGAGTTGCCAAAAAACCGACGTCTATAATTGCATAGACGTCGGACTCCCCACTAATATGACATCCATTCCATTTAAAAATTAATATTTTTGTTATATATAGACGTCGGCTTGGCGGGATGAGACGTCTAGTTGGCAGAAACGAATGACTTTTCACATACCTGCTCAGACTATAGACGTCGGGGTATGAGGGGCCTTGACGTCTATAATCGCATATAGAGGTCAGGTGGCGGGGGTCAGACGTCTAGATGGCAGAAAAAATTAAATTTCACTTACCTGTCAAAATATAAACATCGGGTAAACGGGGCACCGACGTCTATAATCAAATATAGACGTCAGGTGGCGAGATCCAACGTCTAGGTGGCGCAAAAAATTAAATTTTCACCTACCTGTCAGACTTTAAACGTCGGGTAGGCGGGGCACAGACGTCTATATGACGAAAAGAAATGACTTTCCACTTACCTGTCAGACATATAGACGTCAGTATCTAGGGGCACCGACGTTTATAGTATTATAGACATTGGCCCCAGCCTAGTAGACATCGATAGACTTCACTTATTTATGCAATTACCACAGGTCAATAATTTACGTCGCTTCCCCCTCTAACTGAGGTCTAATGGGTGATGTTGTAAACTGATTCTGCACTAGTGATTTGTTTCAACTTGCGACTTAGGTCGACTTGTTCCGACCTTTGACCTAAACCAACTTATCTCAACTCATCTAAACACCCACAAATTTATTCAATAAATTATTTTAATATAATAATTTTAAATTCTTCAAATGAGTAATTACCTTTCTAAATTATCTCATCCAAACATAACATAAAATATTTACAAATTCATTCTACCTTTTGGAAGTGTAGCTTCTTCTGATGGTTGTGTTTATGGTAAGCAAATGGTAAATAGATGATAATAACTCAATTAAAAAAAAAAAAGAACACTTAATGGAGAAGAATAGAAAACAATACAAAATTTTCAATATTTTAAAATTAACTTTTACATAACATAAACATTACTTTTAAAAAAAATCTAATGCCAAAATATTTTTATAGATTAATTCATGTACAAACTAATTTTAACCTGTAAGAAAAGTTTGTTCTCATTTTTTGTCTTTTCCTAAAAATACCTTTGAAAGTTTATTCATCGTATAAACAATGAAAACTACTAATGATATATATTTTTCCAAATATACCCTATCATTGACTTTAACCTTACTAATAATAATATATAAAAGACTCATTTACATTTTAATGAATTTCAGTAATCACTTTTATAAAATAGTCTTGGATACATAACTTACACTCACACATTCATACATACACACATTATATATATATATATATATATATATATATATATATATATATATTTCCATCAAAAAGATGAAAAGTTTGAAAACAACCCGCTTGAAAGTAGAAGGCATATAGCAAGCATGAAATTAAAATGATCATTGGCTGCCAAAAAGGTTGGAGCAAAAATATCAGTATATTTCTTTTTTATCAGAAGTCAGGCTTATCCCTTTTCAGTGAAGGTCTAGTCACTGTTGGAAGGAGTTCTCTGATTTCCCTAGCATGACTATCCATACCATTAAAAGAATAAGCTTTAATCATGGTTCTATAAGTAATGATATCGGGTTTACAACCACTCTGTTTCATCATCTCAGGCACCCCTTTCATCTCAGCCAGACACCGCAACCTCCCATAAGCATCCACCAAGCAATTAAAGAATACAGTGTCCAGCAATACATCTGAATTCTCAACAAAACGCAGGACACCACCAATTTTTTCAGGCTTACCTGCATGTGCATAAGCCCTCACAAGTGAGCATAGTGTAACACAACTAGGTTTTATTCTCTCTGAACGCATTAGTCTAAACAAGTACTCCATCTGTTTGAGATCCCCAGCCTTCCCAAAAGCATCAATCATAATATTGAAGGTCACAATTGTCCAAGAGTAATGGTATCTTTGCATGTATTCCATCACAGCACTCATTTTCTTGTATTCCTCAGCCTTGCCATAGGAATCCAACAGAATGTTGAAGGTCTGAACATTAGGTTGGATTCCAGCAGTTTGGAACTTCTCATAACACTTCTCCATTGTTTCAATTTGTCCAATGTTGCCAAATGCTCTTAGTGTTGAATTCATGGTCCATGCATCGGGTTGGCAATCCCGGTCAGCAAGCATTTCCACAAGTATAGATTCCATTTCTGAAAACCTTTCAGGAAAAAAGATAATTATATTGCAAATATGCAAATAACTAAATCATGCTGCAGCTGGTTGCTGAAAGAATAAATACAAGCTTAACAACTAAATAAAAATGGAACAACTTGTATAACTCAATTTTACTTGGAATGGAAGAGGCAGGGGGGATCCAGGAATGGATGATGGTGCATCAGTGCCCAACATAAACATACAGTGAGAGAGCTCACTTATGGCAATCATAGAGGCTAAGTATGCCAATAATCTGACTACTTTTTTACCTAAAAGATTGAATATTCGCTCTCAAATGCTTTTATTGTACCTATATTCTAGAGTATGACGTAAAAGTAGGGTAGTTAATTTAATAAATTTTCCAATTTCTTTTAGCAACCAGATTGTGGATGTATTACTTTCAAAAGGTATAGAGAGACAGGAAAAAGCTTACTTTCTTGCCTTCCCATAAGCATCAATAAGAGTATTGTAGGTAACCGTGTTGGGTTTGATTCCATGATTGGCCATGTCAGATAAAAGACTCTGAACTTTGTCAAAGGCAAAAGCCTGTAAGCAAGATTTTATAAGGATAGAATAAGTCTGTACATCTGGCTGACAACCAGCTGTATTCTTCATTTCCTCAAGAAGAGTGAAAGCTTTGTCCAAGAGACCACTCCTACTGTAGGCAGACAACAATGCAGTGTATGATTCACAGTCCAAAACACAACCCTCATCAACCATGGCTAGAAAGAGCTTATGAGCTTTCTCAGGTTGCCTACATTTTCCAAGCATGACTATTAACTTGATGTATATACCAGTGTTAGGTCTGTACCAGATCTGTTCACGCAATAGTTCAAAAACCTGAAACCATGAGAGTATGCTTTAATATTATTACGAAGTCTTCCTATAGAAAGATAGTTCCACCAGAGCGTTTGTGATAGAGTAACTGCAAAAACATTTCTACCATAGTTTTAAAATTCATTCTTAAATATGAAAACATACAAATTAACTTTTCACAGTATATGAAATCCTTGAACAGCAATTCAGTAAGGTTTCCTCCATCAATTTAACTCTTCCTTATGCTGCCACATTTTTAACTTATCTTCTTGATCCCAATGCAAATATGCTCCCCTGTATCTTTACTTTCTTCCTTCAACATTTCATATTTCCTGAACATGACCGAAATAAGTATTGACACTTACTTGCTTCCCTACATATATAAGTAGAGGAATAAAATAAAATATATAAAAGGAGGCAGAGAGAGGGGGACACCAACCTACTAACATACTCTTCAGCTAGCTGATAAATAAATGACATAAGGGTGAGAGGAAACATATAGCAGGATATAAATTTGTTAGGACTGTGCCAATGAACACATTTACTATGTTCCACTAGACAAATGAAAATAATCCCGATCCTTTGTTTTTTTTACATCTCTACATTAAGTTACTAGATTAATAGCTTTTTCAAGAAATATGTTTAACTCCCTTTACATCTAGCCAATATAGTACTTGACCAAAAAAGCTGACCAGTACTCAATTAAACCAAAAATTAATATGGCCAAAGCTATCTGTATGGTATTTTTATGTACAGAGATCTTAAACAAAAGATAAACACTCCATGTGTTTGTGGGTATTTTTTCCTGATCCAGTATTTTTACAGGAATTTGATAGGTAATCCACTGCTGCATCAGATGGGTGGCCAATTCTAATTTAGCAGAGAAACAAGGGAAGGAGACAGAAATGTTGGGTATGAGAATGCACAGGAAAAGTCTGTTAGAGTTCGGTCTAACAGAATTCACAGGAGGCAGTAGAAGATCGGCAAAAGGAGCAAGGTAACCATGGGGAATGGGGAAATTATGTGAGGAGCTAGATGTACAATTATGGAAGGACTAGGATTAGTCCTTGGGAGAAGAGCACATTGAATTTGAGACTGAAACACATCAAGGTTTAGTCCTATGGGACGAGTAGCACCCTGTGCCTTTCTCCTTACTTTCCATTTTCATCTGCTATTTTTTGTTCTTTTAATTGCTGTATTTAGAGCATACCTATATACTTTTTCCTACATTTACGTTATTAGGCAAAAAGATATCTTGTTTCATCCATCAAAGTTACACTTTCTTATGAATCAGTCTCACTTGTTTTCCTCTTCACATCCATTTATTGAACTCCTTACTTAAAAGTTAACCAAAATTTAATTGTAGTTAAACCAAAAATTATCATAATCAAAATTTCTCATCCTTTTCTTTTTTTTCCTAGCTTTCCCTTTTCCATTACAATCTCAAACAACAGAGCAAACACCAAATTCCAAACTCATTACCACAGCCACAAAAATAATCCATTTAGTTTGAATTTAAATAGAAACCTAGTCAACTCCAAAACTTACAAGCATGGAGTCCTGCGGTAACAAAGAAAAACCCGAGACTAACGATTCATAGTAAGAATACTTGCCTAAACCCTATTTGCATTCTGTAGCCCAAACTGCTGTAGGATCAATTGCCACATGATAAAAACTCAACTTCCATCCCTCACAAATCATTCAGAGCTCATAGATATCAGTTTCCTTCCCTGTTTTCACCTTAAAATTCGAACAACGCTATGTTAAGTTAAGCCTCAACTCTCATTTCATTTCTAGCAAAGATAATCACATAGTGTGAAATATAAAAAAATGGGTGTGTTCTCTTCCCTAAGTCGTCACACAATCCTACAGCAAGTCTTAGTTTATTTACTGTTTTCGAAAACAAGTTCTCTATTTTCTAAAATTTAGTTTGTTCTATAAACACATTAGAAAGTGTTTGCTTCTAAATACATTTCTGTTTTCTAAAAGTTTGTCAACACTTGAACAGAGCACAAGTGATGAAAAGCATAGAACATTGGAGAAAGGGTCGAGGAGGGAAGCTGGGAGTAGGGAATATGATGGATGGAGCTAGTCCAGAGGGGCACAATGAATATGTTATTATCAAAATGCAATTTATCACCTACAGATTATCATTCAAATATAAATTAATTCTTACACGTAGAGACTAAATTGCACTTTAAGTTTAAAGATAACATTAAAGAATGGATAAGTGACCCATTTATGTGAGGCACTATCAATTTAGTCTTTTGAATAAAAAATCTAATTTATTCCTTAAATATGTAAAAAAAGTTCAAATTGATCTCTCATATCTTAATAACAAAATAGCCCCTTATTTACTATCAAATTGATCCTTAAAAATATATTTTCATGTCAAAGAAAAGTTAACAATAGGACTTACTCACAGGATTCTTTTTATATATTAAGAGATTTAAAATAAATGTTTAAGGATTCTTTTTACAGGGATTAAAAATATGTGAAATTCTTTGAAGGATTAAATTGCCATATTCTCACACCATCTAATTTTTTCTTTTGCCCTTAAAAATCTATTTGAAAAGGTGGAGTGTTAAAGAGAAGAATTATTTTAAATATTGTTTTAGTTAATAAAACTTGAGGACTAACATGAAACAGCAAAAGGACCAAATAGACCATTCTGCCATCCCAATTTAAAAGAATATTTTGAGTATTCACCCAAATTCAACTTCAATGTCATTCACAGTCCAAGCTAATAGAGAGTGACGACATAGAACAACCCAGCAAAACCCACATAGAACAAGAGAAGAAAAGAAAGTTGACAAACCTTGAGAGCGGATTCCCAGCGCAGAGCCGCGACTCTTTCGTGGAGTGCTTCGAGGACAGTTCTGGGAAGAAGCTTCTTAGAGTTGATGGGACCCTTCTTCTTTCTACTGCTCTTATCAATCACGGCCTTTGTGGCCTCTCTCCACAGAATCACCGATACCGCTTTCTGCGACGCTACCTTTATGTCCCTCAATTCCTTCCGCTCTTTCGCTTCCCGCCTCTTCAGCTCATCCAACTCCCTCGCTATTCGCCGAGTCCGCTCGTCCACTACCGTCAGCGCCGTAGGAGACGAAGAGGGTTCCGGGTCGGGTCGGGGCGACACCTGGACCCGTGTTGAGGCTGTTCGACGGGCGGAGATTGGTGGAGGGAAAAGAGGGACGCCGGGTGTGGTGGTGGAGAGTGATGCTGCTGCTGCCATTGGGTTTTGGTTGGTCTCAAGCCTCCATACAGACCAGAAATATCTGTTTGTCGAAATTTTGTTTTCGTTGAAATTTGCTTTATATATGCTAGTGAATACATCTATTTACTTTTTTGATAAAATAAAAAATTATCAATAATTAAATAAAGAAGATATTTATAAAAACTTAAAAAGTAAAATAATAAAATAAAATATACTAATAAAAGATAAAATTAGTAAAAGACAATGTATATTAAAATAATTGTTACAAAACGATTATAATAGTAAATTAAAAAAATATTTATAAAAGTTCAAAAAATAAAATATGTTAATAGAATTGTTCAAAAATAATATATGGTTAAAAACTGAATTCCATTATGCATGCTTCAAATAATTTTAATCGTATATTTTCTTTATATTATTATATTATTGTGCTCTTAATTTGTATTTTTTTCTTTTATTACATTATATTATATGCTAATTTTTACACCTAATTGTATCAATTATATTTAAGTTTACTGATGAGTATTTTTGATATTTTTGTGGTTTGTTTTATAATTCTAAAAGTTTAAACAAATTCTAATCCAAGTTAATTTCTATGTGCATATTTGGAATGTAATTATGTAGAAGTGGTTGTGCAAAAACAAGTAGAAAGGAGAAGAAAAGATTTGACGATGGTGAAGTGATAAAGCTCTCAAAAATGTTAGGTTAAACCACTAGGAAAATTCTAACCTAGGTTGATTAAAAAAAAAAAAAATCAATAGTCATCTTGATAAAGTTCTTTTTACTATATTTCATGAATGAATATAAAAGGTTCAGAATCTTCTATTTAGGAACAAAGGAAAGCAAGTGGTCTTAAAAAATGAGAGGAAAAAACTAGGTCTAGAAAGTGAATTTGAAGCCAAAAAGGAGACATGTCACAAGTGCTTGCCACATAAGTAAGTCACACATTCCATACTTGTAAACACAAAAGGAGAGGAACAACCCTAGCTTGCTCTCCAAGCTAACACATCAAATTAGGGTTTAAACCTTAGAAACATGTCTCCTCTTCACAAGCTCAACTCCTTCTAGGCCTAAACTACCTTCTAGGTTCAAAAGCCCACCCAAGCCCAAATACAAGGCCCAAACAAAAACTCTATACTACTAGACTCATAATATAAGCCTAGAATTAAACCCTATTTTAATATTTACAAATACAAAGTCCTAGACTAGGTCTTTATATCCTCCTTAGCCCATGTGAACTTTAGCTTGGGCCTGTTATCCTTAGAGGAGACCCAGTCTTGTATCCTTCTAACCATAACTCTGGTTGTAAGTCCCTTGGCTAGAAATATGTCATTATCCCATCCCTTTTAAGAAGGATTTGACCTCAAATTTGAAGTCTATGTCTCATCATAAGTTCCACTTGCAAAAGGAATCAAGTTAGTGACATTAAAAGTGGTATTAACTTCATAGTCCTCTGGTAAATCTAGCCTATAAGCGTTAGCACTTTAAAGGGATCATCTCCTCAGGGGCTAAGTGTGGACTTCCTCTAATTAGGCAATCTATCTTTGCTTAGGTGAAGCCAAACATAGTCCCCTTCCTCAAATATGACTTCTCTTCTCCCTTTATTACTATATCTAGTATGCCTCTCAGTTTGTTGATGTATTTGTCTTTTAACCCTTTCATGCATTTTCTTTATAAGTTCAGATTTAGCTACCCGTTCTTTGTGAACAAAGTCAAAAGATGTGGGAAGTTGTAGCAAATATGTTGGAGTGAGAGGATTAAAACCCTAAACAACCTAAAAAGGATATATTTTAGTAATCCTATGAACTACCTTATTGTTAGCAAATTCAATATGGGGAAGATACTTATCCTAAGATTTATGGTTTCCCTTCAAGATTGACCTTAGCATAGTAGAGAGAAACCTATGACAACTTTTTCTTGTCCATCAGTTTGGGGATGACAAGAAGTAGAGAAATTAAGCTTAGTTCCTAGTCTTAACCCAAGGGTTTTCCAGAAAATGACTAAAGAACTTAGAGTCTCTATTTGACACTATGGCGTGGGCTATACCATGAAGTCTCACCACATCTTTACAAAAGAGCCTAACAATGTTGCTTGCATCATCCACTTTGTGATAGGGTATAAAGTGTGCCATTCTACTAAAACAATCAACCACCAAGAAAGTGGAATCACAACCCCTTTGGATTTTTGGGAGACTTAGAACAAAGTCCATGCTAATATCTTCCTAAGGGGTTGAAGCAAAAGGCAAGGGGGTATAGAGTCCACGGGGCATTGTCTTAGACTTAGATTATAAACATGAGATGCATCATTGACAATGTCTTTGGATATCCTTTCTTATACGTGGCCAAAAGAATTTTTCTTTGAATAAACTAAGGGTCTTCTCTACCCCAAAATGGCCAATAAGACCTCACTTACATGTTTCTTGGACTAAGAGCTTTCTATGTGAACCTTGGGGAATACATATTTTTCTTTCTTTAAACAAATACCCATCATTCACATAAAAAAACCCCTTGAGCTCTATCTAAGCACTCAACATAGGTGAATAAAAACTCATAATCTTGAGGATATATTTTAGGAATGTGATCAAATTCAAGAACTTGGGCTCCCAATTTTGAAAATAAGGTTTGCCTCCTAGACAAGGCATAAGCCACCACAATTACTTTTTCCTTTATTGTCTTTAATCACATAAAAGAATTGTTCTAAGAATTTCATCCACTTAGCATACCTCTTATTTAGCTTATGTTAACCCTTCAATTATTTAAGTGACTTATGGTCATTATGAAAGACAAACTTTTTGAATACTAGATAATGTTCCCAAGTTCGAAGGGCCTTAACTAAGGCATATATCTCTTTGTCATAAGTGGGGTAGTTGAGGGGTGCACCATAAAGTTTTTCACTAAAATAAGCAATTGGGTGACATCCTTACAACAACACTACACTTATGCCTACACTTGTGCATCACATTCATGCTCAAAAGTTTTTAAAAAGTTTGACAAGGCTAGAATGGGTGCATTACTGAGTTTTTTTTAGTTGTTGAAAAACAAACTCTTGTTTTTTCCCCAAACTAAAAGATACATATTTTTTTACCAACTCATTTAGGGGTGAAGTTAAATTAGAGAAGTTAAGAACAAATATAAAAACTTGCTAACCCATGGAGGCTCCTAACCTCTCCTACATTTTTATGAGTAGGACACTCTTGAATGACCTTTATTTTCTTAGGGTCCACATGAACCTCGTGTTTATTGACTATAAAACCTAAGAAAATAACATTATCTACATAAAAGGTACATATTTATTTGCAAAAAGCTTATTTTCCCTAAGAATGTCAAAGACAAACCTAAGGTGATTTACATGCTAGTGTAGACTCTTACTATTTAAGATTGTTAAGATAACATTTATAATCTAAAACATTAAGACAATAAGTGTGTGAATAATCATCACTTTCAACCCAAAAATTAAAATAAAAGGTAGACAAGTCTTGTATGAATTAATTATGAACCATGGATTGAATGAGATCTTGTACTAGAAGAATAAAAATGGATGTTGTTTGTCACTTTAATTATATTTAACTACTTTGACCTAAATAATTGACATGAGCAAGTTCATGATTATGAAAACTATAATAGGTACTTGTAATAAAAATAAATAAATTATACTTTCAGAGAAATGAAAACTTGTATTATCTTCTTTGCATGTGATTTCAATTCACCAATTAATATGTAATTTTGACTTATATCTAAATTAAAAAAATGTTACTATTCTCATATTGTTGTTTTCACTAGTAGAGCTTTACTAACATCAAGGGATCTTACGTAGGGATGGCAAGAAAATCCACGTCAGTAGATATCCGCGGATAAAATCCGTGACGGATATTTAGTATCCGCGGATATTTACTATCTGCGAGTTATGGTTAGCAAATATTTTAATACCCGCTTATAAACGAGCCGGGTGCGGGTATTACACTATTCGACCTGCGAATACCCGTCACCTGCTAAAAAATTGAAATTACGTTTTTATCCTTAAGTTTAAATTAGGTTTTATTCTTTTGCCTCTTTCTGCATCTGTGTAACAACCTCTTTACTTTGGATTGACTTTATTTAGATATATGTTTTAAATATTATTTGTATTTATTTTGCAATTTAATTAGGATGTCATTTAAAAACTTATAAAACATTTTTTTTAAATATTTGCGGGTTGAAAACGGGTATCCGCAGGTTGAAAAAAATTCGTGGATTTTTTTTATGCACATATTCAGCAGGTAGCGGGTCGGGTAACAAGTACAGTTTTATACGATGGATGGGTTGTGGGTAAGTACTATCTATGCCCGACCTAACTCGTTGCCATCCTAAATCTCACGGCCTTAAATTACAAATATTTGTATTTTTTTCTTGTTGTTTATTTTATAATTATAAAATTCTACATGAATTTACGTTTCAATACTAAATCAACCTAAAACATAATTAGACACTTATCAAGAAAACTCCACCTAAACATACATTGTGAGTCCAAAAACCTAATCTCTAATAACATAAAATCTTTGTTTCAAATAGTTATGAAATTCACCCATCAAATTACAATTAACACAAAATCACTACTAGAAAATACTAAGTGTTGTTTCATCTCAAACATAAACAACAAATCCTTTTTAAATGCCAATAATAAGTATGACTAAGCTTGAAACTTAAATCATTAGTAAAAAGAGAACCTTGCATCACAAAACTGAGGTTTAACCTTAAAGAACACAATGTAAATTTCAAAAATTTATTTTGTATATCACCATCATCTATCAATATTTTTTAAATTTATGTTAAACCATGGGGGCATCCGACAAATTTGTTTATATCTTTGCATGAAACACCTTTTTTCCCTACTTCTCCCTCTCATTTTAGGCATCTTGGCTATCTTTTAAGGTTGTGGCTATCTTCTTCAATATTTTGCACGGAACCCTTTAAAAATTTATTACATTTTCAGGAAACCTAAGTGAAATGTTATTTTGAGTAGATGATAACAGTTTAAAAACCGTTATTCGTGATGTGATTTTGATGCTAAAAACACCATTTTTCACTTAGAAACTTGCTTGGACTCATACTTTTTCAATAAATTGTGTGAATAAGAGAGTTGAGGTTGATTTCAATGATTTTATGACTAATTATCCTTGTTTTGACAGAGATTGAAGTAATACTGGAAGCAGGGATGAAGAGCCATGAAGATGGAGCTCAAAAGGGCCTAAAAAAGCACTAGAAGGAGGGACAACACGAAGCCCAAGCGCCCTGAATGAAGGCTCAAGCGAGCAGAATTGACCTACACCGCCCGGGCGCCCTCCCTGGCCGCCTAGGCGGCGGGACCTTGAAGCTTGGGCGGCCAACTCAGAGCCTGAGCATCAAATTTTCGTGGATTGGGCCTTGTTTATGCTCTGTTTCGACTCTTTTGGACCAGGCCCTATTTTTGCACATTTCTGACTTTATTTAAAGGATCCTGGGGCTCTAGGCTTTGTATCTCTAGCAGAGAAGAGCATAACAATACACTCTTTTCCCAAGTCTTAGGCTTTCTCATTCTCATTCTCTTCCATTGTTCATAGAGTTCCCCCATGTCTATGGGGAACTAATTTCTATTTGTTGTTGGGGGATGATGTAACCTTGTAAACTCTCATGTATTTGAATTGATTCTTAATTCCATATGCTTTTCCATTAATTGTTAGAGTAATTCATCTATTTCAATGCTTGTTGTGTTTAACTCATTCATTAGCATGATTTATGAATTGCATGAGTGTCGGGAGGTTCCTTACAATTCAGGTTCTTGTTGAATTACTCCTAAGGGTTATATCGCTCACGGATGAGGGTATGAGTCTTGGCCGTCTTAATCTCTTGATCTTCACCTCTTATTACCAAGAATGCTAGGAATTGTATGAACTAGTAATTTGGGATAAGCTTATTCGCTAAGGGATCGAGTTTAGGTAATTTAGTGAGTGACGTTGGCATTAATGCATAAAGAAGAATTCTTATATACATGAGAGGAAACTTGGTGAAATCTAACCCCAACAACATAATCCTCATATTAATCAACATTCGTTCATCTCTGTGCTCCTTTGCTATTGATCAATTGCATTCATATTTAATTTCATGTTTTTGCATTCAAACCCAATGATTTCTTTTTACTTTTAAGTCTTAATTAATCTTGTTATCACACAAATGTTTAGTGTCGAGAGTCCTTTGGGATACGATACTTGGTCTTACCATTTTATATTACTTGTGCGACTCGGTACACTTGCTGATTTGCCCCAACAGTAGACTTTCTTTATTACATTTATATAATAATTATTTTTTATTTCATCTTTTAAAAATTATTTACATTAGAATTTAGAGTCATACAATCTATAAATATTGTTACCAAAAAGAACCCTAACATCATCAAACCATATTTGTTTTGTTTAAATACCTTGTTAATAAAGTTGTGTTTATACCTATAAATAGCTATAATGTAAAATGAAGGAAACACATTTTAATTTAGATTTTAAAGTAAACTAAAAACATCTTTTACGTCTAACAAAAATAGACAACCAACACCGATTTAAAATTTAGCTACTCCAGGTTCACCGTTATTGACTCACCTACCATATACAAAACTAGCTATGAATTTCATATACAGAAACATTTACCCGCCTTAAAATTTCATACATCTTCATCTAAGATCGAATTATCACCATCATGAGTCCGTTAACTTTTCCTTATATTTTAAGCTAATTTTATTGTCAATAGTCTATTAATCTTCTTTTTCATTTCATTCTTATTTTTTTTCACATGTTTTCTCAAAAGTTGTTTAAATTGTCTACAAGATTATCAAATGAATGATCCTGGATATACATTTTCATGGCTAATGTTAATGGTTTATGTGTAGGTAAAGATGATGACTACATCTAAAGTAGCAATGAAGTAGGTAATCCTACAAATATAAAGCATGGGTTTAAAGAAAAATGGTTCTTTATCATCATGGTTATGGATACACGTGGCACACAAGATAGAAAAGGTTGTAGAAAGTGTAGGTGTAAGCTTATGAATCTCCCAAAAGAATTTTACGATGTCACAATGGGTATTGATAGTGAATTGTTGTTTAGAAATTATAAAGTAGGATTCTTTTGTTGTTAAGATGACTTACAATGCAAATTAAGAAATGAGTTTCGTGGTCTAACTAGAAAGCTTTCCCTAAGATACAAAATAAGGTGGGTTGATTGGGATGAAGAATAAGTGCCTTTTAAGTTCTATATACTTGATTCAACTGATCATGTAAGATCAAATGGTTCTACATCCATTCATGATTCTCAGGTAGATGATTTATACAGTACACCGTATATTTTACAAACGATAATAAAATTTTGAAACTAACTTATTCTCCAAACAAAAATATTAGGTTATTACTTTGTTTTGTAAGTATGTAGCTTAATTGCTCAATTTGTTATAGGTAGAGTACATGGTCTCGAGAAATCATTATAGTGAGTCTCCTAATGTTAATAAAGAAAACATCCGAAGGACTAAAAGTGGTTATCTTATATATGTCACTAGTCATATGCACAACGGTGTTGTTAATGTTCCTCTATATGGACAGGTAGTATTTGATATTTGTTAGTGTTCCTGTTGATAGGGGGAGCTACGTGAAAGATAAACCCAAGTTAAACCCTTGTGTGTTTTTAATGATGACAACAACAAAAATGTTTCAATAATTTCTTGCACAACAACTGAAATGTTTAGCTGTGTTTATATACTTGTTTGTGCTTGAATGCTTGGTTTGCATACTTACTATGGTCATACAAGAGTTTATATCTCTGGTATGTATAATCATAGTTTTGAATGATAAAACACTTTGCACAATGCATATCTGTATGAAGTAATCGATTATAGTGTTTATGTAATCAGTTAGATTCATTAGATATCAGCAAATGCTTAACTGTAGCAAACTGTAAGTTTTAACCGATTACATTATATGGATAATCAATTAAAACTCGTGCCTTTGCTAATACCTGATTGGTGAGTGCATTAATGTGTTTTCAGCTATAAAAGTTTTCAGATTTGCTTAAGTGTAATACTTAACCGATTACACTGTTTTCTTAATCGGTTAAATCTTGTGCACACTGAAAATTGTTTTCATATTAAGTCTTAACTACCATAACAGTCATATTTTGAATTGTTTTGACTTACATTAATTGTGCAAGCGATTACATTAATTGTTTAATCTGTTAAATGTGTTTTGATGTAATTCTGGTATAGCAGTGAAAATTGCTTAACTAATTACATTGATATTGTAATCGATTAAATTACGTTAGACTTGAGAAAACTAAATATTGACACATAACTCTCTGCATAAAAAAAACTTTTGATCTTTCATCATTATAATCTAATAAAAAGTTTGTTGAGATAATAAATTGCAGGGGTGTTCTTTCTCCAAGAATCAAGAAGCATGTAATTTGGAAGATCCAAAGGATTCTTGAAGCAATTGTTGTGTGCTTTCATTGGCTGATCATCATCCGCACTCTTAGGTGTTCTAAACCAAGATCAGTGTTTATTTTGCAATCTACGGATTGTGGTTTCCCTGTTGCCGGTGGCCAGGAAGAGAACATGAGGTTCTGGTTTCTTTGAGGGGTGTCTCAAAGGATTTATGTAGAAAGAGAATTGTTCTTTCTGTGTTGTTGTTTTCTAGATTAGATTTGGAGTTGGAGAGGAGATTACATTAAGACAGGGTCTTTGTGATTCTTGTTGTATAACTCAATCTATATAGTGAAGTGACTTTCAATCTCAGGTTGATTGTTATCTTTTTTATTGCATTATATTCTTTATTTGCTTGCATTTCAAGAAAGTGCTAAAGATTTTTCAAAGGTTTAGAAAAGAACAAATTTTTGAATACAAACCAATTCACCCCCCTCTTGGTTAGGAAATAAGGCCTTTCCATTTCTACAGTTCTTATATAATTTTTATCGTGTATGTAAACTAATATCAAATTTTGTTGATCAAATTTATATCTTTATGAGAAATTATAACTATTCGAATGCATACTCTTTCTATTTAAGTTTTTACTTAACTTAAGATGATAGGATTTTATGCACTTCCAATCCAAAATATGGATCATGAAAAGAAGAAGGAAATGAAAACGGTTACCTAGTTGGAATGTTAGCGTGCTATCGAAAACCTAATTCTTCTAAGATTAAAGATGGTGAAATTCTAACACCGAAATCCATATATGAAAACAAGTTTCATACAAGGACCATGAGGATATTTCTACATTTACTTGGCAAAACAAATATCAAACAAAGATTTGAATTTTTGATGTGAAACTATTTATTTATCTTTCTATAATAGTTTATTTAATATTTAGATAAGTGTAATAAAGGAATACAAGTTCTATATCATGACTATATGTATTAATGTTATTTTACTTTTAATCAAATACTTAGTTTATGATGGTGTTGGTTTGTCTACATTGTGTTTTGTTGATGTTTTATTCGGTAGAGAAATTAATTTTTATACAAACAATAGCCTAAAAAAAATGTAATGTACCAATTGACATTATAATTTAATAGAACATGTTATGAACCTAGTGCCAATTTAATTCCAAAAATAATAAACATAATTTAATTCCAAAAATAATAAACCTATGTGTTGAGTAAATTACCTATAACACTAAATGAAGAGTAAAATACATCGATTTGGAGATTTGTACAATTTTTAATTACACCTTTATGTGCCTTCAAAGTGTTTCTCTTTTGTAGGGTGTGTTTCTACCTTGTCTTATTTTGAAAATTCATTGCTTCAACACCATTATCATGTACTATTTGTTCACGTTCTCTTCTACAACAAATGCAATATGCTCTTTCTACCTTTAGCCTTAACTTTTTCTAGTATCTCGTATTATTAAGAATCATAATTTAAAAAATTATTTTATTATAATCAAAATAATATATTCAAATTTAATAAGAATATTTTGGATCGTACAATTTAAAATATATTTTTGGATCCAAAAGTACGCAATATAGAAGTATTTTAAATTTTAAAATGTAAAATATATTTAAAAAACTTAACATATTCTATATTGTCTATTTTGAAAAATATTTTCAAATCTTAAAAAACACTTTAAATTGCATAAAATGTGTTAAATTTTCTAAATATAATGATACTTAAGACGGTTCCAATCAACAACCAAGGGTACGAGGCTGCTGCTATATGGCAGAAGAAGAAAGATGAAGAGAAAAAAAAAAAAAAGAAAACTAGGGCTTTTGTTTATTTTTCAATAAGGGCAAAAATATCTTTCACCATATTTATAAGATACACAAGAAAAATAAAGGGGTGTAGGGAGAAAATATGGAAGAACACGAAAAAGCTAAGTAAATCGAACTGACCCAGCGCAAAAGGCCCAATACTTTTAACTTTTTTTTTTCCGGTAGGCCACTCATCACAAATAAAAACTGAAAGAGTTCACGCACATCTTAATGTTGTAGTTAAAATTATCACTGCCTTGGCCTATAACCATTGGATCACACAAAAAAAACCATTGGAACATTCACACAAACTTCATCACTGCCTTCACCTATAACCATTGAAGCATCACACAAAACTTCATGCTTTCTTTCATAGCTTGTTTGTAATTAAATTATATAAATCTATATGTGACATTTTTGTTATCGTGTCTATGTATTTATTAGTTAGTTTAAAAGTATTTTTTGAATTAAATTTATTTAAAAATATATTGTGATATTGGCTGTTAATTGTTTTTGGCAAGTAGAATATATTTTATATCAAGTATATCTCAAACTAGTTTATATTGAAATATATAATATTGAACTTTTTTATGTTATAATCTAATTATTTCCAATCATACACAAAAATAATAATTAAATTATAATTTTTAACTAAGTTATACTATATTCTACGACTCTAATATTTGATAATTATATGTAATTTTAATTTGTCTTATAATAATAATAATTAATTTTTAAATTATCTATTTTTATTTATCTCTTAACCATTTAATCATCCTTAATATTAATTATATCTTATTTTTAATTTGTGATATGATGTGGTTAATTTTTTTAATAATAGAATTTAACATATTAAAGCGTGGTTATTAACTGCTGTTACAACTATAATACAAATTCTTACTTATTACCATAAAAAAGACTAAAATTTTACAAATACAAGTCAATAACATATTTTGCAGTTATTTGAATTATTAATTAAATTACAACTTAAATAAATTTTAATTAGTTTATTAAGAAATTTGATAAGGAGAGAATCTATATTTGATATATATATATATATATATATATATATATATATATATATATATATATATATATATATATATATATATATATCTTGGATTTTAATATGTATAGTGAATTATAAAAATATGATTGAATGGGAGGAGTTTAGAGTGTTTGGAGAAGATTTATATCATAAGTATGGTTATTGTGTATCTTATAGAAGAACAATTTTTTCAAAAAGGTTTTACTTTTAGTTTTTGAAGACAAATTCTTTTTATTCAATGCTAAGGAGGGAGAAGAAAGTTCTAGAGTTATTAATGGGTTGTGAAGGAATTGCACAATGTTATTATTATAAATGCATTGTTGAGACAAGTTGTTAACTTATAACCTTTTTGATGGAGTATGACCTTCATGGTTCTCTAGGTCATTTAATAAAGATAGAGTTATATCATGAATATTTTGAATAAATCCTGACGGTAAATACTCTTCAATCAAAATATCCAAAATATATTTTTGATTTTTTGTATACCTATAATGTTAACTTGATGTACTTACACCAATGGAATTTTATGTTCATTGCATGCTTTGAATGGAAAGTTATCAAACACATTATCAAATGTTAAGAAAATCTCACATTACACACACTAAGATATTTTCCTAAAATTTGAATCTAAGAATTTTAAATAGCCGTGATACTTACAATATTATAGAATAAAACTAAACACTAAAAATAAAATATCAACTATCTTAAAAATAAAATCTGCTTAATCTATCATAAAATAATATTGTACCTAGATAAACAGAAAATCGTAACTATCTCTATCAAATCAAACTAAATATTACTAGACCCAAAACTAATAAAATAAGATTTAAACAAAATTATTAATAAAACCCTAAAATTTAAGTTTATCCCAACAAACTCTCCCATAAACTTCTTCCTTCTTTCATTCAGCTTTCCATGTGCATCATCCAACACTGGGTTTGCTTCTTTCAATCAAATTTGACTTCTTCCTTTTCCTTATGGCCCTCTTGTCTTTTACCTTGGTTGACCTCTTTAATGCTTTGACTGTTTTTGTTATGCCTGACTTCTCAATAACCTTGACCAACTCGTTTTTGACCTTAGGCGATTTCTCAATAATCTTGGCCGACATCTTCATCGGGTTCTTCTCAACATCTTCATCTTCCTCTTCGTCCGGTTCAAGAACACTAGATGCTTTCTCTTCTTTTTCAAGAGTTGCTTTCTTCAGCTCCTCAAGCTCAACCCTCTATTTATTCATAATTTCATTAGCTTCATCTAGAAGCCTCCATATTCGCTGAATCTCTTCATCTTTTTGTTTGAGTTCTTTCTCCAAGTTTTCCTTCTCCACAATTGTTGCATCCTTTACCGAGATCACTTCATCCATTGTTGGGATTGGGCTCTCCATGTCTACTGCATCTGAGCTCTTTGCCATAAACAGGATTCCATACTTTTCTTCCGCATCTTCAGTAAGGAGATTTGTCTCCCCTTTTGTTCGGTCTTGCAATACTTTGCAATATGGCCAGCCTTGCCACAATTGTAGCACTTGTTTGATCTACACTCGTTTGCATAGTGGCCGTACTTGCCACACATAAAACACCCACTCCTGACCGATCTCCTCTGTCTTTCCATTGTCCTCGGTCACACCAATTCTGTTGATCGGTTTGCTCTTCACTATCATTCTCAAAATTACCTCGGCCACGTCCACCTCGTCCTCGGCCTCCTTGCCCTCTACCGCTAGGACCTCGACTTTGAGTACTCCAAGTTTTATTCGAGTCAAACTATACCTGTAGTGCTTGATCGTCGGGTTCAACCTGATCATCCCAACTCCTTCTCCTTTGTTCGTGGGCTTCTATTGACCTAGCAAGTTCATCCATTGTGAGAACCGACAAGTCCTTCGATTCTTCGATGGCGCACACGATACTTTCGAAATCCTTTGTAGGGGATCTCAAAATTTTTCCCATAACCCGACTAGATGACATTTGTTCTCCATTCCTGCCAAGTTGGTTGGCACCTTCTCCACCTCGAGTTATGTACTCGGTTATATGCTCTTTGGGCTCCATCTTCAACTATTCAAACTCCCCTCTGAGAGCTTGTATTTAGACTTGACTAACACGGTTGTCGCCTTTATAAGCAACCTCCAATATCTCCCAGGCTTCCTTTGCTGATTTGGCATTCGCTATTTTGTCGAATCCCGACTCATCTACTGCATTATAGACAAAATACAATTCTGACCCATCTCTTGTACATGATTTCTTCAACACGATTATCTGTGCCACCGTTTTATGTTCGTCTTCATCAAGTTCAACGTACATGTCTTCCACCTTATCCCAAATGTCTTGGGATCTCAACAATGTCTTCATTTGTAGGCATCAATTATCATAATTGGTTTTTCTCGTCAATTGTGGCACACTCATACCATTGATAACCTTTTCCATTTCTCTCACAAAAAGAAAAATCAAGAACTTACTTTTTCTATCACAATGTTTGACTTTCTCCTCTCTCTCTCTCTCGGTACTCAAAGCATAAAACTTTGATACCACTGTTAAGAAAATCTCACGTTACACACACTCAAATATTTTCCTAAAATTTGAGTCTGCTATTCATTGATAATTGAAGGGCTTTAAATAATCGTGATACTTACAATATTACGGGAATAAAAATAAACACTAAAAATAAAATATCAACTATTTTAAAAATAAAATCTTCTTAATCTATCATAAAATAATATTGTACCTAGAATAACAGAAAATCATAACTATTTATTCCTATTTTATCTCTATCAAATCAAACTAAATATTACTAGACCCAAAACTAATAAAATAAGATTTAAACAAAATTATTAATAAAACTCTAAAATTTAAGTTTATCTTAAGTTGTGTGGTTAGTGATCCACTTCCTTCGTGCCTAAGTGAAGGTTTGAAAGGTGGACACCTTTACCTAAAGCTTTTACTAGTTGTTGTTTGTTTCATTAGTGTGGAAGAGGAATGCCTTAACCAATGTTTTCTACAATAGAAGTTCGTTGTCAGTTTGTCAAAATTCCAATTAATATCCTCCAAAGTAATTAACGATTTTTTTTTTGTGAGATCTAAAGAGTAGATAAACAGTTGGACATATGGCATTGTCTAGAGGAGGAAGATTAACGTGCAAAAAATTCTTCGATGTTAAAGTAATTAGGAGAGTTTTAGGATCTATGAGAATATAAGTGACATGAATGTGAGAATATGATTGTACTCTCTAGGAAAATACCACGTGTATTTACGGGGCATATGATATATCAATAGGATAATAACAATAATATATTATTTAATCAGATTAATCATATATCCCATTGTTATATGGTATAAAGTGATATTTATGATATCTATATATGATATAATCAAATTATCAAAGTTTGACCGAATATTAATCATTAAGAGAGTTTTAGGATCTATAAAATATAAGTGATGTGAATGTGAGAATGTGATTGTACTCTCTAGGAAAATACCATGTGTATTTATAGGGTTTATGGATCTTGTGAAATATGTTATAAAAGAAAAGATAATAAAAACATACTATTACCATATTTATAATATATCAACATGATAATAATGGTAATATATTATTTAATCTAATTAATCGAATATTTTGTTGATATATGGTATAAAATGTATTTATGATATCAATATATGATATAACAAAATTATCAAAATTTGACTAATTATTAGGCATTAAGAGAGTTTTGGGATCTATGAAAATAAATGTTAGGTGATTGTACTCTCTAGGTGGGATATATAATATGTGTAGATAATAGAATGTGAAAATAATAGTTGGAAGAAGTATATTTTGTAGTCGTCTTATTTGTGTTAGATGATGTTTTACATTAAATGGTAAAGTACAAGGGTATTTATAGACCCATGTACTATTCTAGAAAATGCTAGCCACAACTTATGTGGAATGCTCTAGATTTTTATCTATGTTAAATGTTCTTGATTATTTTTCTTCCTATGTTAGGGTTTTCTACAATATTCTAGAATTTGTATTACATTTTATTACTTCTATCTTAGGATTTTCTATATTCTTCAAGAATTTGCATTACACTTTAATACTCTTCCTTAAATTCGGTAACTCCAAGCATAATGCCCAATAGTTTAAATCTTGGTCTTGGTAACGTCTTCGTTAAAATATTTGCAATTTGGTCCTCTATTTAGTAGTACTTCAGTAAAAAAAATTTAGTTGTCTCTTGATCTCGAATGAAGTGATAATTAATGGATATTTGTTTTATTATTTCATGATGGACTGGATTTTTTGCTATTGCTATTGTCGATTTGTTGTCGTAATAGATAATAGTTGGAACATCTTGTGGTTCACCCATTTCTCCAACTATTCTTCATAGCGATATTGCTTGACTCATGGTTTCAGCAACTACTACATAATCTACTTTTGTTGTGGATTGTGTCAAGGTTGCTTGCTTATTTGATGCCTAGGATAAAATACTTGATCCTAGTGAGATAGTGTATCTTGACTTACTCTTCAGTCATCCATTGATCCTGCCCAATCACTATTTGTGTAGCCAATCATCCTTGAGTTAGTCATGGTTTTGTACCATATACCAAATCATTTGTGCCTTGTAAATATCTTAAAATTCTTTTCCCTACTCCATAATGAATATGACTTGGATTTTTGCATGAATCTTGATAGAAGACTTGTAGCATACATAATTTATGGTCGTGTGGCTGTGAGATACAAGAGACTTCCAATCAAACTCCTATAACGTAAGGCATCTACTTCTTGTGCTCCATCATATTTTTGTAGCTTTTTGTTTACCACCAACGGAGTGGTGACAGGTTTACAATCATACTGATGGAAGTAGCCTCAATCTTCAAGAATGGAGCGGCTCCTTGATCTAGAAGTGGAAACGGAATGAAAACATGGTTGAAGGTGTCGGTGTAGGTCAGGTGTTTGTCATAATGTCTGGCGGTGTTTGGATGTGTATGTTGTGAGTTATCTAACTCAGATAGCCTTCTAGCGGGAAGGGGAGCTAGAGAAAAAGCAAGCTAAAGAAGCTCTAAGTTTTGAACTCGAAGAAGTAGTGGCTGAATACAATTCAACAGCATAACACTATATCAATTCAAGTTTTGTTTTACAAAAGATTGGAGCTCTCTTTTATAGATGATGAGAAGCTCTCAAACGTGCAAGGAAAGCTATATGTTTCAAACATGCATGAGCTAAGGGAAATGTGCAGGAGATGCTTCAAGGCTGGGTCACATGTTTCATGTGGGAAGCATTTAAAACGTGCTTCAAAGAAGGGAAGCGGATTTGCTACGGCTGAGCGGCGACAATGCAACACTGAGAGTGGGCAATCACTTGAATATGCACTCTTCTTTTGGTTCCTATGCTTGGCTAGCCTCTCAAGGTGTATAGGCATGGTTTCCAATTTTATTGGTGACCTACAAAACAAGGTAAATGTATTTAGGTAAAGAGAACATGCTAAGACTTAGAAAGAAAAGATCAAGTCCTTATTCAACTTCCCCTTCTTAGTCTTAGTGTTAAGTTGATACTTCTTTGGATGGGAAGTCCCTAAAGGGGTTGCCATCATTCCCTCCCTCTTTAAAAACGATTTGTCCTCAAATCGGGAAGAAAGAAAGAAGCACAACTTTGGTTGTTATTTGCCACCTGGGTAAAAAATATATCTACAAAAAATAGAAAAAATTAGTATGATTAATGAGAGATATGCAAAGAGAAGAAGATAAAATGAAGGCCATTTGACAAAAATTTTATGAGAAGAAGTCTTGGCCTTTAATATATTTTTGGTTTCACTTTGTATGGAACATTCCCCTTGATGAAATGAAGAAACAAAATGATGTTTTTGATAAGAAGAAGAGTCAAGGTATTTACTTGTTAATGAAGAAGTTAACAAGATGCATACCTTTGTCTTCTTCTTTTCTTGGGAAGGTTGTTTTTCCAATCTATTTTCTTCGTTTCTTTCTTTTTCAATTTTTATTTTTATTTTTATTTCATCCTTTTTCACTTGTTTAGGTGTAAGAGGAATCAATGTGATTTTATTTCCTTTGTGGAGGAAAGTTATTTTATTGGTATAGCCATCATGAGTGGAGTTATGATCATATTGCCATGGCCTACCAAGTAATACATGCCCAACATCCATTGGAACAACATCACATAAAACATTTTCTTCATATTTGCCAATGGATATTGGTATGGTTATTTGTGTGTTGACTACTATTTCTTCATCCTCTTTTATCCACTAAAGCTTATAAGGCTTGGGATGAGGAATAGTAGGTAAGGCCAACTTGCCTTGTTGGAGAACGCCGCTACATGCCACCAATAAAGATGCCAAAAGCCTTCTGAAAATGTGGGCCGTAAGTAGTTGGACTGCTGGAGCTGCTGGTGCTAGGCCGTGGAAGTGTTGACGTTGCTGCTGGCTGGGATGCTGCTGGAGGAACCTGTTGCCTGTCCGTGAAGGCTGCCAGCTTGGGCCATGATGCTACTTCCTTCAAAACTGCTGGATGCAGACCTCCATCACGTGCTTCATTGCTTATGGGCTGCCCTCTGCTTGCTGGATGCCAAGTGTTATTTTCAGCTGCTACACCGCTTTTGCTGCTGGATTGGATGCTCTAGACGTTACTTCGTGATGTACGTAGGCTGCAACTTCAAGTGCCAGACGTGTTGTGTGCACCTCTCCAACCTTCGTGCAATGCTAGCTGGCCTCTCCCATGTGCTGCACTTGTGCTTCTGATTGCAAAAAACATATTCCTTGCAGGCCGTGATGTGCTTTGTTGGACCAAGGCCGTATGGATTGTGAAATCCAGCCCAAACCGCATGACGCCTTGAATTTAAAATGAAGAATTTCAATCACGTGCTAGCCTTTTAATTGCTGACTTGTGCTGGTCACTTAATTGTTCCAAGCTGCCATGGGCCGTGTGCTTTGCTAAAATAATTTGTTTTCAAATGGAATAAACATGTGTTAGCGAATTTAAGTAGCGTGAGTGCGAGTTCTTCTAATTGTAAGACGAATCAACACTTTCTTTTTTATTGCAGCCGTTTTTCATCCTCCAAATGTCCCTAAATTGTATTTCCAAAATTTTCCCTGCAATTAACCATGCAAATAATTAGCTCAGATAATTGAAATTAATTAAAATAAGAATTTCTGGCAAATTAAGCACAATTTGCAGAAACGGGAAAATAGCGGACATTTAAGCACAATTCCCTGATTAATTCTAGCACAATAAACTAAGTGAAGTCAAGAAAATGTTGACTCATCAACCTAGCTATGGTGAATCTTTCTTCTTCTTTGATTCCAGCTCGTAACATGAGTAATTCCAATTTCTATCGATATTCCTCGACACTCAAGTTTCTTTGTTGGAGTCGATGGAGCTTGTCCATGATCTTCCTTGCATAGTATGCTGGAACATGTCTTCGATGCAAGGCTGCTTTTAGCTCATTCCAGTATTGTATGGTATAGTCGCCATGCATCTTTTGATCTCTAATTATTGATGTCCACCAATAGAGAGTTGTACCTTGAAAGGTCAATGTGGCTAGGGTCACTCTCCTCCTATCATCTATGTGGTAACACTCGAAAATTTGTTCAACCTTCATCTCCCACTCAAAGTATTCTTCTACATTGTCTCTACCGTAGAAGGGGGGAAGGTCAAGTTTGGGTTCCACATGATGTTCCCTGTGAGTGTGGTGTCGCCTAGGTGGGCGTTGATAGTGATCATAAGGATAAAAACTATTTTGATCACTATGATAGGAATGATCACCATGATGATGGTGTTGCCTATGAGAGTGTTCCTCATGATTTTGACCTCTCTGATTGAAAGTGAGGTTTGCGACCATTTGTCTGAGTTCATTTAACTCAGCTCTAGTTCTATTAAGTTCCTCTCTTAATTGCATATTCTCCTGGTCACTTTGAATTGTACCTTGAATACTAGAGTGACTCATACTTGTGAATTAGAGAAAAGGTTTTCACAAGGTTTTGAAAGGCTTGCACAAGTATAGAGTCAAAACTTTTCAAAGATTGTTTTTTAGATTTTTGGGTGAATGATTTCTAGAAAGTTGTTGTTTGTGACTAGTGTAGTTCCCAAAAATGATGTGTTTGCTGCTGAATTGATGCTGGAACAACAATAAGAAAGTGCTCTTGGAGTTCACACTTGTAGCCAATTTAACAAGTCTTCCATGTCAACAGAATGAATGGCAAAGATATGCAATTATACATTTATTTGTAATTGTTATTCTCTTAATTAGGATAATTAGCTGTAGTAAATGTATATATGACAGTTTAGCTTATTTAGTGGGCTGAAAATCAGCTTGACAGATTGTAATTTTTGTATATATACGAAAGTTCTCCAGCAAGAGGAGACACAGTTTTCTGGCTCAATCTTCTCTAAATTTAACATGGTATCAGACTAGGTTACGATTCCCAAACCTAGTTTGCATTTTTTTAGTCTCGTTCTCGATTCTCGACTCTCGACTCTCGACTTTCGAACTTTCGATTCTCGATTCTTCTCGTCTCTGTTTGTCCTAGCTCCATGGCTTCCGAAAAATATGATGTCTTTTCCGTTCGCCTTAACGAAAAAAACTACTCAGCTTGGACATTCCAATTCCAGATTTTTGTCACCGGAAAATATTTGTGGGGTCATGTTGATGGCAACACTCCTGCTCCTGACAAACAATTCACGATATTACTAAACGTGACCAATTTCTTATGAAATTGAGATCTGACTTTGAAGGTATTCGATCAAATCTCATGCATAGAGATCCTGTCCCATCATTGGATGCATGTCTCAATGAGTTGTTACGTGAAGAACAACGTCTTCTTACACAGTCTATCATTGAAGAACAAAGATTGTCTACTGTTCCAATAGCATACGTGGCACAAGGGAAGTCACGACGCCATAACATGAGTACTGTTCATTGTTTTAGTAGCAAGCGATTTGGCCACTATGCTTCAACCTGTCCGAAAAAATTCTGCAACTACTGTAAAAAGGATGGTCATATTATTAAGGAATGCCCAATAAGGCCACCACGACGACTTGCAACAGCTTTTACAACCACAACTGTTTCTTCTACTCCCAACAGTTCTCCCAATCCAGCACCTGTCCATCCAAAGGCTACTACTGATGTTCCAACTTTGACCCCTGAAATGGTTCAACAAATGATAATTTCAGTTTTTTCTGCTTTGGGATTATCAGGTAACTCCTCTTCCACATGGTACTTTGATTCTGGGGCTTCCAACCACATGACCAACAATACCCGATTCCTTACTAATATAAAAAACTATTCGGGGAATCTCACAATACATACTGCTGATGGAAATCAATTGCCTATAATAGAAACTGGTGACATTTCTTCATTTCTAACGAATGTCTTTGTTGCTCCTAGTCTAACCAGTAATCTCATTTCTGTTGGTCAATTAGTTGACAATGATTGCCGAGTTCAATTCTCACAGTCTGGTTGTCTTGTGTAGGATCAACACTCGGGGAAGATAATCGCGAAGGGGCCTAAAGTTGGACGTCTTTTTCCCATCCATTTCTCACTGTCTCCAAGTCTTTCTTTGTCTTTAGTCTCTTGTAATTCTGTTGTTGTTGATCACCAAGTGTGGCATAAGCGCCTTGGGCATCCCAACTCAAATGTTCTCCATGACATGTTCAAATATGGTTTTCTTGGAAATAAACACACCCCATCTCTTAATAATATTCATTTTGATTGCATTCCTTATAAGCTTGGCAAAAGTAAAATTCTACCTTTTCCAACACATCAGTTGACTGAAACACAACCATTTGATATCATTCATAGTGATGTTTGGGGCGTGGCACCAATTACGTCTCATGCTAATTACAAATATTTTGTAGCTTTTATTGATGATTATAGTCGTTTCACTTGGGTCTATTTTTTGCGCTCAAAAGATGAGGTCTTTTCCACTTTCAAATTCTTTAATGCTTATGTCCAGGCTCAATTTTCCTCTAAAATCAAGATTCTTTGCTCTGATAATGGGGGGGGGGGGGAATACACATCACACTTGGTTCAGGAATTCTTGCAAGCCAATGGCATTTTATCTCAAAGATCATGCCCATCAATCCCCCCAACAAAACGGGGTGGCTGAACGAAAAAATCGTCATTTGCTAGATGTTGTCCACACTCTTTTACTGGAGTCACATGTGCCATCACGATTTTGGTGTGAAGCCCTTTCCACTGCTGTTCATCTTATAAGCAGATTGCCATCTCCTTCCATAGGTAATGAATCTCCTTTCACTCGTTTATTCGGTCATCCACCCGATTACTCCACTCTTCGTATCTTCGGTTGTGCATGTTATGTCCATCTTCCTCCACACGAACGCACCAAACTCACTGTTCAATCTGTTAAATGTGCTTTTCTTGGCTATTCTCCTCATCAAAAGGGCTTTCTATGTTATGATCCTAACCTTCATCGGATTCAGGTCTCTCGAAATGTCATTTTTCTAGAAAATGTATATTTCTTTGCAAACCATCCTGACTCGTTCTCTTCTCCAATTTCTGTTTTGCCATTGTTTTCTAATTCTTCTGTAGGTCACTAATCATCTAGACCTCTATTGACTTATCAAAGGCGAAATCCTACCACTCAACATCACCTAGCACAAGTCCATGGGCCCTTTCAAGATAATTCCTTGGATGCTGATTCAGTACAAGCTCCAGAACCAGAACCAGCTCCTTTAAGACGCAGTTCACGCATTGGTAAGCCCCTAGAAAGGTATATATGTTCCATGACAACAACATTATCATCTATTCCTATTCCTTCTTCTTATAAACAGGCAATGAAGAATGAATGTTGGCAAAAAGCTATTGAAAGTGAACTTCTCGCCTTGAAGGAAAATCAGACATGGGATATAGTGCCATGTCCTCCATCTGTTAAACTTTTAGGCAGCAAGTTTGTGTTCTCTATAAAGCTGTGTTAGGATGGCTCCATAGACCGGTACAAGGCGCGACTGGTTGTGCTTGGAAATAAGCAAGAGTATGGTCTCGACTATGACGAGACTTTTGCTCCAGTTGCCAAGATGACCACTGTGTGCACTATCCTTGCTCTTGCTGCATCCAAATCTTGGCCATTACATCAAATGGATGTCAAAAATGCATTCCTCCACGGTGACCTTAAGGAGAAAGTT
This sequence comes from Vigna reflexopilosa, assembly GCA_027742785.1. Classification (NCBI taxonomy): domain Eukaryota; kingdom Viridiplantae; phylum Streptophyta; class Magnoliopsida; order Fabales; family Fabaceae; genus Vigna; species Vigna reflexopilosa. Next base: position 27,317,816 of record CM050914.1, on the reverse strand, counting down.
TACATCACACTTCCTGGTGGTATGTCGATTCTCTCCCCGAATACTGTTTGCAAATTGAAACCCTCTTTATATGGATTGAAGCAGGCCCCAAGAGTATGGTTTGAAAAGTTTCGCTCCACTCTTCTTGGTTTTTCTTTTAATCAAAGTCAGTATGATCCATCACTCTTCCTTCAATGGACTCCTAAAGGCATCGTCGTACTTCATGTGTATGTGGATGATATTGTAGTTACTGGTTCTGATCAAGATGCTATTTCTAGAATCAAACAAATGCTGCACTCAAATTTTCACATGAAAGAGTTAGGCCATCTCAATTATTTCTTGGGTTTAGAGGTGCATTACCATCTTGAAGACATTTTTGTAAATCAGCATAAATATATTCAAGATTTGGTCCAGCTAGCAGGACTCACCAATGCTACCCCTGTTGACACTCCAATGGAAGTTAATGTTAAATATAGACGACATGAAGGAGAGCTTCTTGACGATCCCACCCAATATCGGAAACTAGTTTGTAGTCTCATCTATGTGACTATCACTCGCCCTGATATTTCTTTTGTTGTTCACACTGTTAGTAAGTTCATGTAATCTCCAAGACACTTCCATTTTTCAGCAGTGCAGTGTATCATTAAATATCTCCTTGGTACCTCAAGTCGTGGCTTATTCTTTCCTGGTAATTCATCTCTTCAACTCCAAGCTTATAGTGACGCTGATTGGGCTGGTTGTCCAGATACTAGGAGATCAACTACTGGCTGGTGTATGTTCCTAGGGAATGCTCCTATTTCATGGAAATGTAAGAAACAAGATTCAGTCTCCAAGTCTTCCACCGAAGCAGAATATCGCGCAATGTCTGCTGCTTGTTCTGAAATAATATGGCTTCGTGGTCTTCTTACAGAGCTTGGATTGTCTCAAGCACAACCCACTCCACTGCATGCTGATAACACCAGTGCCATACAGATTGGCGCAAATCCAGTTTACCATGAACGGACGAAACACATCGAGGTCGATTGTCACTCTATCCGAGAAGCGTATGATCGTAGAGTCATCAATCTACCACATGTCTCCACATCTGTTCAAATAGCGTCACAATTTTCTACTTGGCAAATTGATGCTTGTAGATTCACCAGCATCAATTTGAGGGGGGATGTCAACAGAATGAATGGCAAAGATATGCAATTATACATTTATTTGTAACTGTTATTCTCTTAATTAGGATAATTAGCTGTAGTAAATGTATATATGACAGTTTAGCTTATTTAGTGGGCTAAAAATCAGCTTGACAGATTGTAATTTTTGTATATATATGAAAGTTCTCCAGCAAGAGGAGACACAATTTTTTGGCTCAATCTTCTCTAAATTTAACATTCCACTCCCTAGTATGCTACCCCTTTGAAGCAAGCTACCTGGGCTGGAGAATCTTCCCCAAGACGTCACATATCCACACAAATCAGCACAACAGTGAGCATCACAACATTTTACTGCACCAGATTTTTAATGACTAAAAACTAGATTGCCAAACATCTTTGGAAGCCGAAAATGTTGAATTCAAATGAGTTAAAGACTGGAATAAACGAAGGAACACTAAAGGAACCTAGGAAATGCTCTATAACAGATTAAACAAGAAAGAAAAACTCAAACAAGGATTAAATTCATGTGCAGCGAAAGTGTTTGATGAAAAAACCAAACGGTTTGACAAAATGCTCCAAAGAAATGCAGATTTTGTGTTTTTCTGATTTTTGACCTTTCAAGACTGGATTGTAGGGTTTGAATTGCTTTTTATGATTGCTTTACAGTGTATGGATCATGTAATTGTATTTGGTAACATAAACCCAGCTCTTGCCAATCCAGAAATGCAAATCAAAATATGGACAATGTCAAACAGCACAGAAATGCAGACTGCAGCAGCAAAATGTGGCTGGAAAATTGAAACAGTAGTGGCCAAAATGGATGGTACTGTGTTTAAAGCTCAACTGAGACTTCCAGCAAGTTTGTTTATGAAATGGAATGTGTGCAATCGCTTAGGCAGCAAAGAAAGTAACCACATCAGAAATTCATTAGTTGACTTCCAAATTTAACAAAAGTTGATGGTTTGGATGGAGTTTTTTCGGAAAGGCTTAAAAATGACCATATGAACAGTAACAACACGTTTGAAATGGTCAATTATACTTGCTCAAACGTTCAAACACCACAGAAGCACAAAGATTCTCAAAATCACCTTTGTAGTTGCCAATTATGCAGTAAAAAGTGACCAAACAACACTTGAAATGAATAAAACAGCAGAATAAAAGTTGGATAGATTAAACAATGATTAAGAAAGGTCCTAAATCTAGCCTAGCTTCAGAAATTAAGCTAGGGAATAGCAAATGGCCTAAGACACACAATGAAAGCAGCATAGTGCAAAAAACTTGTGGAAAACTGTGACAGTTTCTGAAAACCAGAATTTACTCAAATCAATCATTCATTTTGCAAATCTGTGTTTACTATGAGTTGTTATACTTCTAGCAATGCTTAACAATACGAAAGAAACTTGCACCAAGGTTTAGGAACACAAAATCTGGTCAGAAATAGTTTGCACCAGATCAAACCAGAAATGAATTTTTGATGCATAATTTGAAATCAATTTTTGGATGAACTCAACCACTCATTTTTGAATTATGCTCTTAACAAAAGTTGTAATCGTTTGAAAACTGGTCAAGCACATCAAACAACTAGTGTAACGCTCCAGACTCAGAAAACATTGGACAACACAGATTGCACACGACCAAACCGAAACAAGTTTTTATGCAGCTTTTGCCACTGGAAACAATGATTACATTGCTTTTATCTCAAATGATCAAAGCTGGACATGATGACATTGCTTTATATGATCAACATAGAGCTAAAAAATGCATTAGAGACAATAAAAAACCGAAAAAATTAAAGCTGGAACAAAACAATTACTTGACAGATTTAAAAACTGCAACACTTTTTGCACAAGACCGTGACATAACTGGAATGATGATTAAGCTAAATTGAAACGAAATTAAAGAAGATGCACGGATTAAAATGATTGAAGAACACTAATGAACAACTGTATGAACTCAAAAAATCACAAAAACATGAAATGAAGGAGAAAAAAAAAATCAAACAGTAACAATCATGGAACAGCACAACAGTAACTTAGCTCTTGAAGCACGGCGTGGTCGATTGACTCTGGATGCCAAATGATGGAAGCAGCCTCAATCTTTAAGAATGGAGCGGCTCCTTGATCCAGAAGTGGCAACGGAATGAAAACACGGTTGAAGGTGTCGGTGCAGGTTAGGTGTTTGACGTAATGTCTGGCGGTGTTTGAATGTGTATGTGGTGAGTTTTCTAACTCAGATAGCCTTACAGCGGGGACGGGAGCTAGAGGAAAAGCAAGCTAAAGAAGCTCTAAGTTTTGAACTCGAAGAAGTAGTGGCTGAATGCAATTCAACATCATAAACTATATCAATTCAAGTTGAGTTTTACAAAAGATTGAAGCTCTCTTTTATAGATGATGAGAAGCTCTCAAACGTGCAAGGAAAGCTACATGTTTCAAACGTGCATGAGCTAAGGGAAGTGTGCAGGAGACGCTTCAAGGCTGGGTCGCATGTTTCATGTGGGAAGCATTTAAAACGTGCTTCAAAGAAGGGAAACGGATTTGCTACCGCTGAGCGGCGACAATGCAGCGCTGAGCGCAGGCAGTCACTTGAATATGCACTCTTCTTTTGGTTCCTTTGCTCCCCTTTGCTTGGCTAGCCTCTCAAGTGTATAGGCATGGTTTCCACTTTTATTGGTGACTTACAAAACAAGGTAAATGTATTTAGATAAAGAGAACATGCTAAGACTTAGAAAGAAAAGATCAAGTCCTTATTCAAATTCCCTTTCTTAGTCTTAGTGTTAAGTTGATACTTATTTGGATGGGAAGTCCCTAAAGGGGTTGCCATCACACACATCTTGAACTTATTTAATAGAGATTCAATATATATCTTTTGAGAGATAAATATGCCTTCTTTTTGTTGTTTCACTTCTATACCGAGGAAATAGTTCATCAAGCCTAGGTCATTGATCTAAAATGTCTTCATCATGTCTTTTTTAAATTCTTTCATCATATATATATATATATATATATATATATATATATATATATATATTGTCTCCTATAGAGATAAGATCATTTACTTATAAGAAGACAATGAGATGATATTGACCTTGTGCCTTAATATATAGTGTTGGCTCACTCTTTCTCCTCGTGAATCCTTGATCGATGAATCAATCTTGTTATACCTTACTCGAGGAGCTTGCTTTAGGCCGTATAAGGCTTTTTCTAGTCTTTGTACTTTTCCTTCATTGCCTTTGTTGATGAAGCGTTGTGGTTGTCCAACATAAATCTCTTCTTCGAGCAATCCATTTAGGAAGGTTGATTTGACATCCAGTTGATAGATGTTCCATCCTTTTTTTGCTGCAAGAGCTATTAAAACTCTAATTTTAGCTAAGCGAGCCACTGGAGCAAATGTCTCATTGTAGTTGATTCTTGGATGTTATGAGTAGCCTTTTAGCAACCAATCTGGCCTTGTGCTTTTGTATAGTTCCATCAGAATTGAGTTATTCTTTATATACCCATTTCACTTTAATGATGTCTTTTCCATTAGGGAAGTTTACGAGCTCCCAAGTATTATTCTTCTCAATCATTTAAATATCTTCTTCTATAGTATTAAGTTATACTTCTTGCTTTGATACTTCTTCATAACAATTAGGCTCAATCATGGCCATATTGCAAGTTTCAAATATGTCTACCAAAGATCTTACTCGTCTTGGAGTGGATTTAGGTGAAGAATCTTGTTGTTGTTGTTGTTGTTGTGGAGGTGGAGAAAGCGTATCCGAATCTTCTGCCTCTTCTTGAGTTTCTTCTTGAATTATTGCACTGGAACTAAAATGTTTTTTTTAATAAGTTTTTCTTTTCCCCAATTCCAAGAATCATTTTCATCAACCTCAACATCTCAACTAATAATGAGCTTTTTTGTTTTGTAGGTTGTAGACTCAATACCCCTTTGACTGTGTGCTATATATCCCAAGAAAATTCTTCGTGTAGTCTTGTCTTCAAGCTTGTGCCTCCTTTGGTCAACATGTATGCAATAGATAGATCCATATACTCGTAGGCTTTTAGCTAATGACTTTCTTCAACTCCAAGCTTCAACAAGAGTCTTGTCTTGGATTACCTTAATTGGGCATTTTCTTAAAATGTAAACTATAGTGTAGACTACTTAAAGCCAAAAAAGTGTTAGACATACTTTTCTCTTTTTGCATTGATCTTGCCATCACCATGACTATGCGATTCTTTCTCTCTGACACACTATTTTATTATGGAGTATATGAAACTATAAGTTGTCACTTTATGCTTTCATCTTCGCAGAACTTGTCAAACTTACGAGATATGTACTCGTTGCCACGATCACTTGTAAGTAGTTTTATCTGTTTTCTACTTTGCTTCTCGACAAGGGCCTTGAATTTCTTGAACATTCTAAAGACTTCTGACTTTGCCTTTAAGAAATAGACCCATGTCATTCTAGAGAAGTCATATATGAAAAGGATGAAATATGTGTTGTTTTGATGTGAAGGTGTCCTTATCGTTCCACAAACATCAATATGAGTCAACTATAGTAAGTCTTTTACTCTTCATGCTTTGTTTGTTGAGAATGGTAATCAATGTTGTTTGTTGAGGAGACATCCTTCACATGATTCATTATTCACCTTTAGGCATGAAAGATCTCTCATCATGTTTTTCTGGTATAGAAGCTTTAAGGCATGTGTGTTAAAGTGGCCAAATATCCTATGCCAAAGCCATGAGTCATCAACTTTTGCCTTCATGGCAATATTAGTTCCAAGTTTGAAGCTTATAAGAAAACTTCTATTTCTCTTCTCCATTTTTACTCGTCCAATTCTATCCCTCTATTATCACAAATTTTGCATGTATCTTTGTCACAGTATTATAATATTCATTCTCCATAATTTGACCAATACTTAAAATATTTACTTTAAATTTTGGAACTAGTATAACATCCTTGATGAATTTCGTACCTTTCTTTGTCTTTCCCATGATAGCTCCTTTGCCTCGAGACTCCACTATGGTTTCGTTTCCTAACCGAACTTTTACATTAAGAGATTTATCAATGTCTTTGAAGATGCTTTGATCTTTCGCCATGTGATTACTGCATCCACTATCCAAGTACCAATTTCTTCCTCTATTTCAAGATTCTTGATTGGCATAGAATAATAATTGCTTCTGATTATGTTCTTTCGCAAAGCTTGCTTGATTCTTATTTTTATTATGACAATATTTCTTTACGTGACCAAATTTCTTGTAGTACTAACATTGAGGTTTTCCTTGATACCAACAATCTTTTTTCGAATGACTTATCTTTTTATAGATGCCACATTGAGGATATTTTCCTTGACGAGTCACAAAGAAGCTTCTAGAACGTTCTTTATTTATAGAAATTTCTCTTGTATTTTTATTCCCTTCATATTCTTTATTACGATATTTTAGTTTTGATTGAAAGGCATTTTTGACTGAGTTTTCTTCATGTCTTTTCAATCTTAGTTCATAAGTTTCAAGAGAGCCCATTACTTGTGTTACTGGCAATGTAGCCAAATCTTTTGTTTATTCAATCACGGTTGCAATTAAATAATATTTTTGGGGAGCGAAAATTAAAATTTTCTCAACGATTTTTTTTGTCAAGAATATTTTTCCATAGGCTCTCATTTGACTAACTATTTCTTGTATTCTAGAATAGTAGTCTTCAATGGTCTCAGATTCTTTCATTATTATCAATTCAAGCTCTGATCTTATATAATGAAGCTTAACATTGCGTACCTCATTACTTCCTTGAAACTCCTCTTGTATTCATGGAAAAATTGTGTTATCAACTACTTATTGAAGAGAAAATGAAGCCCTTAAATTATTCTTCTTATTTTCCTTCAACTCTTTCTTTTAAGCTGTAGACAGAGTGAAGGTGTCTTCTAGAATAACAAATCCCTCTTTTATAATGTCCATAAATGATAACGGTCTCAAAACCGTTATTTTCATGCATAAATTTGATATTAAAACACACCCTTTGTAGCTTAAAATGAGCTTAGAATCAAGTAAAACTCTTAAGTTGTGTTACATGAGAGTCAAAAGATGTTTTTAGAGATATTATGCTTGTTTTGTAGGGTTTTTGATGAAAATGGAAGATGTCAATGAAGTAGGAAGGTCATAGACTCAAGAATGAAGAAGAAAAAGGAAGAAAAGAAGAGTCTGTGAACCGCTCAGCGGTCACTTCCACCGCTGAGCGGCTTAGTGCAAGGAAAAGTTGTTGTCTGGCGCCCAGGCGGTGACGCTGAGCGTCCAGAACGACAAGAGGCAAACCGCTCAGCGGTCATTTCTGGCGCCTGGGCGGTGGCGTATGTTGAAGCAAACCGCTGAGCGGCCAATTTAGGAGCCTGGGCGGTTGTCTGTTTTTATATTTTGGATTTTGAGATCTTTTCTGTTATCTTTTTGGCTTATATATAGCCCTAGTACGAATCCAAATGTAATTCTTTTGGCAGAGAACAAGTCCACAACAGCTTTACACCTTTGGAGGAGATTTCTTGGATGCTTAGGCTCCACTTTGTCAATTCTAGGGTTTGCTTTTTCCATTCTTCCATTCAATTCATCTAGTTTCACCATGATTATGGTGAACTAAACCCTTAGTTGTTGGGGAACAATGTAATCTTTTGAAACTCTCATATATTGAAATTCTTGTTTACTTTATATGCTTGCATATGCTTGATTTATCAATTGTTGGGTTCTTTACCTGTACTTAATGCTTCTACAGTTTAACTCATTCGGTAGATGTTGTTTGTCTTTATTGATACGGGGACGTACGGTAATGTCATGAACTGGGGAGAATTCCTTGATTATGTTAATACCGCCTAGGGATAGGGGTAAGACGATCAATTGTATTTTCCTTCCGTTCATTATGCATTATTAGTTACTAGGGAATGCTAGGGATAACAAGCCGGTAATTAGTAATAGGCTCTTTTCACCATGGGATTTGGTTAAGGGTAGACTAAGAAAATTTGCATGGCAATATGATAAATAAGCAAAGTAAATAAGAAGAGTAGATATATGAGGGCAGATAAGATGAAATTGTAACCCCCAACAACCTCATTCATTCATAGTTTCTCTTCGTCAATTGAATTCCTACATTTGCATGTTTATTTTTGTTTTGCATTTGAAACCATTAAAATTATTTTATTTTCTCAAGTCTTAAAAAAATATTTTACACGAAAGATGAGGCCTTAAGAGTCCTTTGGGAAGAACGATATTGGGTTTACCAATTATTATTACTTGATACGATCTGGTACACTTGCCAGGGGTTTAGCAAGTTTTTGGCGCCGTTGTCGGGATATTGGGTTTACCAATTATTATTACTTGATACGATCTGGTACACTTGCCAGGGGTTTAGCAAGTTTTTGGCGCCGTTGTCGGGGACTCTTGGTTTAACTTTTTCAAGTAGTGTAAATTGATTAATTTTGACTTGATTGTTAATATTTGTATATTTTTTGTTTTTTTTTTAAAATAAAAGTGCTACTAGGGTTTGTGTTTCTTGTACATGCAACAGGAGGCTAGACATACTAGGAGCAAGAAAAATAACCAACCTCTTCTTGACAGCTTAAGTGAGATAAGGGGAAGGAGGAGAGTCAGACGCCCATCTAGGTATTTATTTCCTTCTCCTAGCAGATTATTGTCACCTTCACCAGATAGAAGAACAGAGGAGATGGCAGGACAATTTCCTCCAAAACGCACATTGGCGGATCAATCTAATGCTGTAGGTCCTTTTCACTTTAACAACATAGCCATGCCTACGGATCAAACGACCAACATGGTGATGAATCCAGTATTAATACACCTAGTACAAGGCAACCAGTTTCACGGCTTGTCAAATGAGAATCCGTATGATCATTTGACCACGTTTAGTGAAATCTGCAATACTGTGAAGATGGCAGGTGTATCAGATGAACGAGTTAAGCTTAGCTTGTTCCCATCCTCATTAGCGGGCAATGCTAAGGCGTGGCTTAATTCTTTTTCTGAATGGACATTCACCACATGGCACAGTGTGGCTACAAGATTTGTTAAAAAATATTTTCCACAGTCCAAAGTTATTCAAGGAAAGCTGGAAATATTGTCATTCAAGCAGGGCATGGAAGAGACTCTTGGGCAAGCATGGGATAGGTTTAAAAGCCTATTAAGGAAAACCCCAGTCCATGGATTTGATAAAACAACTATAGTTCTTTCATTTCTTGGAGGGGTAAACATGCAATCAAAGATGGTGTTAAATGCTGCAACTGGAGGGGATATAATGAAAAAAACTGAAGACGAGGCTTATGAGTTGATTGAGAACATGGCAGACAATGAGGAAACACAGAGTGAAAGCACTGCTTTTGTTTAGAAAACTTCAGTATTATAGGATCATAGTGTAATGATGGAGCAAAACAAGATAATTGCACAGCAATTGGAGACAATCATTATGAAATTGTCTACTTTACCACAGGAGATGATAACACCATTAAGAGTTTCAGAACAACCTCAATTTATGGCAATACAAAGGAATGCAGAATCTGAAGAAACTTTTCAGAGAATTATGAATAATACGGCATTTTATGTTGATCAAGTAGAGAAAAAGGAAACATGTGAGATGATTACCATAAGCGGGAGAGTGTTGGAGGATAGGAGAGTTGAAAAGGAAAGCATAAAAAAAGAGAGTGACCAAAAAGAAAGAGAAAAAGAAAAAAATAAGGATGATAATAAGGAAAAAGAGGTTGAGAAAGAAAATGAGTATGTTAAACCATTGCCTTATCCAAGGACATACTTAAGAAAAGAAAAAGAAAAATAGTTGGAGCGTTTTATGGAGATTTTTAAGAAGCTGGAAATAACCATACCATTTTCTGAGGCACTTAAGCAAATGTCGTCATATGCCAAATTTCTAAAGGAACTTCTTACTAAAAAAAAGAAGTATGTCGAGAAGGAGACTATTGAAGTGCAAGGAGATTGTAGTGCAGTCATACAAAAGAAATTACCTCCTAAATTGCAAGATCCAAGGAGCTTTACCATTCCATGCACCATTGGAGAGTTAGAAGTGGGAAAAGCTTTGATTGATTTGGGAGCTAGTATTAATCTAGTGCCTCTTTCCATGTTTAAAAAGGTCAGAGGATTAGAATTAAAACCAACAAGGATGACTCTTCAATTGGCAGACAGGTCGCTTAAATATCCATATGGAGTGGCTGAAAATGTGATAGTAAAGGTGGATAAATTTTTATTCCCAGTAGATTTTGTTGTCATGGAGATGGAGGAAAATGGAGATGCACCTTTGATTCTGGGAAGACCTTTTATGAAGACAGCCAGGATTTTAATTGATGTAGAGAATGGTAAGTTGAAGGTTAGAGTTCAGGATGAAGAGGTAAATTTTGATTTCTTCCATGCAATGTCATATACTAAGGATAATAAGTCATGTTTTCAAATAAACATCATGGATGAACTTTGTATGTTGCAAGATAAGAGAATACGAAATGCATCTGTATTAGAGAGAACTCTCATTGATGACCATGAAGATGTACATGAAGAGGAGGAGAAAATGATTGAAGAATGTATCCGTGATTTAGAAGCAACGAAGGCAACAGAGGAAGCCAGTTTTGAAAGAATTGATCTTGAAGAGAAAGTGAAAGAAAGTAAGCTTGAATTGAAAGAATTACCACCATATCTGAAATATGTATTTTTGGAAAATAATGAAGGAAAACCAATTATTATTAGTACTTCATTATCTCCTAATGAAGAAGAGAAATTGGTGGAAATTCTAAAAGCAAATAGCAGAGCTATAGGCTGGTCAATTACAGATCTTAGAGGCATAAGCCCCACATATTGTATGCATAGGATTCTTATGGAGAATGATTATAGGCTAGTGGCGCAACCACAGAGGAGATTGAATCATGTTATGAAGGAAGTTGTGAGAAAGGAAGTGTTGAAATTATTAGAAGCAGGTATCATTTACCCAATTTTGATAGCAAATGGGTGAGTCTGGTTCAGGTGGGGCCAAAGAAAGGAGGAATGACAATGATTCATAATGAGAAAAATGAATTAATTCCTACACGAACAGTTACTGGATGACGTATGTGTATTGACTACAGAAAGTTAAATACAGCTACCAGAAAGGATCATTTTCCTTTACCTTTTATGGACCAGATGTTAGAAAGATTGGCTGGACAAGCATATTATTGTTTCCTTGACGGCTATTCTGGATATAATCAAATTGTGGTGGATCCTGAAGATCAAGAAAAATCAGCCTTTACATGTCCTTTTGGTATATTCGCCTATAGGAAAATGCCATTTGGATTATGTAATGCACCTGCTACATTTCAAAGGTGTATGCAAGCAATCTTTGCGGAATTCATGGAAAAAAGCATAGAAGTCTTCATGGATTATTTTTCAGTATTTGGAAACTCCTTTCAAAGATGCTTAATTAACTTGGATGCAGTTCTTAAAAGGTGTGTTCAAACGAATCTTGTTTTGAATTGGGAAAAATGTCATTTTATGGTTACAGAAGGAATTGTGTTGGGACACAAGATTTTAGCCAGAGGAATTTAAGTTGATAAGGCCAAGGTGGAGATTATTGAAAAACTTCCACCACCATCAAATGTGAAGGGAATTCGGAGTTTCTTAGGTCATGCGGGGTTTTGTCGGAGATTCATTAAATATTTTTCAAAGATTGCTAAGCCATTAAGTAATCTACTTGTTAAGGATACACCATTTGAGATGAGCCCTGAGTGTTTGCAAGCTTTTGATTTCTTAAAGAAAAGTTTGATTTCTGCTCCAGTGATTGTGGCTCCAGATTGGAATAAAGATTTTGAGCTTATGTGTGATGCCAGTGATTATGCTATAGGTGCTGTGTTGGGTCAAAGAAAAGAAAAGGTATTTCATGTTATTTATTATGCTAGTAAGGTGTTAAATGAAGCATAGCTGAATTATGCTACTACAGAAAAAGAATTTCTGGCTATAGTTTATGCACTGGAAAAATTTAGATATTATTTTATTGGATCTAAAGTGATAATTTATACGGATCATGCAGCCATAAAGTACTTATTGACAAAGCCAGATTCAAAGCCACGACTAATTAGGTGGGTCCTTTTGTTACAAGAGTTTGATGTAGAGATCCGTGATAAAAAGGGAAGTGAGAATTTAATTGCAAATCATTTATCCCGGTTGGTTAACACTGAAGTAACAAGCAAGGAGAAAGAAATCTGGGAGACTTTTTCAGATGAAACTCTTTTGTATATTCAAGAGAGACCATGGTTTGCTGATATGGCTAATTTTAAAGCTGTAGGTGTTATTCCTGAGGAACTAAGTTGGCAATAGAGAAATTTTTTTTATTCTGATGATAAGCAGTTTATATGGGATGATCCATATTTATTTAAGATTGGGGCAGACAATCTTTTGAGAAGATGTGTGACAAAGGAAGAAGCAGAAGGAATCCTTTGGCATTGTCATAATTCTCCTTATGGAGGTCACTATAATGGAGAGCGAACGACTGCAAAAATTTTGCAGTCGGGATTTTATTGGCCTACATTGTTTAAAGATGCTCACAACCATGCTAGAAATTGTGACAAGTGTCAACGGACAGGGGCTATATCAAGAAGACATGAAAAGCCGTTACAGGGTATTTTGGAAGTTGAGGTTTTTGATTGTTGGGGGATTGATTTTGTTGGTCCTTTTCCACCATCATTTAATAATGAATATATTTTGGTGGCTGTGGATTATGTGAGTAAATGGGTTGAAGCTTTGTCATGTTCAAAGAATGATGCTAACATGATGATTAAATTTTTGAAAAGACAAATTTTCTCACGATTTGGAACTCCTAGAGTACTTATTAGCGATGGAGGGTCTCATTTTTGTAACGTTCAGCCTGCTAAGGTACTTAAACATTACGGGGTAAAGCATAAGGTAGTTGCACCTTATCATCCACAAACAAACGGTCAAGCTGAAGTTTCCAATAGAGAAATCAAAAGGATATTAGAAAAGATAGTTGCTTTTTCACGAAAAGATTGGTCACATAAATTGGATGATGCACTTTGGGCCTATAGGACAACTATGAAGACCTCCATGGGATTATCACCTTTTCAAATGGTATATGGGAAAACATGTCACTTGCCAGTAGAGATGGAACACAAGGCTTTGTGGGCTTTGAAGTTTTAAAACTTTAATCCTCATGAAGTTCAAAGCAAACAAAGAAATCAATTGTTAGAACTTGAAGAGATGAGGTTACATGCATATGACTCCTCTAAGAGTTATAAAGAGAAAGTAAAATTTTATCATGATAAGAAGTTGATAAAGAGGGTTTTCAATCCAGGTCAACAGGTGTTATTGTTCAATTCAAGGTTGAAGTTATTTCCTGGAAAGTTAAAATCAAAATGGTCGGGATCGTTTGTAATAAAGTGTGTATACCCAAATGGAGCTGTGGAATTGGAAATTCCAAATGATGATGGTCAGCAGCGAAGTTGGGTGGTAAATGGGCAGAGGCTTATGCATTACTTGGGAGGAAAGGTGGAGCAATTTCCTGCGGTGATGATGTTGGTGGATCCATGAGGTTTGGGTCAGGCTCGTGACGTTAAACAAGCGCTATTGGGAGGCAACCCAGGTATCTTTTTCTTTTGTACTTTGAATTTGTAGAATAGGTTGAACTTTTATTTTGTATTTATGCTTGGCTTGTACAATGGTTCTGATGATGGTATTAAAATGCATGACAAGTATTGGATAATGATTGAATGTGGTTGACTGAGAATGCATGTGTGTTGATATCCAGTTAAATGATTCACTAATTATATGAATAACTGTGTTGTGGTTCATGATTGTGATTGTGATGCTAAGCAGGATAAATGAATGACGTGAGAGAGAGCATGTGTGTGAGGTTTTGAGCTCCAAAGTTCTTATTGATATATGTATTGTTCACAGGGAATTATGAATGATATTGCCTTAGTCTTGATAATTGATTGATTTGCATGCTTATGTTATATGATCAAGGCCATGTTTGGAAGCCCTTATCTAGCCAAAAATTTCACCCAACAAGTTTAAAATTTTATACCCTTTTTGAACCTTGGCCTTAAACAGGATGAGAACCCTTGATTTGAAATTATTTATCTTGAGTAGGGTTGAGAATAATCGTATGTGATGAAAAGGTTCAAGTTTGGGGTTGTATGGGGAAAATTGAAAGGCAAAAGAGGAGTATTGAGTTCAAGTATTGAAAAGAAAAAATGCATGAGTAAAGAAGAAAAAAAAAAGAAAATAAAATAAAAGCATGAGAAAGGAACTCAATATAAAATTGATAAAAAGGGAAGAAGTTGGGAATAAAGGAGTTTGGTGATAGAGAGAGTTTAAACTTGAACCTTTTCAATGATGAAATAGCTTTCTTAACTCAAGGATTTTGCACTCTAGAAAAACCAAATTTTCTTGATAGCCTAGCCTCATTAACTTGGAAAAGTCCTTATGATGTATTTGCATGTAAGGATTTTGATTGTTTTAGATAAATGGAAATATTGTTTTATATGACATCTGAATAATAAAGAGTGGAGTGATTTCTTAAACACTTGAATGATTGAATGAAGCACTTGCTTGGTAAGAATTGTTGAAATCCATGTTTACATCTATGCTTAGTGGATTGATCATTCATGAATAAAACATCTATTGAGAAATATTGAAGTAGGTGAACTAGATTGGATTGAAAGCATGCTTGCAATTTGGTAGGATTCCACTGAAAATCTGAATTAACTTGTCATGAAGAAAAGGGTTTTGAAAAGTGTAAAACTACTTGATGAAAAATTGGAAGGCCAAGTTTTGTTTTGTTTTGCTTGAGGACAAGAAAAGTTTTAAGTTTGGGGTTGTGATAACGGTCTCAAAACCGTTATTTTCATGCATAAATTTGATATTAAAACACACCCTTTGTAGCTTAAAATGAGCTTAAAATCAAGTAAAACTCTTAAGTTGTGTTACATGAGAGTCAAAAGTTGTTTTTAGAGATATTATGCTTGTTTTGCATTGTTTTGCAGGGTTTTTGATGAAAATGGAAGATGGCAATGAAGTAGTAAGGTCATAGACTCAAGAATGAAGGAGAAAAAGGAAGAAAAGAAGAGTCTGTGAACCGCTCAGCGGTCAATTCCATCGCTGAGCGGCTTAGTGCAAGGAAAAGTTGTTGTCTGGCGCCCAGGTGGTGACGCTGAGCGTCCAGAACGACAAGAGGCAAACCGCTCCGCGGTCATTTCTGGTGCCTAGGCGGTGGCGTGTGTTGAGGCAAACCGCTGAGCGACCAATTTAGGCGCTTGGGCGGTTGTCTGTTTTTATATTTTGGATTTTGAGATCTTTTCTGTTATCTTTTTGGCTTATATATAGCCCTAGTACGAATCCAAATGTAATTCTTTTGGCAGAGAACAAGCCTACAACTGTTTTACACCTTTGGAGGAGATTTCTTGGATGCTTAGGCTCCACTTTATCAATTCTAGGGTTTGCTTTTTCCATTCTTCCATTCAATTCATCTAGTTTCACCATGATTATGGTGAACTAAACCCTTAGTTGTTGGGGAACAATGTAATCTTTTGAAGAATGTATCCGTGATTTAGAAGCAACGAAGGCAACAGAGGAAGCCAGTTTTGAAAGAATTGATCTTGAAGAGAAAGTGAAAGAAAGTAAGCTTGAATTGAAAGAATTACCACCATATCTGAAATATGTATTTTTGGAAAATAATGAAGGAAAACCAATTATTATTAGTACTTCATTATCTCCTAATGAAGAAGAGAAATTGGTGGAAATTCTAAAAGCAAATAGCAGAGCTATAGGCTGGTCAATTACAGATCTTAGAGGCATAAGCCCCACATATTGTATGCATAGGATTCTTATGGAGAATGATTATAGGCTAGTGGCGCAACCACAGAGGAGATTGAATCATGTTATGAAGGAAGTTGTGAGAAAGGAAGTGTTGAAATTATTAGAAGCAGGTATCATTTACCCAATTTTTGATAGCAAATGGGTGAGTCTGGTTCAGGTGGGGCCAAAGAAAGGAGGAATGACAATGATTCATAATGAGAAAAATGAATTAATTCCTACACGAACAGTTACTGGATGACGTATGTGTATTGACTACAGAAAGTTAAATACAGCTACCAGAAAGGATCATTTTCCTTTACCTTTTATGGACCAGATGTTAGAAAGATTGGCTGGACAAGCATATTATTGTTTCCTTGACGGCTATTCTGGATATAATCAAATTGTGGTGGATCCTGAAGATCAAGAAAAATCAGCCTTTACATGTCCTTTTGGTATATTCGCCTATAGGAAAATGCCATTTGGATTATGTAATGCACCTGCTACATTTCAAAGGTGTATGCAAGCAATCTTTGCGGAATTCATGGAAAAAAGCATAGAAGTCTTCATGGATTATTTTTCAGTATTTGGAAACTCCTTTCAAAGATGCTTAATTAACTTGGATGCAGTTCTTAAAAGGTGTGTTCAAACGAATCTTGTTTTGAATTGGGAAAAATGTCATTTTATGGTTACAGAAGGAATTGTGTTGGGACACAAGATTTTAGCCAGAGGAATTTAAGTTGATAAGGCCAAGGTGGAGATTATTGAAAAACTTCCACCACCATCAAATGTGAAGGGAATTCGGAGTTTCTTAGGTCATGCGGGGTTTTGTCGGAGATTCATTAAAGATTTTTCAAAGATTGCTAAGCCATTAAGTAATCTACTTGTTAAGGATACACCATTTGAGATGAGCCCTGAGTGTTTGCAAGCTTTTGATTTCTTAAAGAAAAGTTTGATTTCTGCTCCAGTGATTGTGGCTCCAGATTGGAATAAAGATTTTGAGCTTATGTGTGATGCCAGTGATTATGCTATAGGTGCTGTGTTGGGTCAAAGAAAAGAAAAGGTATTTCATGTTATTTATTATGCTAGTAAGGTGTTAAATGAAGCATAGCTGAATTATGCTACTACAGAAAAAGAATTTCTGGCTATAGTTTATGCACTGGAAAAATTTAGATATTATTTTATTGGATCTAAAGTGATAATTTATACGGATCATGCAGCCATAAAGTACTTATTGACAAAGCCAGATTCAAAGCCACGACTAATTAGGTGGGTCCTTTTGTTACAAGAGTTTGATGTAGAGATCCGTGATAAAAAGGGAAGTGAGAATTTAATTGCAAATCATTTATCCCGGTTGGTTAACACTGAAGTAACAAGCAAGGAGAAAGAAATCTGGGAGACTTTTTCAGATGAAACTCTTTTGTATATTCAAGAGAGACCATGGTTTGCTGATATGGTTAATTTTAAAGCTGTAGGTGTTATTCCTGAGGAACTAAGTTGGCAATAGAGAAATTTTTTTTATTCTGATGATAAGCAGTTTATATGGGATGATCCATATTTATTTAAGATTGGGGCAGACAATCTTTTGAGAAGATGTGTGACAAAGGAAGAAGCAGAAGGAATCCTTTGGCATTGTCATAATTCTCCTTATGGAGGTCACTATAATGGAGAGCGAACGACTGCAAAAATTTTGCAGTCGGGATTTTATTGGCCTACATTGTTTAAAGATGCTCACAACCATGCTAGAAATTGTGACAAGTGTCAACGGACAGGGGCTATATCAAGAAGACATGAAAAGCCGTTACAGGGTATTTTGGAAGTTGAGGTTTTTGATTGTTGGGGGATTGATTTTGTTGGTCCTTTTCCACCATCATTTAATAATGAATATATTTTGGTGGCTGTGGATTATGTGAGTAAATGGGTTGAAGCTTTGTCATGTTCAAAGAATGATGCTAACATGATGATTAAATTTTTGAAAAGACAAATTTTCTCACGATTTGGAACTCCTAGAGTACTTATTAGCGATGGAGGGTCTCATTTTTGTAACGTTCAGCTTGCTAAGGTACTTAAACATTACGGGGTAAAGCATAAGGTAGTTGCACCTTATCATCCACAAACAAACGGTCAAGCTGAAGTTTCCAATAGAGAAATCAAAAGGATATTAGAAAAGATAGTTGCTTTTTCACGAAAAGATTGGTCACATAAATTGGATGATGCACTTTGGGCCTATAGGACAACTATGAAGACCTCCATGGGATTATCACCTTTTCAAATGGTATATGGGAAAACATGTCACTTGCCAGTAGAGATGGAACACAAGGCTTTGTGGGCTTTGAAGTTTTAAAACTTTAATCCTCATGAAGTTCAAAGCAAACAAAGAAATCAATTGTTAGAACTTGAAGAGATGAGGTTACATGCATATGACTCCTCTAAGAGTTATAAAGAGAAAGTAAAATTTTATCATGATAAGAAGTTGATAAAGAGGGTTTTCAATCCAGGTCAACAGGTGTTATTGTTCAATTCAAGGTTGAAGTTATTTCCTGGAAAGTTAAAATCAAAATGGTCGGGATCGTTTGTAATAAAGTGTGTATACCCAAATGGAGCTGTGGAATTGGAAATTCCAAATGATGATGGTCAGCAGCGAAGTTGGGTGGTAAATGGGCAGAGGCTTATGCATTACTTGGGAGGAAAGGTGGAGCAATTTCCTGCGGTGATGATGTTGGTGGATCCATGAGGTTTGGGTCAGGCTCGTGACGTTAAACAAGCGCTATTGGGAGGCAACCCAGGTATCTTTTTCTTTTGTACTTTGAATTTGTAGAATAGGTTGAACTTTTATTTTGTATTTATGCTTGGCTTGTACAATGGTTCTGATGATGGTATTAAAATGCATGACAAGTATTGGATAATGATTGAATGTGGTTGACTGAGAATGCATGTGTGTTGATATCCAGTTAAATGATTCACTAATTATATGAATAACTGTGTTGTGGTTCATGATTGTGATTGTGATGCTAAGCAGGATAAATGAATGACGTGAGAGAGAGCATGTGTGTGAGGTTTTGAGCTCCAAAGTTCTTATTGATATATGTATTGTTCACAGGGAATTATGAATGATATTGCCTTAGTCTTGATAATTGATTGATTTGCATGCTTATGTTATATGATCAAGGCCATGTTTGGAAGCCCTTATCTAGCCAAAAATTTCACCCAACAAGTTTAAAATTTTATACCCTTTTTGAACCTTGGCCTTAAACAGGATGAGAACCCTTGATTTGAAATTATTTATCTTGAGTAGGGTTGAGAATAATCGTATGTGATGAAAAGGTTCAAGTTTGGGGTTGTATGGGGAAAATTGAAAGGCAAAAGAGGAGTATTGAGTTCAAGTATTGAAAAGAAAAAATGCATGAGTAAAGAAGAAAAAAAAAGAAAATAAAATAAAAGCATGAGAAAGGAACTCAATATAAAATTGATAAAAAGGGAAGAAGTTGGGAATAAAGGAGTTTGGTGATAGAGAGAGTTTAAACTTGAACCTTTTCAATGATGAAATAGCTTTCTTAACTCAAGGATTTTGCACTCTAGAAAAACCAAATTTTCTTGATAGCCTAGCCTCATTAACTTGGAAAAGTCCTTATGATGTATTTGCATGTAAGGATTTTGATTGTTTTAGATAAATGGAAATATTGTTTTATATGACATCTGAATAATAAAGAGTGGAGTGATTTCTTAAACACTTGAATGATTGAATGAAGCACTTGCTTGGTAAGAATTGTTGAAATCCATGTTTACATCTATGCTTAGTGGATTGATCATTCATGAATAAAACATCTATTGAGAAATATTGAAGTAGGTGAACTAGATTGGATTGAAAGCATGCTTGCAATTTGGTAGGATTCCACTGAAAATCTGAATTAACTTGTCATGAAGAAAAGGGTTTTGAAAAGTGTAAAACTACTTGATGAAAAATTGGAAGGCCAAGTTTTGTTTTGTTTTGCTTGAGGACAAGAAAAGTTTTAAGTTTGGGGTTGTGATAACGGTCTCAAAACCGTTATTTTCATGCATAAATTTGATATTAAAACACACCCTTTGTAGCTTAAAATGAGCTTAAAATCAAGTAAAACTCTTAAGTTGTGTTACATGAGAGTCAAAAGTTGTTTTTAGAGATATTATGCTTGTTTTGCATTGTTTTGCAGGGTTTTTGATGAAAATGGAAGATGGCAATGAAGTAGTAAGGTCATAGACTCAAGAATGAAGGAGAAAAAGGAAGAAAAGAAGAGTCTGTGAACCGCTCAGCGGTCAATTCCATCGCTGAGCGGCTTAGTGCAAGGAAAAGTTGTTGTCTGGCGCCCAGGTGGTGACGCTGAGCGTCCAGAACGACAAGAGGCAAACCGCTCCGCGGTCATTTCTGGTGCCTAGGCGGTGGCGTGTGTTGAGGCAAACCGCTGAGCGACCAATTTAGGCGCTTGGGCGGTTGTCTGTTTTTATATTTTGGATTTTGAGATCTTTTCTGTTATCTTTTTGGCTTATATATAGCCCTAGTACGAATCCAAATGTAATTCTTTTGGCAGAGAACAAGCCCACAACTGTTTTACACCTTTGGAGGAGATGTCTTGGATGCTTAGGCTCCACTTTATCAATTCTAGGGTTTGCTTTTTCCATTCTTCCATTCAATTCATCTAGTTTCACCATGATTATGGTGAACTAAACCCTTAGTTGTTGGGGAACAATGTAATCTTTTGAAACTCTCATATATTGAAATTCTTGTTTACTTTATATGCTTGCATATGCTTGATTTATCAATTGTTGGGTTCTTTACCTGTACTTAATGCTTCTACAGTTTAACTCATTCGGTAGATGTTGTTTGTCTTTATTGATACGGGGACGTACGATAATGTCATGAACTGGGGAGAATTCTTTGATTATGTTAATGCTGCCTAGGGATAGGGGTAGGACGATCAATTGTATTTTGCTTCCGTTCGTTATGCATTATTGGTTACTAGGGGAGGCTAGGGATAGCAAGCCGGTAATTAGTAATAGGCTCTTTTCACCAAGGGATTGGGTTAAGGGTAGACTAAGAAAGTTTGCGTGGCAATATGATAAATAAGCAAATTAAATAAGAAGAGTAGATATATGAGGGCAGATAAGATGAATATGTAACCCCCAACAACCTCATTCATTCATAGTTTCTCTTCCTCAATTGAATTCCTTTGTTTGCATGTTTATTTTTGTTTTGCATTTGAAACCATTAAAATTATTTTCTTTTCTCAAGTCTTAAAAGATTAGTTTACACGAAAGATGAGGCCTTAAGAGTCCTTTGGGAAGAACGATATTTGGTTTACCAATTATTATTACTTGATATGATCTGGTACACTTGCGAGGGGTTTAACAATAAATCTTGTGAGTGAAAGAATGTCTTCATTTTGACACTCTAAAAATCATAATTTTCTCTTCTGAAAATAGGTACTGGAATTTATGGTGTGTGATTGGTAGTTGTCATGGGTTGAGAATATATTTTTGGAAGTAGTATAAAATGGAGTTATAGTTTTTTATTTAAAGTAGATGAAAAAATTTATCTATGCCTAGTGGATGGTCGAACTTGACTTCGATACCATTGTTAGTATTTTAAGGTTGTGAAATGAATAGTTGATAGGATAGAGAAAATGTAGAGATAATAGAATGTGAAAATAGTAGTTGGACGAAGGGTATTTTGTAGTTGTCTTAGATGATGTCTTACATCAAATGGTAAAATATGTTACACCCCGATTTTCGAAACATAACATTTTCATAAAACATTCATTTAAGATCGTTAAACTTTATTGAATTAAAATTGCGGAAGCAAATCATAACTTTTAAACATTGTCGGTTCAAAACAAAAGTCTCAAATTATCTCTTTTACATTTAAAATACCGAGTCTGAAAAACTTTTAACTAATGAATAAACAACTAGTGAGTTTATTGATTAAATTTTGATAAAAGTTGACAATATTAAGAAACACATACCCATCAATGTATGACCACTAGTGCAAAAACAACCTATTACGTCATTTATTTTTGGCCTTTAACGACGCATTTGCTAGCGACATTATAGCGGGTGACGTAAATTTACGTCGAATATAAAGGTATTTGACGTAGAGTTAACGTCTATTATGTAGATCGACGTTAAGGTATGTCATATAGAATAGAGTTTGACGTCCAATATTTGAATAAATATTTATTTATAGAGAAAGATTTTTCATCATATGGTCCGGGGAACTGACGTAATGTTGACTGCGGCGTAGAAGATTGTCGACGTAATATTCACGTCGAAGTGCAAATTTGACGTCAATTTTTGAATAAATATTTATATTTAAGGAATATTTGACGTCAGTTATATGGTGAATGATGTAAGGTTGACGTCGAACTTGTTTACAGTCGACGTTACTATCGCTGAGCCGTAGAGTTCTTCGCCCATCATTTTATTACCTTCATTATCCACTGCATTATATGAACGTCACTCATTGCCTTGATGGACGTTAAGATACATATATTAAAGTCGAACAATGTATAAAATGACGTTACCTTCAATGTTTTTTTATTAAATTTCGTTCGTTTTAGCTCATTTAACCAAACCTGAAATACAGAAACCAGTTTTCCAATTCATAAATGCAAAAAATTAATTAATTTAAACCATGCTTTCATCAATTGCAATTAAATAGTAAAAGTAAAAGATGCTAATGCTATCATCAAAACTTAAAAGAACCCACTTTTCCATTCATTTATTCACAGTATTCATCTATTCACAGTATTCATCTATTCACAATATTCATCTATTCTCAATAATCTATTCACAATATACATCTATTCACAGTTAAAAAGCTGCACAAGTAAGCAAATGCTTCTATCATGAAAGGAAAAACCTAAAAATATAGTTATTTAAAGTGTTTATTCAAATATCCTGCTCATTCCTCTTTTATCGTCTTTATATTAGTGCATTGGGCAATGCAGAAGTAGTGTTGAATTGCTGCAAAATCAAGGCAGGAAAGTTCACAATTATATTCATTTTAATGTCAAAAGTTTATTCATATTTTTAAGATTTTGAAATGTAAATTTCTACCTCAATCCAATCTCCTCTGATTCCTGCTTGGATGATTGTCTTCATCCATGACATGATGTAGTAGCCACTTGCCCAAGAATCATTTTGCTTATTACACTAAACATGTGAAAGAATTAGTCAAATGTAATGATTTAAAATTGACTACGGAAATTAAAGGTTAAAGATCAACGAATTCCAACCTTAGCATATATAATCTCAATTTTTTGTCCTCTGGTCCTAGTCAGAACTCTAAACAAATTGGAAACATTAGAAACATAAGTTAATATATTAATATCATAATGAATTGATAAGAATGAATGTAATACTTACCTATTTCTCCCATATGCCTTCGTTGTGATCACATTGAGTTGCATGTATTTCATCGGGTACATCATCAACCTTATTTTCAATGGTTCTCGATGAGAAGGAGCTTGTCTCAAGTATATCTAGAGAGTCTTCATCATCAGTTGTGTGGATTGCTCTGCCTTCCAATACCACTGACCATTTATGATTCACTGGGTCAGTGACATAGAATATTTGTCTTGCTTGACTAGCCATAATAAATGGTTCATCCGTGTAACCCATTTTGTTAAGATCAACCAAAGTGAATCCGAGGTCTTCTGTCACGACACCAAATTTAATATCAACCCATTTACACTTGAAAACTGGAACTCTAAAAGTGACATAATTAATTTCCCAAATTTCTTGTATTATTCCAAAATAACTGATTGATGCTGTAATTGGATTCTTATCCTTGGAACTGGAAAAGTGTATAGCCTCAGCTTGTACGGTAACTCCACTATTTTGAACTCTACTTTTATCGTCTTCCTCCTTTGAATAGAACAAGTAATTGTTTATGTAATAGCCGCCGAAAGTGATCACATCGGTGTTAGGTCCACGAGCTAGTCTCAATAGATTTTCAAAAATATTCGGAGTGGAATAAATCTTTTTCTTAAACCAAGCTGAAAAGGATTTGTTATGTTCATTAAGTGTCCACTTTTCACTCATACGTGGATGTGCTGACTTAATTTCATCAATGTGCTGTGAAATGCAAGGAATAACATCCTTTGTGTTGTTTAAAATGTACAAATGAGCTTGATTACATTCTTTTCCACTAACACTTTCAATCCTTACTCCTCGAACTCCCTTTCCTTCACGTCTATGTTCATGTACTGTTTTCTTTGGAAGTCCTATTGGTTTACAACTTGACATATAACTTGAGCAGATTTCAATGGCTTCCTCTGCTATGTACCGCTCTATAATCGAAGCCTCTGGTCTCAATTGATTCTTAACACACCCTTTAAAATCTTCATGTATCTTTCAACCGGGTACATCCACCTCAAGAAAACCGGTCCACATATTCGAATTTCTCTCACTAGATGGACAATCAAATGAACCACGATGTCAAAAAATGAGGGTGGAAAATACATTTCCAATTGGCACAAAAGTCTATTCGCCTCATTTTGTAAATCATCTAACTGTCGAGGATCAACAACTTTCTTGCAAATGGCATTGAAAAAAAAACTCAAACGTGTGAGAATACCTCTAACAGAGACAGGTAATATGGCTCGAATAACTACTGCTAAAAGTTGTTGCATTAAGACATGACAATCGTGAGACTTTAAACCAACTAACATTAAATCTTTCAGAGAAACAAGGCTACTAATATTCACTGAATAACCTTGTGGAACCTTCAAACCATGTAAACATTGACAAAAAATTTGTTTTTCTTTTTTTGAAAGAGTGTGACAAGCTGGAGGAAGATAATTGCGTCTTCCTATGGACTGCGGATGTAACTAAGAACGCATTCCCATGTCAACCAAGTCTTGTCGTGCTTTCACTCCATCTTTTGTTTTTCCTTTAATGTTTAGTAAAGTCCAAACAAAATTATCACATACATTTTTTCAACATGCATCACGTCTATGCAATGTCGCACATCATGGAAGATTAAAAAATATTGATCGCTTTTTCCAAATGTTTTTGTCAAGGGTCATTTTTTTATGTTTTTCGAAGACAACGTCAATGTTCCTCACCTGGTTGTATAATTCTTCCCCATTACGTGGTCTGCACACTACATCATCTTTAGGACTTCCATTAAACGCTTTTTTCAATCTACGGTAAGGGTGATTTCGAGGAAGGAATCTTCGGTGTCTTGTGTACACAGTTTTCTGCCAATGCTTCAGTTGAAGATAACTAGTATTTTCTTCACAAATCAGACATGCAAAATGACCTTTAACACTGTAACCACTCAAGTTCCCATAGGCTGGGAAATCATTTATGGTGCAAAACAACATTGCACGCAAACAGAAGTTTTCTTCTGAATATGAATCGAAGCCCTCGACGCCCTCTTCCCACAACATTTTTAAATCGTCAATTAAGGGTTTTAGATAAACATCAATGTCATTTCCAGGTTGTCTAGGACCAGATATCATCATCGACAACATCATGTATTTTCTCTTCATGCACAACATAGGGGATAGATTGTATATCATCAAAATAACTAGCCATGAACTATGTTTGCTACTTAAGTTGCCATAAGGATTCATACCATCGGTAGCAAGTGCAAGTCTTAAGTTTCTTGGCTCTGCACTAAATTCGGGAAATGTGGCATCAATGTTCTTCCATTGTGGGGAATCAACTGGGTGTCGAATAAGATTATCACATTTTCTTCCATCGACGTGCCACCTAAGATTCTTCGCATCTTCTTTAATAGAAAATAATCGTTTCAACCTCGGTACTATGGGTAAATACCACACGACCTTAGCCAGTGGACCTTCATTCTATTCATCGTTATTTCCATCAATTTTCTTCTTAAATCGTGACGAACCACACGTCGGACACACCTTGATTGAAGCATAATGATCTCTATACAATACACAGTCATTGGGGCATGCGTGTATCTTTTGGTATTCCAAACGCGTTGGACATAGAATTTTCTTCGCGTCGTAATTACGTATAGGTAACATGTTATTTTCTGGAAGCATCTCCTTCAGTAACTCCAACAATTCCATGAAACTTTTATCAGTCCATCTATTTCTTGCTTTCAAACAAAACAATGTCAAAGTAGCCGATAACCTTGTAAAATTGATGCATCCTGGATAGAACTCTTGCTCTGAATTGTTCTTAAGACTATCTTATAAACAAAACAATTGTTCTTATACTATTTCGTCTAAATGATCACTCGTCCATTCTTCAACATAATTCGAACCTCTTAAAGTTGTTGGCTTATATAATACTTCCCCATGCCAGGTCCAAACTGTATAACTTCTCATTATTCCATAGATGAACAAATGATCACGGATGTTGTCCAAGTCTTGATGTACTTGATTGAGACAACGAACACAAGGGCAAAAATATGCCCCGTTCACTGGTTTTGCGTGTTCTTTAACATATAATATGAACTCAGAAACCCCTCGGTCATACTCTTCACTAATACGACGGTGATGAATCCAGCATCGATCCATACTCTAGTACTCTAAAAGGAAAGAATCTAAAGAAAAAAATAAAAACTAACTTACGTAGACGTAGAGAACCAAAAATAAATATTTATCATAGGTAAGAGATATTGAAGGAAAAAAAAACATACTTGAAATGGTGTCCCTTGAGAAGATGATGAAGTTCACTGACCACGTACGAAAAACAGCCTAAAGATAAACAAAAACAATTGGTCAACCTTAGAAATGTGAAGGAAATGACATTACAAAGACAGAAACTACTTAAAAATAACCTTCTTTCTTTATCGCAGTCGTCCGTGAAGAAGAAAGTTCAAGTAGAAATGGAAGCGCGAACAAACAGTGAGACTGTGTTAAGTTTTTAATTCAATAAATATATTCCACGTCGAATACAATAAAAATTTGACATTATACTTAAATATGACGTCGAACAAGGAATTATATGACGGTTTCTCTTACAACATTAGCGCCAATAGAACGTCGAATATGAGGAAATTTGACGTATGAGGAAATTTGACATTTTCTCTTAATTAGCCGCTAATATCAGAAAGTACCGTACTTTTGGATCTCTTTTATTTTCACCCCTCCCATAGAACGTCCAAGGCTGCGGGGCTGGGACGTGAAGGGAAATGAAGTGGTTGGGAGCATTAATTGTGTGCTTAATAGAATGTCAAATTCGATGGGGCTTGGACGTTTTTTTCATCCGCCAATTTCAAAATTTGGCGCTCTTATGATTCTCTTTTCTTTAAAATCATACATGAAATCTTTTCTTTTTACTTCTTCCTTAATCGATTAAAGTTAGCAGTGTACTGAAATTTGCACTTTTAAACCAGTGATTAGTTTTTAAAAGGTCAATGGGGATAAAAATTCAAAAAAAACTTAGACCTTTTAGTTGGTCATAATCAAATAAATTACTTTAAAAAACTTAATAGTTATACTAAGTAATTAGTATAAATGATTAAGCTTTAAAAAATACTATGATTAACATTATTAGAAAAAACATCCCTCTCATGCATTATTTCCTTGCTTTTTAGTATTTTAGCAAACATGTATCATTAATGTCAGCCATAAATAATCAATGAAAACTAATTTGCATTTCTTAATTTATAATTTTGGAATCGATTTTTTATTACTTCGAAAAGAATATATTAACGTAGCAAAATTGAAAGATGAATTATATGAATATAGAGGGCACATCAAACTTTTTAACTTCAATCCCTCCAAATGTCACCTTCTTCGCGGGTGATAGAAAAGTAGACATTTTTGGGTTGTGGGAAGTCATACATGATGTTTTGACGTCGAATTTGTCTAGGCTTCCGTCGAATTTATCTGGGCTTCGACGTTAATTACACGATATACATCATTGGTTCATGTATAAAGATAGCTTGCATCTCACTTATTCCATTGTCTCCTGTTTCCATATTGAACATAGTAGGATTCATATGTTTTTATTTCATTTGCATTTTCTTTTCCTTAGATTTCTAAGCATTTATGTTCTTCATATTGCATTTTGATAACTTTAACTTGAAATGGTTCATTCATCGACATCTCATATGAAGGAGCCCTTTGAAGTTAATGTTAACAAATGTTTTTATAATACAGAAATCTAGAGGGCGGGATGTCAATTTGTTCTTAATCAAACGACATATATTACTTTTTCTATGATTGATGTTTGAACGTCAAACTGGACAGGGCTTCGACATTCAACGACATCATGCCAGACACACTACTCGTGTATTTCCAATGACCCTTTACTGAAATCTGTGAATCCTATAGTGTCTTTGAAAATGGCTTCTTCATCTCATCTCTCAAGAATAGAGAAAGCAAATAGCATGGCTACTGTTAGAGAAGCTAATGTAAATGGTTGGATAAGCGATAATGATTCTCGAGTGAGATTTACTGATGGGAGTCCTAAAGTTGTTGTATCACCAAAGTATTTTGACCTGAGATTATTTGGAAGGGAAAACTTTAAATTTCCCGAATGGATTGAGACTCAAAACCTGTCAACTTTGGTGCAAATGAACGGAGATTGGTACCCTGATCTTGTTAGAGTATTCTACCATCACTTAAAAATTATCAATGGTGACATCTGCTCAAGAGTTAAAGGCACTGCTATTTTAATTAACAATGATGTCTGGCGACACACCACTGGGTTAAAGGCTGAAGAAATCTCTTCTCATCTACCAAACTCTCAAGTAAATCGTTGGTTAAAGAAAAAGGATCTCTACAGAGGGTGGCTCAGACTTCCGGTAAGTCAAACAAGAGAAAATATTTTTCTGCATGAAGACCTCAGAATTGAAGAAATGGTTTTAGCACATATACTGGCATAGGTGATTCTACCAGGAAGATTGATGCAAGATGAAATGGCCACAAAGGATGTGTTTCTTCTGCATGCTATCAAGAATAACATACTGATGAATCAATATTTTCTTAACTTCACTTAGTTTATTGTGCTAGAATTAATCAGGGAATTGTGTTTAAATGTCCGGTATTTCCCCATTTTTGCTAATTGTGCTTAATTTGCTCAGAAATTCTTATTTTAGTTAATTTGAATTTTCTGACCTAATTATTTACATTATTAATTGTAGGGAAATTGTTGAATAATATTTTGGGACTCAAAGAGAAATTCCACATCAATATTGTTCTGAGCTTGAATGTGAAAGGAGGTGTGAATTTTATTTTGGGGTGCACATGGAAATGGGCTAGAATAAAGGGCCCAATGAATTAAATGAAAGAACAATCTGTCACGGCCAACAAGGAAATCCAAGATGTTATTTAGATTTGTCTGCTGATTTTAATTAGAGCACGCACTTTTGAATTGAAGTCATTTAGCAAGGCTGACACGTGATGGAAAGTGTGTCACGACCCTTGGGTAATCCAATGGAGCATTAGCAAATTAAATGCAATACATTAGAGATGCCACAACCCACACTGCTATATATCTTCATTTGAAAAAAAAAGCTGCAACCTCCACATCCAGCAGCAGCATTCACGTGGGAAAGAAATGGGCTTTTGATGACACACGGCCTGCAGCTGCTTGAGGAAGCAACTCTTTCATTCTGCAGCTTGGAAGTAAGCTCGACCCAGCAGCAAGCTAGCAGCAGCACGTCCTGCACGGTCTCGGTCTAGCTTCGCACCAGTAGCCTCCACGCACACAACACCACGATCCAGCAAGAGCAGCTGCTTATGGGCTTCAACAATCCATCAACTTGAAGAGGTGCTGCCACGACTTGAAGGAGGTACATCCAGCATGTCCACAGCCCGACAGCAGGGAATTAGGGTCAACTTTCTTCATCCACGCTGGAGAGGGGCATCTATTTTGGTTGGCTGAAATAAAAGGAGAGGAGTGAACATAGAAGCCCCCGCACGCACAACATTTTCCTTTAGGATAACAGCCACGCATATGGAGGGATACGGGTAGAGGATTCATCATGCTGGGTTGGACGGTGCTGCTGGAAGGCACTTTCATTTTTGTTTTGGCAATGAGCACATGTTTTTTTGAACATCTTTTCTTTTAGATAATGTATAGGTTATTGCATCCAGCAGCAGCTTTTACATGTTTATTTTTGCTTTTACACCTTATAAGGGAGTTAATTTTAGAAGCAAATGTTTCGTTTTTTTGCTTTTAGATGAAGGAGTAGATTTTCATTTCTTTCTATTGCTAGAAGCGGTGATTCTAGAGAATGTGCACATGGTTTCAATTCATTTTTCTTTTCTTTGAGGGAAAGTACGGTGATTTTTATTTTTGCTTGAAAGTGGAAGCGGCTGAAACGTTCCATTTCTTTATTAGCTAGCTTACTCTTTTATTCTAAGTGTGGCATATTTTTTTTACTTTAGCTGCATTTCAATTCCTTTTAGCTCAAGCATTGTATCTTAATAGCCTTGATTGCGTTTAGAAATTTATCTATTGTACTATTTAGTTTACTATTTTCGTTCACTATGTTGTCTGTTATGTACGGTTTATTGTTTCAGTTCACTCTCATGTTTATTCTGTTCGGTTTCTTTATCTTCCTGCTCTTCGAATTTTTCCACTTGCTTTAGAGATCGTTCGGTCTCAATGTAGAACCGTTCAGTCATTTGTAGGACCATTCAGTCTTTCTTCTTGTTCATTTATTTAACTGCTTTCAATTATATTCAGTTGTGTTTAATTTCCAGTTTTAATTTAGTTTAATTCTCCTTGCAAAAACACTTTCAAACCACCACCCCACTACGTGTTTAACCTAAGTCTCGAACCACATTTGGTCCTTGAGAGACAACCTAGGAGAAACTTCCTAGCCTATATTGCATTATTTATGCACATTAAATTTGTATGGGGCGCGACACCCATCACATACCCACCAATTGGGTGGAGGTGTTAAAAGATCAAATGACTAAAGCTGCTCGCAGCAATGCTCTCTATCTGCCTTATGCTGTTCTCATAAGCAATATACTTGTTCTTCAAGGAGTGAATACCTATGGAGAAAGGAAACATTCATGTACCTACACAAATGTCATAAATCGTAACACCCTTGTGTCACTAGGACTAGTAAGGACATTGAAAGGATGGTGCTTTAGAGGCGAAGAGAATCTGATGTACTGTTTTGGAAGCACCCCGGTTACATGTGGACAAAGATCTGATAATGCCTCCAACAACAACAGTGAAGATCTCTCAGCTGATCCGCTTAAGTTAATTGTTAACAAGCTCAATTAGTTGGAGACAAAGGTTGATCATATTCTGTAACATGGGAAGGATAAAGACACATCTGAAGATGACTCTATGGATTCAGTTGAAGAAGGATAAGAATAAAAATACACTCCATCTTGTGTTTTATGTCTCTTGTTGTGTCTTGTTCGTGTTTGTTCTTAATTGTCTTTTGATAATGGCTTAAACTGCCATTTTGTCTGGTCTTTTGTAGTAGTTATCTGTTTGTAATATTGTTTTGAAATATAAATGAAAGCAGTTAGTATTGGTTTAAATCCAGTCGCTTTACATTTCATGATTGAATCTATGTTAATCAATTTTAATCGACTGTATGATTGTTGAAGTTGATCATGTAGATGCTAACTGTTACATGACTTCTTTTGATATGAGGAAATTTGACGTTTTGACTGAATTATAATTTTTTTAATTTTTGAATAAAAAAACAAAAGTATACAAGGTCAAAACTGATGTTTAAGTAAGGGCAAAGTTGAAAATTAAACCTAAAATTAAGTGTTGAAAGCTTTATTCTCATTTACATTGCGAAATTAAATAGTTAGGTAGCAATACATACTTGAACATAAAATTAAAAAACAAAAAACATTTTAGGGAGAAAAAACATTTGAGCCAATGACATGCTGCCACATCACCACCTTGACATGTCATCATCATCTTCTCCAACAATCTGAAACCCTAATTCCAAACCAAACCCTAAGCGTCGTCAGCAACCGCCGCACCATCACCAACCACCTTGTCGCTGCACCATCGCATCAGGCTAACACCCACCTTCCACAGAACAATCCCAAAGCGCCGCTCAACCTCCGCCGCCAGCCTCTTCGCCAAAGCACCGTTGCCTTCATTGTCATCCAAACTCCATGGACGCCGCACCTCCGTCATCAATCTCGCACAACCGTGGAAGCTTGCTCCTTCGTACAACCTACAAACAGAAAACCCAGAATCGCACCACCCAGAAAAACCCCTAAATCGGCCTACAACAGAAAAATCCTTGCCATCCCTATAGCCCACATTGTGCGACACAACGAAATGATTCTCCAAGGCAACTGCCTCGACAAAACGCTCGATCTGGTCCATGAGGGGCTAAGCATGGTGGCGGACGAAGACTTGGAGACCGAACGACAACGCGTGCCAGCTTCTCGGTTCTGATGTTGGCGACACGGAGGATAGACAGACGGACAGGATCGAGGTTGGGGTATATGAGAAAAATGTAGTTGCTGATTACGGGACTGATAATGGAGACTCCGATGAAGTCAAGACGCTCTTAAGAAACACCTTGGGTGTAGATGAACTTGATTCCGGTATTTGAATCTGTGGCATAAGATTCTCTCTACCTTAGCCACTTATGCCACAGATTCAAAAATCGGAATCTTCTAGAAGAAGATCTCAAGATCATCTTCATCGAAGGTGTTTCTTAGGAGCGTCTTGAGTTCATCGGAGTCCCCATTATCAGTCTCGCAATGAGCCACTTAAATTTAGAATCTATTTACAAATTTGATGTCTAATGTTGAGTACCCTCGATGCAATGACCTGGAATTATTCCTTATTGACATCAAGTTAGCAGTGTACTGAAATTTGTAATTTTAACCAGTGATCAGTTTTTCATAAATCAGACACAGAATATTACGACGAATATTAAGGATATTCAACGTTTTATTGTTCTTTTTTTTAAAGAGATAAAATATTATTTTAAAATATAATATCAAGGTGTGTAAATTAATCTTGTAATAATTACATGGAAATAAAATATAAAAAGATGTGTTGGTGAAATTGAAAGAGAATAAATCTTTTTTTCTTTAATATTATTTTAATTTCATATTAAAATTAATTATAATAATAATTTATGAGAACGTCTACAGAAGACAGATAGCTACTAGATCCCTATTCTTAGACATGTGAATCCATAGAGTCGTCTTCAGACATATCTTCTTCAATGCACTGATGTATAGTGCGATCAATTTTATTTTCAAGCAGATTAAGCTTGTCAGCAATGTTCTGAAGATGATTCGTGGCAAGAAATATGCAGTTGTTGTCAGATTATGCGATCTTTCTTTGCTCACTTGTGATAGAGGTGCTTCCATAAAGATATAACAGATTTTCTTCTCCTTTAAAACACCATCCTCTTAAAGTACTTGTTAATCCAAATGAGATCAAAGTATTTTGGTTAATCTCATTTGTGCAGTTGCATGGAAACCTCCTTTCACCATCAGTGTTCACACCTTGATTTTCAAGAATTCTGCTGACTAATACTGCATAGGGTAGAAGATAAAACTTCTTCAGAGCACTTTCAGTCATATGTTCTTTTAGCATATCCACCCAATTGATTGGAATATCATTCTTAAGAGCATACAACAAGTAGATATCTTCAGCTGTCATATTTGATTCAACCATTCTTCTAGGTAGAATCACAAAGGCAAGTATATGAGCCATTTTTCTTTCTTCCATCCTTAGTCTTTCATGAGCGAATTCTTTTTCAAGCAACTCGGATAACCTTGAATTGTTATCAGAATATCTTAGCCACCCTTTGTAGACATTTATCTTCTTCAACGACGAACATGTTCCTGAGTTAAGTAGATGAGATGATACACCCTCAACTTTTAAACCGACAACATGCAACCATGTATCGTTGTCAATCACAATGTCAACCCCCTTTACTCTAGAGTGAATATCACCGTTTACCAGTTTCAGGTTGTGGTAGAACACAAGATTAGGATACCCGTATCCTTTCAGTTGAACCAAGGACGATAGTTCCTGAGACTTCAACCAACCAGGAAACATAAACCCTTCTCTTTCAAATAAGCCCAGATCAAGATACTTCGGAGTGACAACAATTTTGATTCCATGGATGAACCTTTCTCTAACTCCATCGTCACTGATCCATCCTGTAGGACTAGTACTTCTCTCAGCTGATGTGGAGATTTTGGTGAGCTTAGAAGAGGATGCAGCCATATAGCAAAGATAACAGCAAGTGTGATTTTCAGTCATTGCTAGTTATCACATATTTAAAGGGAGCGAACAAACCATGTAGAGACTCATTTTAAAAATTTAAATTCAAAAAATTGTTTAACATTTTTTTAAAATTATGTTTTTAAATTAAAATTAATAAAACTAAAAATAAAATTAAATATAAAAATATTATTAAATATAATAATATTAATAATAATAATGTAAAATTTTATTTAATATAGTGTAACATATTAAATAATATTAAAATAAATTAATTAATTTTTAATTTTAAATTGAAAGAAAAATGTTAAAAATAGGTTAAAAGTTAATATATATTCAACGATTTTTGAAAACCTATTAAGCTTTCAAAGAAAATCGTTTAAGCTCTATGCGATTTTTTGAAAATGGTTAAAGTCTTTAATGGTTTTCGCAAACCGTTGAAGATTTTCAGTATATATTTTTAAAATTTTCGGCTTCCCAACTATCGAATTCTAACGTACTCTTTTGTAAAAAAATTTTAAAATAAGAAGTGAGAATTCGGTTTCCATGATTTTAAAATTTTAATGAAAAAAAATCACGAGAATTAAGTTATAGTTATAGATTACAATACTTAAATCAACTCTTCAATGTATCTTTCTATTAATTTTAGGATAAAGATAAGTATGACTATACTAAAAGATTTTAATTGATTATAAAAAAATAATACATTAAATTTAAATAAAAATTAAGTTGAGTGATAAACTTAAGGTTAGGATAGATTATTGTGTTGTGGACAATAAATAAGATATGTCACTTTAGAAAACAAGATTGAGACAAACAACTAAGATGCATCAAACCAAGCCAAAAATTGAGAAGAGACCGTGTGTATCAAGAATAGTCAGGGTCTATCGAAGTCCAAGACTCGTTGTGGATTAGAGGTCAAGACAAACCGATCTGGGGAAAATTAAGACAAAATGGGTTGGGTCGAAGATTAAGCAAGTTAAGTTTGACTAACAATCGAGACTGGTTGACCCTAAAATGAATCTTGAGATGGTTGTTTCACACTAAAGGTCGAGACAGACTGACATATGTAGCCACTTTGGAAGTCATGATATGGATTTTCATTTTTGAGAGACGAATCCCTTGGTTATTGGTTTAGAACTCTGATTCTTATAAAGATTAACATCTTTGTGGCGATTATTCCTTTGCTTATCAATCTGCTAGATTGTGGCGTCTCCATCTCTCTTTTATCAACCTCCACTCCAAGCAAATAGTCGAGACGGCCAGGCCAGGTCACAATAGAAATTAGGCAGAATTCAACCACAACCAAAATTTTGTTAAGGACTATGATATGTTAACAAATACATAAGCAGTTATAAAAAGTCAAATTTAAAAAGGGACAATGATAAAAATTCAAGCGAACTCTTAGACCAAAAATTTGGTCTCAAATAACTTACTTTGAAAAAGCTAATAGATATAATAAATTCATAATATAAATGATTGTGATATGAATAAAATCTATGATTAACATTATTAGAAAACAAAATTGAACTCTCTCATGCATTATATCTATGCTTTTTAATATTTTAACAAACGTGTGATCAATATCCAGCCATGTTGTCTCTAATGTCATCAGGTCATAATCATTAAAAGCACATCTGCACTTCTTAATTTATAACGCTTAGAATCGATTCTTTATTATTTGGAATCGACTTATTAACTTAGGAAAATTGAAAGTGGAATAATATATATATAGAGAGGGGCACAATTTCGGTAATTGAAAAGTACACAATTTCTGGGGGTTGGGATGTCAATTTGTTATTAATCAAACGACATATATTACTTTTTCTGTGATTGATGCTTGAACGTCGAACGTGGTAGGGCTTCGACGTTCATACGACATGGTGGCAACTAATCATTATTTCACGATGTACGTCATCGGTTCATCTATAAATATAGTTTGCATTTCACATAATTCCTTGCCTCCTGTTTCCATATTGAACATATAAGGATTCATGTTTTTTATTTTTTTTTGCGTTTTCTTTTCCTAAGATTTTTAAGCATTTCTGTTCTTCATATTCCAATTTGATAGCTCAAACTTGAAAGTGGTTCATTCATCGTCATTTCATATGAAGGAGCCTTTTCAAGTTCAAGTTAACAAAATGTTTTTATTTATACTACAGAAATGCTTAACATATCTTACAGAAAGGGAAACGCTTAGGAAAACGAAATATGGTTCACAATATGTTTAATGGTGAAGGATCTAAAATAATTATATAAAAATGTTGTTCAACTTCATCATTCTACAATGTATGAATCGTTTTTTAAATTGTCTTGGGTTTGTCTCTGCCATTACATTCAGAGCTATTTGATTTCCTTTGTAGTTGACATTGCATATTGAGTCCATGTGATGCCTTCTTTAACTAGAAGCCAAACGTCTTGCATTTTTTATTCTTCTCTTATTTTTCTTTCAATCAAACGTCGAAGCCTCTGGGGGCATAGACGTTAAGGGCATCGACGTGAAGGGCATTGGAGTGGTTGGGAGCACTAATTGTGTTAGAGATTGGGGTATGAACCGCCCGAATCTTGTTCCATTAAGTCATCTGGACTTTCATCTTCTTCGGTCGCTCAAATTTTTATTATTTTTTCTTTTAAACATTAACTTTAACGCCCTAGTCCCATTGTTTTATACGCAGTTTTCGTCAATTATGACTATCCAAATAGATTTTTTACAATTATTATCAGTATCCAAAGAGATTTTTAACTTTTTCACCGAATGATGTTTGGACGTCGATCCATTTTGATTATTTTTTGTTTTTTCTTTTAAACAATAAAATTAACATCGTAGACTCAAGACATGCGATGTAGTTTTCGTAAGATGCAGTTATTATGAGTATCCAAAGAGATTTTATCAGTATCCAAAGAGATTTTGGAGATTTTTTACTTTAATATTGAACGATGTTTGAACGTCATATCGGATGGGAATTGACGTTCATACAAGTTCCTGACCATAATTAAACGATCTAATGTCTGTCATCGGTTCATATATAAATATAAATTGCATTTTACTTAATGCCTTGCTTCCTGTTTCGGTATTGAACATATTAGGATTCATGTTTTTTTTCTCCTTGTCATTGTCCTTCTATTAGATTTCGTATTATATTTGTTCTTTAAATTGCAATTTGCTGACTAGAATTTCAAAGTGCCGCATTCAGGCCTCAATTCATATGAAGGTGGCCTTTGAAATTGAAGTCAAGAAAATGCTTTTTATAGTACATAAATGGTTAAGTTATCTTACTGGATGAAATGGCGAGGAAAAAGAAACATGGTTCACAATATGATTAATGCTGAAACAATTTTGAGAACTAAAATATACTTATGAAAAACTTGTTTAATTTCATCATTTGTCAATTTATGATTCTTCTTTTAAATTGTCTTGGCTTTGTTTTCTACCCTAAGATTTTAATGCTATCTGAATTCTTATCTGGGAAACAACTTCAAAAGAATTTAAATTTGAATCTATTTATACATTTGACGTCGAATATTGAGATCATCGATGCAAAAGAAACCATTTTGAAAGACCAATCAATCTTGAAAATTATATTATCTTAGCAAAATTGAAAGTGAAATTACATAAATATAGAGGAGCACATCACACTTTCTAACTTCGATCCATCCAAATCTCACCTTGATAATTGAAAAGTAGATAATAAATGGGGGGCGGGGTTCGACGTTCAAAAATATTGTTACAAGCGTGTACGTATTCATCTATAAATATAACTTGCATTTCACATAATCCCTTTTGCCTCCAATTTCCATATTACGATTCTTGTTTTTTATTTAACAATATGTTTAATGCTGAAAGAATTTTGAGAACTAAAATAATTACATAAAAAAAAGTTGTTCAACTTCATCATTTAACAAGGTATATGCAAATGCCTGCAGGGACGTCTTTTCTTTGGGATCATCGATGTCCTATATCTTGGAGGATTTCAAAATGAAATCCCCTTTTACAAAACTCAACATCTAAAATGAAGACCAAAAATGATGGAATACATTACAACAAAAAACAGGAAGTAAATAAAAAAAGAAAAAAAGCAAAACAATGGAGAATGTTTTTGAAATTCATAAGGGTTAACACTTTCCTCTATTATTCCACCATACCTTCATGGATAACAAAGAAATTTCTTCTTTTAGTGAAGCAATGGATGAGACAACAATGGAAAAAGTTAACATGAATTTGGTTAGGGAAGGTACGTAGGTTAGGTTTTCAAATGGTACAACTTCAAAAGAAATCAAAATTTGTTAACTTATTTCTTCGGATACTTCCTTTATATTTCACTTTTCTTGCAATCAAACGTCGAAGCCTCTGGGGGCATAGAAGTTACGACATCGATGTGAAGGGCATTAGAGTGGTTGGGTTGGGACCATTAATTGTGTGCCTTTACCTGAGCACCAATTACGAGGAGTTCGTTGGGGCTGTGACGTTTTAATCTTCATCCGAAGCAAAAGGTTGGGACCATTAATTGTGTGCCTTTACCTGAGCACCAATTATGAGGAGTTCGCTGGGGATGTGATGTTTTAATCTTCATCCAGAAGCAAAAGGTTGCTCATTTTTGATTATTTTTTCTTTTTTATTTTAAATTATCACTTTAAAGTCAAAGACTCATAGATCTTCGACGTTTTTTTCATCAAAAGCAGTTATTTTCAGTATCCAAAGAGATTTTTTAATTTTTCACTTTTTCACTAAATGATGTTTGAACGTCGAAGTCTACAGGAATTCGACATTCATTCAAGTGAGCATCGTATGTCATTAGTTCATCTATAAATATAGCTTGCATTTCGCTGCAGCTTTGAAAATGTGTTCATTTCGGCAGAAGAATGTGGAGGACTCCCATTGTTATCCATTCAAAATAATAACAAGTGATGGAAAATCAAAGGTGCAACTTGTTTTCACATTGATAGTTGACAAATCCTCTTAACACATATAATGAATACGATGAGTATTACTTGGTTGTTTCACGAAATTTTAGACAAGGAAGATGGAGATCTCATAAGATTGAAAGAGGAATTGGGTTATAGAAAATATAAAGCAGTGGTTGCAGCTCTCATCGAAATGAATGAATACAATTCAGGTGGGATGTTCATTGTAAGAGAGATTTGGAACAAAGAAAAAGGAAGGAGAGCTACATTTGAAGAAGGAATTGAATTCATGATAAATCAAATAAAATCAAAAAGAAGGAAAACAGAAATGGTGGACGATGAAGCTACTGAGGATCCTGATGATGGAACTCCATCTATAACAAAAGTCTCGCAAGTGTAATAATAGTCTGTGTTTTTATTCATATTTAAATAGGCAAATAGGTTGGTTTAACTTTACTTTTTGTTAGGTCAGAACAATGAAAATCTGGTCTATTCTCAGCGTTTCAGACACTCCTGTCCTATCCTGTGTATTTGGCTATTAATAAGTTTTTGTTAAGTTAGAACTTGGCCTATTTAACTATGTAATGCCTTGCTTCCTGTTTTCGTATTGAACAAATTAGACATCATGTTTTTTATCTCTTTGTCATTGTCCTTCGATTTTGTAACATATATGTTCTTTAATATGCAATTTGCTCACTTGAATTTGAAAGTGCCGCATTCAGGCCTTAGTTCATATGAAGGTAGCCTTTAAAATTGAAGTGAACAAAATTTTTTTATAGTACTGTAATGGTTTAGTCATCTTACTGAAAGGGAAGTGCTTAGGAAATGTATGATTCTTTTTTTAAATTGTCTTGGATTTGTTTTCTACGGTTAGATTTCAGAGCTATCTGATTTCTTATGGGTAAAGAACTTCAAGAAATTTTAAATTTCGAATCTATTTATACATATGACGTCGAATATGGAGATATTGGATGCAAAAGATACCATTTTGCAAAACCAGCCATTCTTGAAAAAGAAACCCCTCACTTCTGAATAATTCCAGATCCAAGAATTTGTGAGAGACCACGTCCAATATTGATACCACTGATGTGGATGGAATGAATTTAATAGTTAATAATAATTAATTACTCTAAATGATTAAGCTTTAAAAAAATACTATGATTAACCTTATGAGAAAAACGAATTTGACTTCCTCATGCATAATTTCTTTGTTTTTTAGTATTTTAACAAACATGTGATGAGTATCAACCAACGTTGTAATTAATATCACCATAAATAATCATTAAAAGCTCATTTACATTTCTTAATTTATAACGCTTTGAATCGATGCTTTATTACATAGAATCGATTATATTAACATTGCAAAATTGAAAGTGGAATTATATGTATATAGAGGGGGCACATCAAAATTTTTAACTTCGATCCATCCTAATCTCACCTTCTTCGCGGGTGACTGAAAAGTAAACAATTTCTTTGGGATGGCAAGTCAATTTGTTCTTATATGAATCAAACGAGAATTATTACTTTTTCTCTGATTGATGTTTGAAAGTCGAATTCCTCCAGGCTTCGACGTTCAAAAAGATGGTGGCAATCATTACACGATGTACGTCATCGGTTTATCTATAAATATAGCTTGCATTTTACGTAATCCCTTGCCTCCCTATTGAACATATTAGGAATAATAATAATATTTCCTTTGCATTTTCTTTTCCTCAGATTTTGAAGCATTTAATGCTGAAACAATTTGAAATTCATAAGTGTTAACATCTCTGGTTTTTCCCCATGCCTTCATGGATAACATCTCCCTCGACTCTATAACAAATTAATATTACGTCAATCTGTTCGGGTCTTCGACGTGTCTTCAACCAGAAGCCAAATGTGGTGCCCTTTTGATATTATTTCTCTTTTTAATCATCAAATATAACGTTGAATTGTTTGAAACAACTTCAATACAAATTATTTTTATACAGTTAACTTCACGTATTGAGTGATTCGAATATTGATACTAATTAATTGTGATTTTTATACAGAAGACAAAGCATACGTCACATTCTGCGTTGTTCGACGTTTTCTTCTTTCCTTTTGCCTTTATAAAATCTCCCATAACCTCGTGTTATCATTGTATTTTAAGATAAGATTTACATTTTTTTTATTTTTATATTATTAATTTATGTAAATTTGTCTTGTAATATTTACATATTATTAAATATAAGAAAGATATGTCGGTGAAATTTAAAGAGAGTAAAACTTTATTTCTTTAAAATATTAGTTTAATTTCATATGGAAAATAATAATAATACTAATAATAATTATGAGAATTTAGTTGTAGTTATACATCAGAATAATTAAAATCATTTTGAATATTACTATATTATTACAAGTTATTTGAAATGAATGTTATTTAACATCCAAACTAAATTTTTTTCATATAAAAAAGTTAACATAATGTACAAAGTAAATAATTTTTTTTATTAGATTCAACAACAACATTTCCAACCTTATATTTCTTTCCTCTCTCCTTTGGCCTTTACTATGCATTATTACATGATGTACGTCATTGGTTCATCTCTAAATATAACTTGCATTTCACATAATCCCTTTTGCCTCCTGTTTCCATATTACGATTCGTATTTTTTTATTTCACAATATGTTTAATACTGAAACAATTTTGATAACTAAAATAATTATATAAAAAGAAGTTCTCCAACTTCATCGTTTAACATGAATTTGGTTAGGGAAGGTATGTAGGGTAGGTTTTCAAATTGTACAACTTCAAATGAAATCAAAATCTGTTTAACTTATTTCTTTGGTAACTTCCTTTATATTTCATTTTTCTTTCAATCAAACGTCGTGGCCTCTGGGGAATAGATGCTACGGGAATCGACGTGAAGGGCATTGAAGTGGTTGGGAGCATTAATTGGGTGCTTTTACCAAAAGCCAAAGGCACTCAAATTTTTATTTTTTTTTCTTTTTTCTTTTTTCTTTTA
This sequence comes from Vigna reflexopilosa, assembly GCA_027742785.1. Taxonomy (NCBI): domain Eukaryota; kingdom Viridiplantae; phylum Streptophyta; class Magnoliopsida; order Fabales; family Fabaceae; genus Vigna; species Vigna reflexopilosa. The sequence continues at coordinate 27,275,852 of CM050914.1, read as the reverse complement.
AACACTCACTTTAACGTCCTAGTCCCATGGTTCTGTGACGTAGTTCTCGTTAAATATCAGTATCAAAAGAGATATTTTACAATTATTATCAGTATCCAAAGAGATCTTTAACTTTTTCACTGAATGAATGTCGCTCCATTTTTATTATTTTTTCTTTTAAACTCTCATTTTAACGTTGTTACGTCATATATCTGCGACGTAGTTTTCATTATCAGTACTCAAAGATATTTTTGAGATATTTTACTTTAATGATGAATGATGTTTAAACATCATATCGGATGGGAATTGACGTTAATACAAGTTATTCACCATAATTACACGATCTAATGTCCGTCATCGGTTCATATATAAATAGAGATGTGCTTTTCTTGTAACGCCATCTGTCCTGTTTTGGTATTGAACATATTAGGATTCATGTTTTTTTATCTCTTGAGTGTTTTTCTTTCCTTAGATTTCGAATCATCTCTATTCTTCAAATTTCATTTTGCTAACTTGAATTTGAAAGTGCCGCATTCAGGCCTCAGTTCATATGAATGTGGCCTTTGAAATTCAAGTCAACAAAATGCTTTTTATAGTACAGTAATGGTTTAGTTATCTTACTGAAAGGGAAGTCCTTAGAAAAAAGAAATATGGTTCACAATATGTTTAATGCTGAAACAATTGAGAACTGAAATATATTTATAAAAATGTTGTTTAATTTCAACATTTTGCAATGTATGATTCTTCGATTTTTTTTTTCATTAATAACACAAATTACTCTTTTAATTTCACATATAGCATACTGTTTGTCACATTTACTTATATAACACAGTTTTTAATAGGTTCAGAATCCTGTTTTTCATGAATTCTGTGAAGGTTTGCAGTTTTAACTTACAGATATTTACTTTTACTTTTTACTTTTAAACCTTCCCCACTTTTTTTCTTCTCTCTTTTCTCTTGACCTAGCAGTCGCATCCCTTTTTCTTCTTCCCCTTTTCATCTTCCTTTGTTAATTTCTTCTTATTCTCTGTTTTTGTGGCACTTCATCACCGCAAATTCCAGATACTATTAGAGTTTTGATTATATTTACATGTTTAGATTTTACGTAGTTATATATAAATATTGGTTTGGTTTGTGCTGTGAGAAAAATAGTGATGAATTGATATGGAAAAGCATGAAAGGGGAAAAATATTGAAGCTTCCATGGTTTTCCAAACCCATTCAATGGGCATTGGCAAGCTTCACTATTTTTCCCTTCCATGCTTTTCCAGATCAATGCATCACTATTTTTCTCACAGCACAAACTAAACCAATATTTATATATAACTATGTAAAATCTAAATATGCAAATATAATCAAAACTGTAATAGTATCTGGGATTTGTGGTGATGAAGTGTCACAAGAATAGAGAAGAAGAAGAACTTAACAAAAGAAGAAGAAAATGGGGCTGAGTTAAAACTGCAAACCTTTCACAAAATTCGTTTTTGTGATAAATGAGTTTCGAATTTTAATATTTATAAAAGCATTTTGAAAGATATTAAAAATTAGGTTTTCCAGAAAAACAAACAATATTCTATATGTGAAATTAAAAAAGTAATTTGTGTTATTAATGAAAAAAATATCATGATTCTTCTTTTAAATTGTCTTCGATTTGTTTTCTACCATTATATTTCATAGCTATCTGATTTCTTATGGGGAAAGAACTTCAAGAGAATTTAAATTTTGAATCTATTCATACAGTTGACTTCAAATATTGAGATCATTGGATGAAAAGAAACCATTTTGAAAGACCAACCATTGTTGAAAAAGATGAAGAAGCCATTTGAGAACAAGATTTAGAGATTTACAGAAAGCATACAGTTTCAATATAAGTTCAGTAATAGATTTAGTTTCAATATAAACAACTTCGCTATTCTTTTAGTTTTTTTATTTTAAAGAACCAATATTATGTCGATTCTAAAGTCACTTGACGTAATATTTTAAACAATGAGATCCACGTCAAATATTGGTACCACTCGAGGTTGATCCACCCTTATAAATACTGAATTTGAAAATCTTATGCACACTGAGTTGTTTCTAAACCCTAATTCATTGTTCTGTAAGTACAAAGATACTAAACCCTTGTATTGAGGAAAATTATCTGGTGTCCAAATTCAAATGGCATCTTCATCACATCCTTCAAGAGACAGAGGAAAGGTTGTTGAGGCTGCAAGAAATGATGATCTCTCCGGGTGGATCAATGATGAGAAGAGTCGTAAAAAGTTTCTGAGGTGGATGAGGTTTAAACATATTGTTCCTCACAAATATCTGAACCTCGAGTTGTTTGAAAAAAAGGGATTTCACTTCGAGGAATGGATTGAAACTTAAGGTCTCTCCACACTTGTCCAGATGAAGGGTGATTGGTATCCTGACTTAGTAAGGGTCTTCTATAACAAAATGAGAAACATAGATGGTGTCCTTCATTCTCAAGTAAAAGGAATAAATGTTCACATTGACAATAATGTCTGGTTTCAAGTTGCAGGATTAAAAGCTGAAGGTTTATTCTTTCACTTACGGTACTCAGAAAAAAATAGAGGGCTGAAGAAAAAGGAGGTGTACAGTAACTGGTTAAGGTTTCCTGGGAGACACCCAATTGAAAGATTATATGTGCATGAGGGACTGAATAAAGAAGAAAAGATAACAACACACATGCTTGCTCGGATGATTCTACCTACGAGATTTCTACATGACAGAATGACAACTGAAGATGTTTTCCTGTTGTATGCCATGAAGAATGATGTTCCTACCAATTGGGTGGCATTAATAAAAGATCATATGATTAATGTAGGAATCAAACATCAACGACATGTACCATATGCCGTTTTGATCAGAAAAATCCTGACCCTTCAAGGTGTGGATGTTAGTGGTGAAAAGAAATGCTCTTGTGACTGCTCAAATGTGATAAATCGAAACACCTTGACTTCCCTTGGCCTTGTGAAGACCACAAAGGGATGGTGCTTCAAGGATGAAGAGAATATGCTTCAAAGTTCTGGAAGCAATTTTGAAAGATTGGTTTTGGAAAAACTCAACAGAATCGAACAGAAGATAGACGCTATGGATCAGAAAAAGAATAACAATGATTCTCCAATTGAAGATTCAATTGAAGAAGAGTCTAGTGAGGACGATTCCATGGAAATTTTCTGAATCAGAATAGAGGCTTAGAATTTTAGTATGGAGTCTGTTTTTTGTTTCCGTTCTGTGTTTGTTTTGGTTTATTATTTGTTTTGGGTTTGTTTTGCTATCGGCATTATATGCCACATCATTTTGCTTCTATCTGATTGTAATCATTATGAATATGTGAATGAAATCAGATTTCCCTTTTAAATCAATGAGTGTGAATGGCTATTCTTTATTGTTGACTTAATCTGACTACTAAGGGTATTTGATGAAGAAGCCATTTGAGAATAGGATTAGAGATTTAGGGGAAGGTTACAGTTTTAATATAAGTTTGAACGTTCATTGGCAGTAAATTGTTCAGGGTGCCACTCTTTTATTCTTTTTTTTTTCTTTTAATACACCAATAGTACGTCGTTTTCTAAAGCCAATCGACGTATTATTGTCATCCAGAAGCAAAAAGAGTTACCCCTTTTTAATTCTTTTTTTCTTTTTTCTTTTAAACCATCAAGACTACACTAAATTCTTTTTAATTCCTATTATTTGTCAGCCAGAAGCCAAAGAGTTTCACCCTTTTTAATTCCTTTTATTTTTAATGCAACAATAAATGAAGAGTTACTCCCTTTTTAATCCAACAATAAACGAAGAGTTTCTCCCTTTTTAATCCAACAATAATGGAAGAGTTTCAACCTGAAGCCAAAGAGTTTCTCCCTTTTTATTTCCTTTTATTTTTAATGCAACAATAAATGAAGATTCAATCCCTCTTTAATCCAACAATAAACGAAGAGTTGTAATACTTGGACGTTTCAATATAAAAACCACCAATAGTATGTCAATCGCTTAAGCTATCTGACATATTATTATCAGCCAGAATTGCAAAAGCCAAAATATGAACGTCAAACTATAAGGAAGTAGATTCAAAGATGACTTTCTTTCCATTTTGAGCGGTGATTTTTTCAATCCTTAGTGTTTTTTGTCAATGATTATGTCAACTTTCAATTTACCAGAGCCTCAAGAATCTTGTATGCGACACTTTCATTTTACCAAAGCCCCAAGAATCTTTTGTTGCAGTCAGGTTTTCAATTTACCTGAGCCCCAAGAATCTTTTTAGCGATTCTGACATTCCATATATATTTTCACCGCATACCATTTAGCCCACTCATCTACTTCAGATTTTGTCAAATCTGTTTTGTTTGCATTTCCAAATTCAGAATTGAGATACATTTACTGATGACCAATCCATTTTCAACCGATCAGGAAATAAGGATTTGTCTTTGAAAAATGGATTGGTCATTAGCAACTCTATCCCAATTCTGAATCTTGGAGTGCAAAAAAAAAAAGATTTGACAAAATCTGAAGAAGATGAGTGGGCAAAATGGTATGCGGTGAAAATATATATGGAATGTCAGAATCGCTAAAAAGATTCTTAGGGCTCAGGTAAATTGAAACCTGATTGCAATAGAAGATTCTTGGGGCTCTGGTAAAATGAAAGTGTCGCATACAAGATTCTTGGGGCTCTGGTAAATTGAAAGTTGACACAGTCATTGACAAAAGACTCTAAGGATTGAAAAATCACCGCTCAAAATGGAAAGAAAGGTGATGTGAACAACAAGAAGGGATTATCAATAATTCTGCAACAGAAGAATATGGATATTCGTCGTTTGATTTTAATTTTGTAATAAGTAGCTTCTTAAGCCATCTTTTTGTTTTGCTGGTTATAATCATCTTTTGAATATTAATGAAATTCTCTTTTGGCAAACATTAGTGAATGGTGATTGAATTGTATAATTGATTAAATCTGATAAAATCACTTTTATGATTGCAAATGTCCATTTTAAGGTTACATGGTTACATTGCATCAGTATAGTCAATATGGGATAACAATTATTGCTCAATATACCATAGCTCTTTTTTTTAAAAAACAAATAATACGCCGTTTGATAAAGCCACTTGATGTGATATTAATGACTACTGTATTAATATTACGTCAAAATACTAGGGACATGACGTTTTATTGTTCATCCACAAGACAAATCACTCCTTTTTTACTTCTTATCTTTTTTTCTTTTTCCTTTTTAACCTCCAATAACACGTCGAATATTAAAATATACGATATCCTCTATATATTCAACAAATCAAAAATCTGTTTCCAATAAGGAGTATTGGTAAATATTGAAGTAAATTGTTTTGATGATGCTACAAGAAGTTTTACTTGAAGAAGATATTAGAATTATTTAAAAGCACTTTGTAGAATTTAAATGTAGTAGAAATGTCTTTAAATTTTTTAAAACTTGTATTATTTTAGAAAATGTTCTGAAATACTCGATTATGTGAAGCAATAATCGATTATCATGAGTAGGAGAAGCTCTTGCAATAATCAATTATCACTTACAATAATCGATTATTACTGGCAGTTGGGACTTGACCTTTGATATTCAGAGCAGCTGGCTATATATTGGGTTTCTGTGAAGTTTAGAGACAACGTTGTTGAACAGAAGCTCTTGCAGAATACTGTTTGTCAGAGGAAGTTCTCAAAAGCATTGTTCAGTTCCCTTTCTTGGTCTCGTAAATAGGAGAAACTCGCGTTTCGTGTGTCGGTAGTCGGAGCAAGTTCTCTTCGAGTTAGCAAGGTACTCTGCCTGGTCTCGTGAATAGGAGAAGCTCGCGTTTTGTGTGTCGATAGTCAGAGCGGTTCTCTTCGAGTTGACAGAGTGTTGTTCTTCCAGTTCATTCGTCGAAGGAAGGTTTAATCATATTTTTATTCATTACTGTTGTAATTTGAAAAATTGTTATTAGTGAAACTGTTAATCACTTTTTATAGTGATTAACGACTAAACATTGATTCTTTTGAATCGAACCAGTATAAAAATTACTTGTGTGATTTTTCTACTCCCTACACTCTTTAATTTTATTTGCACATCAACTGTTCGACAAATTTTCTCTTAGAAAATTTATTTTTGAAAACTGACCATTTTAATTTAAAAAGTTACCGAACACACTTTCCGCTATTCTAAGTTTTATTTCGCTGCGTTATACTCTCCGAACGATACTGATTGTTCCAACAATTGGTATGAGAGCTTGCTTTGATAGTTTTTCAAACTTTTCGAAAATGGCCGGTCATCACAATCAAAATATTGTATATGCCGAGGGTGCTTCTATTAACAGACCACCACTTTTTACTGGTGATAATTATGTGTTCTGGAAAGTCAGAATGCAAATTTTTATGGGGTTTGTTGACAGAGGTATCTGGGAAACTGTACAAAATGGTCCTTATATTCCTAAAAGCATAGTTGAAGGTGTAGAAGTAGGAAAACCATCTTTTGAGTGGACTACTGAAGAAAATAGACGAGCTCAGTTTGATATTAAAGCTCGTAATATTATTTCATCTGTTGTTGTACTTGATAAATTTTATAGAATTTAAGTGTGTAAGACAACACAGGAAATGTAGGAAGTCCTCAGAGTCACACATGAAGGAACAGAGGACGTGAAACGTGCAAGGAAGAATACTCTCATCCAGGAGTATGAGATGTTCAGAATGCAACCTGGAGAAACTATATCTGATGTCCAAAAGCGTTTCACTCACATGGTGAACCACTTGACTGGTTTGGGTAAGACCTTTGATACTGATGAATTAAATGTCAAAATTTTGAAATCATTGGACAGGTCTTGGCTACCAAAGGTGACTGCCATCTCAGAGTCACAAAATTTCTCTCAAATGACGATGCCAATTCTATTTGGAAAGCTCCATGAGCACGAGCTTGAGTTGAGGAGATTAATTGCTGAAGAAGATCAAGGCAAAAGAAAAACACTTGCCTTCAAGTCTGAGATTTCTAAAGGAAAGAGCTCTAAAAAGTTTGAAGATAATGATTCTGATGATGAGGAGAACATGAGCCTCATGATAAAGAAATTTGCTAAGTTTATGAAAGCAAAAGGGAAGGAAAAATTTCGTAAAGAAAGGAGAGAAAATCAAGATTCTCCTTCAAGTGTTAAATGCTACGGATGTGGAGAAAAAGGACATGTGAAAACTGAATTTCTAAAGAGTAAGAAAAATGAAGAAAAGAAGGAAAGAAAGTTTCAGAGGAAAAAGAAAGCTTACATAGCTTGGGAAGACAATGCGTCCAGCTCAACAAGCTCAATTGATTCAGATGAAGAAGCAAATATATGACTAATGGCTGAATCAGAAGATACTGGAAGTCAAGTAAGTGATTCCAGCTCTGAATCTAGTGAATTAGACTTGCAAAAAAGCTTTCTTTGAATTAATGAATGAATCTGAAAAACTTGATGTTGCACATAAAAAACTCAAAATGGAGCATAATGATTTGAAATTAAAATATGAAAAATTGCTTGATGATGAGGTTGTTTTAAGAAATAAAGTTAGCAATTTAGAAACAAAATTGTCTGATCAAATGCAACTATTGAACCTGTTGAGTGTTTATCTTGCAAAAGTCATATGTTTGACATTGACATTCTTGAGAATTTACTTGCAAAGGCAACAAAGCCTAAATCACATGTTAAATTAGATTTTGGTAGAAGCAATGTTAGGCGCACAAGCATGCATCAAAACAAAAAGTCTAAAACTAGAAGAACTCGTAGAGTTTGGGTTGAAAAAGGGATTTTGTCAAAAATAAAGTGAATAATTTTGTTGTTTTTACTGTATGAAGAAAGGACATACATCAAACAAATGCAACATTAAACATTTTGGTGTTCCGAATAATAAATATGCATGGGTTAAAGTTGTGAAATGATATATGATTGTATAAACTAACCCCAAGGACCGATAATGAGATTGGGGACCTAAATTCTTGCTAATTTGTTTTGTAGGAACCTACTAAGTCAAAGTAGTCATTGTGGTATCTTGACAGTGGTTGTTCAAGGCACATGACCGGTGACAAAAAGAGGTTAATCTCTTTTGAGAAGAAAAAGCCAGGATTTGTAACATATGGGGATAACAACAAAGGCAGAATTATGGGAACCAGAGACATTGGAGGAGGAGACACCTTGACCATAAAAGACGTCTTGTATGTTGAAGGCCTCAAACATAATCTCCTAAGCATAAGTGAATTATGTGACAAAGGTCTCAAGGTAACTTTTGAAAGTGATAAATGCACTGTTTACTTTAAAGATTCTATTGATATTACTTTGCAAGGTGTTAGGCATAACAACATTTATCTAATTGATATTGAAAGTGCATCTAGTCATAGTATAACATGCTTAGTTGCTAAAGAGGAAAATCCTTGGCTATGGCATAAAAGAGCTGCACACATTCATATGCAACATTTGAATAAACTGATTTCAAAAGATCTTGTGATTGGTTTGCCAAAATTAAAATTTGAGAAAGACAAGTTATGCACTGCATGTCAAAAAGGTAAACAAACCAAATCCTCATTTTCATCCAAAAGCATGATTTCTACCTCAAAACCTTTAGAACTTTTGCATATAGACTTATTTGGTCCGTCTAGAATTAAAAGTTTTGGTGGAAATTACTATGCTCTTGTGATTGTTGATGATTATACTAGATTTACTTGGACTTTCTTTTTAACCTTAAAAAGTGAAGCTTTTAAAGCCTTTAAATCATTTGCTAAGCGTATTCAAAATGAGAAAGACTTGAAAATTAAAACATTGAGAAGTGATCACGGTGGTGAATTTGAAAATGACTCTTTTGAAAAATTTTGTGAAGAACATGGCATTGCATATAAATTTTCTGCACCTAGAACTCCCCAACAGAATGGTGTTGTTGAAAGAAAAAATAGATCATTAAAAGAATTAGCTAGGACTCTTATGAATGAATCTAATGTACCAAGATACTTTTGGGCTGATGCAGTTAGTACTGCTTGTTATGTGTTAAATAGGATGCTTATGAGGCAAATTCTGAAATTAACTCCTTATGAATTGTTAAATGGTAGAAAACCAAATGTATCCCACTTGAAAATCTTTGGATGCAAATGCTTTGTCTTGAATAATGGTAAAGATAATCTTCGTAAATTTGATGCAAAATCTGATGAAGCAATCTTTCTAGGATATTCTTTAACTAGCAAAGCATATAGAGTATTCAATAGAAGAACCTTGATAATTGAAGAATCAATGCATTTTTTTTTATGAGATTGTGGACCTTGAGGTAAAACCTCTTGAGTCAAATAAACCTATTGCAGGTGATGAGGATTATTTAAGGGAAGCTCTTGAAGAGATGTACCTAAATGAGAACTATCCTCTGGAACTTCAAGAAACACCTCAAGCTTTTGATCCTAAAAGCTATCAACAACCAAGAGGACTCTCCTTGGACAACATCATTGGAGATATTTCAAAACGGATAACTACTAGACATAATCTTAATAATTTTTGTCTAACTGTAGCTTTTGTGTCTCAGATAGAACCCAAAAACATAAAGGAAGCTCTTCAAGATGATAAGTGATGTGTTGCTATGCAAGAAGAGCTAAATCAATTTGAAAGGAATGAAGTTTGGGAACTTATTCCGAAGCAAGATGATTATCAAGTCATTGGAACTAAATGGGTATTTAGAAACAAGCTTGATGAGAATGGAAACATCACAAAGAACAAAGCGAGGCTAGTTGCAAAGGGCTACTGTCAAGAGGAAGGTATAGACTATGATGAAACATATGCATCGGTAGCCAGGTTAGAAGCAATTAGATTATTACTTGCATATGCATCTTTGATGAAATTTAAATTGTATCAAATGGATGTGAAAAGTGCTTTTTTAAATGGTTTTATAAAAGAGGAAATGTATGTTAGTTAACCTCCTAGTTTTGAGGATTTCAAATATCCTGATCATGTTTATAAATTGAAAAAGGCCTTGTATGGTCTTAAACAAGCACCTAAATCTTGGTATGAAAGACTTAGTACCTTCTTAATTGATAATGAATTTTCTAGAGGTAAGGTTGATTCAACCTTATTCATTAAGAAAGTAGGTAAACACATCTTGATTGTGCAAGTTTATGTAGATGATATTATATTTGGGTCAACTAATGACTCTTTGTGTGAAGAATTTGCACAAATAATGCAAGGTGAGTTTGAGATGTCTATGATGGGAGAACTGAATTTCTTTTTAGGATTACAAATAAAGCAAATGAATGGAGGTACCTTTATCTCCCAAACAAAATATTGTAGGGAAGTTCTTAAGAAATTTGGTATGGACAATTGCAAAGAAGCAAATACACCTATGGCAACTTCATGTTATTTAGATAAGGATGAATCTGGACAATGAGTAAATGAAACTATGTTTAGAGGCATGATAGGATCCTTGTTGTACCTAACTGCTAGAAGACCAGATATTATGCAAAGTGTCTGTGTGTGTGCTAGATACCAAGCAAATCCTAAAGAATCTCATCTGATTGTTGTCAAGAGAATCTTAAAATATCTTAAGGGAACCACTTCTTTTGGACTTTGGTATCCTTCTGATGCTTCACCTAGTTTAATAGGTTATTCTGATGCAGATTATGGTGGTTGTAAAATTGATAGGAAAAGTACTAGTGGAACCTGTCATTTTCTGGGCTATTCTTTGGTGTCTTAGCACTCAAAGAAACAAGCATGTATAGCTTTGTCTACCACTAAAGCTGAATATATTGCTATTGGCAATTGTTGTGCCCAAATTCTGTGGATCAAACAACAATTGGAAGACTTTGATATCTTCCTTGATCATATTCCATTAAAATGTGATAATACTAGTGCTATCAATCTGACTAAGAACCCCATAATGCATTTAAGAACTAAGCACATTGAGATTAGACATCATTTCTTAAGAGACCATATTCAAAAGGGAGATTGTCAAATTGAATATATTGATACCTTACATCAATTAGCTGATATTTTCACAAAGGCACTTCCAAAGGATATATTCTATGAACTTAGAAGAGAGTTAAGCGTGTTAGATATGTCTTAGGATCAAAGTTTATGAGAATTTTTAAATTTTCGTAAAAATTTAGCGTTTTTAATCGATTATCGTAAGGTAATAATCGATTATTCAAACTTAAACTCAAATATGGAAAATTATGAACAGATAATCGATTATCCTCTAGCATAATCGATTATTGTGCAATTTCTGGGAAGTGACTCATGAACTGATAATCGATTATCAAACTTATGATGCTGGTCCCTCTCATATTCCCTTATCCTACACACTTACTATGGAAGAGCATTTTGCAAATCTGTCTAAGCAATTGGAAGATACGAGTCTTGCCCAAAAAGCTCACTTTGATGAAATCTATGAATGACAGCAAGCTCATGACGAATATGTAGTTGATCAATTTCTTGATCTTGACGTTCGTCTAACAAACATAGAAAATCACCTCAACCTCCAACCTCCAAAGAGATCCCCTAGTCCTGAATTTTAGAAATAGGCTTCTAAGTTGATTGTTTGTTGTGTTATTTTCTCTATGTTTTAATTCTATCTTTTGTGGTGCTCTTTATGAAGTTAATGTAATCCTTCTTTTATGAATAAAATGATCTTTTATGTTTCTTTTATGCATACATTGTATAATTGAGGGGGAGATCATATTAAGGGGGAGCTTTTTACATTGATTTTTTTGCTTATGATAAAAAAGGGGGAGAAGTATAATATAAGGGGAGAAGCAAAATTTAAATGCATAATATAAGGGGAGAGGCATAATTTAAATTGATACAGGTATTGCTAACTTTGTTGTTGTTGTAGCTTGTATATTTTGCAGGGAAGTCAAAGTTGCTTTTAAAACTTGAATTTTTGATCATCATCAAAAAGGGGGAGATTGTTACCAATAAGGAGTATTGGTAAATCTTGATGTAAATTATTTTGATGATGCTGCAAGAAGTTTTACTTGAAGAAGATATTAGAATTATTTAAAAGCACTTTGTAGAATTTAAATGTAGTAGAAATGTCTTTAAATTTTGTAAAACTTGTATTATTTTAGAAAATGTTCTGAAATAATCGATTATGTGAAGCAATAATCGATTATCATGAGTATATCTGAGATAATCGATTATCACTTCAAATAATCGATTATCACAAGTCTGTTTTTGAAAAGTTATTTTGAAAAATCCATAACGGACTTGGATAATCGATTATCACTTACAATAATCTATTATTACTGGCAGTTGGAACTTGACCTTTGATATTCAGAGCAGCTAGCTATATATTGGGTTTCTGTGAAGTTCAGAGACAACGTTGTTGAACAGAAGCTCTTGCAGAATACTATTTGTCAGAGGAAGTTCTCAAAAGCATTGTTCAGTTCCCTTGCTTGGTCTCGTGAATAGGAGAAGCTCGCGTTTCGTGTGTTGATAGTTGGAGCAAGTTCTCTTCGAGTTAGCAAGGTACTCTGCCTGGTCTCGTGAATAGGAGAAGCTCGCGTTTCGTGTGTCGATAGTCGGAGCAGTTCTCTTCGAGTTGGCAGAGTGTTCTTCTTCCAGTTCGTTCGTCGAAGGAAGGTTTAATCATATTTTTATTCATTACTGTTGTAATTTGAAAAATTGTTTTTAGTGAAACTGTTAATCCCTTTTTATAGTGATTAACTACTGGACGTAGATTCTTTTGAATTGAACCAGTATAAAAATTACTTGTGTGATTTTTCTACTCCCTACACTTTTTAATTTTATTTGCACATCAACTGTTTTACAAATTTTCTCTTAGAAACTGACCATTTTAATTTAAAAAGTGACCGAACACGCTTTTCGCTAGTCTAAGTTTTATTCCGCTGCGTTATACTCTCCAAACGATACCGATTGTTCCAACAAAATCTATCAACCTTTTTCTTCTGTTTTTTGTACTCCTTCTAGCTTTTTTATCGCTTTGAAGGAGATAACAGAAAACAGAAGAGAAAAACTTAACAGATGGAGTTCATAGGAGAAATTTTATGAATGGAGATGTTGCGTTTTGAAAGGGTCCAAAATCCAAATGTATAACGTCCTTTGTATATTCAAAATCCAAAATCTATCAACGTTTTTCTTTTGTTTTCTGTACTCCTTCAAGCTTTTTTATGTCCTTGAAGGAGATAACAGAAAACATAAGAAAAAAAAATTAACAGATGGAGTTCATAGGAGAAATTTTATGAATGAAAGATGTAGCGTTTTGAAAGGGTCCGAAATCCAAATGTATCAACCTTTTTCTTTGTGTTACTAACATTCCTTCAAGCTTTTCATCATGATAGAATCAAACCACAAAGAAGTGACTCCTTTTTGTGACCTAGAAGGAGATACTAGTAACACAAAGAGAAAAAGTTAACACAAAGAAACATTGGAGTTGTTACAAGAAATTTGATAATAGGATTTCTACTTAAGTTATTACTGTTGGGAAAGGCCTGATATGGGCTTCAATAATAAAAGGCAGTCTACTTAAATGATATATGGGAAAATGTAGTTTGATGCTAGAAACGAAGAGGCTGACATCAATTTCTCCAGACTTCCAAAGTATCTTTTTGGTTTAATTTTTTTTCTTATAATCCAACAATAAACGTCGAATTTCTTGAGCATCTGACGTATTGGTCGCTCTTTTTTTTTCTTTTTACTTTTTAAATTCCCATAGAACGTCTATTCTAGGGGTCTTCGAAGTCAAAGGCATTAAAGTGGTTGTGAGCATTAATTTTGTGCTGTTACCATAGTGGTTGGGTTGAGCATTAATATTGATTCTATAAATATAATGCTTAACTCATAGAACTCCACGCTCACTTCATCGTCTTCCTCCTCTCTTTTTTTCTACGCGGCATTGCATTTCCATGTGCATTTTATCTCTTTTGAATCGTTTAAACTTACTTTTACTCCGATTAAATTAGTCTTTGATGGATTATCTTCCATTTGAACCGATTAAAATGAGCTTTCGTTGTGTTTTGGTGCAGTTTTGCTCGTGTCTTTTGGTAGCGTATTAGTACCTTCTCCTTTTAGTAGTTTCCTAGTAAGAAAAGCTTTCGTCTTTTGGTCTCTTATGGTATTTCAACCAAAACAGAACCTGGGTCCTTCCCTATTTCTCATGTCACCGTATTCTTTTTCATTGGCGGTTTGCATGACGTCTAGGCAACGACCTAGGTTCGGTTTTTGATTGAAATGCCATTAGAGATGCAAAAGATGCAAGCTTTTCTTATGAAGAAACTAGAAAAGTAAGAAGGTGGTACCGGGCTACCGAAAAACACGCGCAAAACTACACTAAAACACAACTCAGTAGACGTCAAATGCATAAAAGAATTCGACGTTATATAGTTGTTTTGAAAGAAAAAGAAAAAATAATAAAAAAGGAACTAAATAATAAAACGTCGTAGCCAGTATAAAATGATGTTATATGTGTTGATTTAAAAGAAAAGTAAAAGAATAACTACTCGTTGAAGGAGATAATAAAAAACACAAAAAAAGAAAATTAAAAGATGGAGTTCATAGGAGAAATTTTATGAATGGATGTCTACTTAAAATAATTAATGTTGACGTCAAAGTCAGTTTAAATTGAGGTTTTAATTGTTGATTTAAAAGAAAAATAAAAGAATAATTACTAGTTGTAATATACAACGTCCATCTTTTGTTATTGGGACGTCATATTATTTAAAACAGAATTTTGTATTTATTTATTTTGTATTGAACGTGAATTGATTCCTTAACTGAAGTTATGTGATTACCTAGGTTTCGTACACAAAGGACCATCACGTCAGACCCCAAATTGTTCGACGTTCTACATTGGTATAAACGTCGAAACCATAAAGAAGGCGACGTTCTGGTTTAAAAGAGAAAAGAAATAAAGAATAAAAAACGGATTCACTCTCTGTCATATAAAACGTCGAATATTTAGCATGGTGGTCGTCAAATGTGGGTAGAGTGATACTGTTGGAAGCAAACCACTATTTCATTTTTTTTTATTTTAAATTGAACGTTAGTTGTTTCTCAAAATGATGTTAAGTGTTTATAAGGTCATTGTTTTACGTCGTTCTGGCCCTTGTTTGACGTTAGCACATTTTAGATTACGTCTATATGATCTTTGTTTGTCGTTAATAAATATTAGTCGGCGAACGGTTTCAATAGAGGACGTGGAGCGATTGAATTTATTTACGGTAATGCCACCGATCATTTTTAACATTGCGAATTGGGCGGTTAGACGTTAACCGCGTGATGTTATAGCCTGTTTTTGCACCAGTGGACACCATATACAACTCTCATTTAGACTCAGTCATCCATGTTTGCATATATGATTGTCACCAATATAATGTGTTTCCAAATGGTTGAATGGTCTCAGATTCAAGAAAGCCATATATTGTTCCTAAATGACTAGTGTCAAAATCTTGGTGCAAGAAATTTTTCAATTTGGTTGGTTGTCAAGCAAGCCAAGTTTGAATCAACCCTGAAATAAAAGATCCCAACTCTCGTCAACTACTTCGATCTGCAACATCATCTACTCCCGTACAAGTACGATTATCGTAGGTGGAAACCACAACCATAACATGCCAGGGTGAGCAATGTTAAGATATCGGCAAGTGTACGAATCACATCAAGTAATAATAATGGTAAAACCAATATTGTTTCCCAAGAGACTCACGACACTAAACAGTCATGTGATTACTTAACTAATTAAGACGTTGATGAACAATTTTGGGTTTTTAATGCAATTACAGAAAAAGTAAATATGCATGCAATTTGATCAATTGAACATAAGCACAAAGGTGAATGAATAATTTTTTTAATATGAGATGAATATGTTGTTGGGGTTTAGATTTCACCTAGTATACTCTCATGGATATAAGAATTCATCTTCTTCATTAATCTGAATATCAATTTCTAAATTACTTAAAACCCGACGTCTCGGCAAAGAAAGCCTATCCTTAATTACTAGATCACAATGTCTTGTCTCCCTTGTTGAGATTGTTGATAAGGGAAGCACTGGTTTAGCTAACGTTAATCTCACGATGCTTTATTCACTCTGGTTTTTTATGATGACAACACATTATTAATAACATATGTCTTGTTATGTGTTACATGTTCTGTTACTTATTGGTTGAATTCTTATTCAAAATTTTTTGTGTCGATCTTGATATATGAATGCATATTAATTATTCTGATATATGTTACATCTATTGTGATTGCATTGCATATGTTTTGGAAATGGAAAACCACATGCACTTTGATGAACTTATATTGTGTGGCAAATCTGCAAGTCCTAAGTCGACTTCATTATTAATAGAGTCGATTAAGACTAAAGACTTTGCTCAGATTTTCAAATACAGTGCTATATGAGATTTTACATTAAAAAGAATTTGAATTTATGCAGATGTGTCAAAGTCGACTATATGCGCTATGCATTCGACTTTGTTAGTTGTTTTATTTGAAATTCTATTATGCTTGTGAATAGAAACGACTATATTTTCAAATGTTAGTTAAGCATTGAATGAGATTCAACTGTATTGAATGTGGAATTAAGTTGTTTGACTTGACTGCTACTAGTTTCACTTAACTGTTATAACTGTCAGAGGATAGTCGACTCTATTAGTAGCTTAGTCGACTATAGGAGCGTCTGATTAATGGAAATCAATAAATAGACGAGACCTGAGTTATTCAGACCAATTTTGGAAGAACTAACATTTTCATATTCTGTTTCAGGTTCATTCTCTGTGATTTAGTGCTCTAAGAACTCATCAAGAAGATCGTGGAGATCATTCTTTGAAGAGGTTCTGAAGGAGAATTCTGCTGTGTTTATTGCTTGATCATTATCTGCACAATTGAGGTGTTCTTTGGTTGATCAAGGCTCGGGTTACAATCTGCTGGAGATTGTTGTACCTGTTGTGATTATAGGGGGTAGACTCGTGGAGTCTGGAAACTTTAATGATTGTTCAAAGTGGGTTAAAGATTGCAGAAGAGGGGATATCTTGCTACAGATCTTCTTGTGTGTTTTTGCCTATATTTTGGTTAAAGGGTTAGAGAGGTGTTTTATATTTTTGACGTGGAGGTCTCTATAAAAACCTTGTTGTAAAAACCTTGACCATTATAGTGCATTTGCTTCCTGGAATTAGAAGGACACTGGATGTAGGCATTGAGGCTGAACTAGTATAAAAACCTGTGTTTGAATTCTCTATCCCTACACTTTTACATTCATTCGACTATATAATTTTCATAGTCTACTTTGATATTCTGCTGCACTTAAATTTTCTATTACTTGTGTTTCAAGAAATTGTGCAAAGGTGTTTGCTTTGTTAAAAAGTTTTTAAAACGACTCTGATTGTGAAACCTCACCAATTCACCTCCCCTCTTGGTGTTGAAACGAAGCCTACCTATTTTCCAACAATTGGCACCAGAGCTGGTTTTCATAAGATATTTGAAAAACTAGTCGACTTCATTTTTCCTTGAATCGACTATATACCTAGGGATGGCTTCCAATTTTCAAACTTTTGGTGAAGGTTCATCTACAAACAGACCACCTCTGTTTACTGGTGAAAATTATCCTTTTTGGAAAATGATAATGCAAATATTTCTTGAATCCGTGGATAGAGGAATTTGGGATGCAACCTTGAATGGTCCCTTTGAGCCAACTCATATTGTCATTGAAAAGCTGTTTTCAAAAATTTTTCTGAGTGGTCTCAAGATGAATATAGAAAATCACAGTATGATGTGAAAGCCAAAAACATCATTGCCTCTGCACTAACTGTTCATGAATTTTTCAGGATATCTCAATGCAAATCTGCCAAGGAGATGTGGGATGTCTTGGAAGTCACACATGAAGGCACTAATGAAGTCAAGAGAGCAAGAAAGAATTCTTTGATTCAAGAGTATGAACTTTTCAGGATGAAGGCTGGAGAGACAATCTATGAAGTCTAGAAATGGTTCACTCATATAGTCAACCATCTAATGGCTCTTGGCAAAGTGTTTGATAAAGAGGAAATCAACATCAAGATATTGAAAAGTCTGAACAGAAGCTGGCAACCAAAACTCACTGCAATCTCTGAGTCCAAAAACCTTACAAGCATGAATATGGCTACCTTGTTTGGCAAGTTAAGAGAACATGAGCTAGAACTCAGAAGGTTGAAGGATGAAGAAGAGATTGAAGAAAAGAAGTCCATTGCACTAAAAGAAACAAGCAAGAAAGTGTTGAGATTGTTGATAAGGGAAGCACTAGTTTAGCTAACCTTAATCTCACAGTGCTTATTCACTGTGGTTTGTGATGATGACAACACATTATTAATAACACATGTCTTGTTATGTGTTACATGTTTTCTTACTTATTGATTGATATCTTATTGAACATGTTTTATGTTTTATTGAATGAGAGTCGACTGTATTGAATGTGAAATTAATTTGTTTGACTTGAAAGCTACTACTTTGACTTAACTGTTATTACTGTCAGAGGACAATCGAATCTATTAATAGCTTAGTCGACTACAAGAGTGTCTGATATATAGAAATCTATAAATAAATGCGACCTGAACTATTCAGAGAACATTTGGAAAACTAACATTTTCATACTCAGTTTCAGATTGCTTCTCTATGATTTAGTGCTCCAAGAACTTATCAAGATGACCGTGGAGATCATTCTTTGAAGAGGTTCTGAAGGAGAATTCTGTTGTGTTTATTGGTTGATCAACTCTGCACATTGTGGTGTTTGCTTGCTGATCAAGATTTCTCTCAATCTTTGTAAAGATTGTGGTGGTTGTACCTGTTGTGATTATAAGGGGTAGACTCGTGGAGTCTGGACACTTTGAGGATTATTCAAATTGGGTTGCAGATTGCACAAGAGGGGATATCTTGTTGCAGATCTTGCTGTGTGTATTGCCTATAATTTTGTTAGAAGGTTAGAGAGGTGTTTTATATTTTTGACGTGGAGGTCTTTATAAAAGCCTTGTTGTAAAAACCTTGACCATTATAGTGCATTTGCTTCCTGGGATTGGAAGGACACTGGATGTAGACATTGAAGTTGAACCAGTATAAAAACCTGCGTTTGAATTCTCTATCCCTACTCTTTTACATTCAGTCGACTTTGTTAATCACATAGTCTACTTTTATATTCCGCTGCACTTAAATTTTATTTACTTGTGATTCAAGAAATTGTGAAAAGGTTTTTACTTTGTGAAGATTTTGAAACGACTTTGATTTTGAAACCTCACCAATTCACCCCCCCTCTTGGTGTTGAAACGAAGCCTACCTGTTTTGCAACAATTGGCACTAGAGCTTGTTTTCATAAGATATTTGAAAAAGTAGTTGACTTCAGTTTTTCTTGAATCGACTATATACCTGGGGATGGCTTCCAGTTTTCAAACTTTTGGTGAAGGTGCATCTACAAACAGACCACCTCTGTTTGCTGGTGAAAATTATCCTTTTTGGAAAATTAGAATGCAACTATTTCTTGAATCCGTGGATAGAGGAATTTGGGATGCAACTTTAAATGGTCCTTTTGAGCCTACTCATTCTGTTGAAGGAAAAACTGTTTTGAAAAAGTTTTCTGAGTGGAATCTAGCGGAGAATAAAAAAGGACAGTATGATGTTAAAGCTAGAAATATTATTACCTCTGCACTAATTGTTGATGAATTTTTCAGGATATCTCAATGCAAATCTGCCAAGGAGATGTGGGATGTCTTGGAAGTCACACATGAAGGCACTGATTAAGTCAAGAGAGCAAGGAAGAATTCTTTAATTCAGGAGTATGAACTTTTCAGGATGAAGGCTGTAGAGACAATCTATGAAGTCCAGAAAAGATTCATAGACGTTGTAAATCACCTTATGGCTCTTGGCAACGTGTTTGACAAAGAGGAAATTAACATCAAGATATTGAAAACACGGAACAGAAGCTGGCAACCAAAAGTCACTGCAATCTCTTAATCCAAAGACCTTACAAGCATGAATATGGCTATCTTGTTCAGCAAGTTAAGAGAACATGAGTTGGAACTTGGAAGGCTGAAGGATGAAGAAGAGATTGAAGAAAAGAAGTCCATTGCTCTGAAATCCACAAGCAAGAAAGCCTCAAAGTCATAGGATGACTCAGATGCAGAGATGGACGATAGAGAAACGATGACCATGATGATAAGAAAGTTTAGTCGACTTATGAAAAATGATAGTCAACTTAATAACCATGCAGGTCACAGTAAAGCAAAGAAAGGCTTCAGATCAAATGTTGTCCAATGTTATGAATGCGGCAAAGAGGGACACATCAAACCAGATTGTCCAGAAAATAAAGCCAAAGAAGAAAGCTAATAGAAGGTTTCCACAGGACAAAAACAAAAAGCACAAAGGAGCTTACATTGCATGGGAAAACAGTGATACGCATCAAGTGATGAAGATGTTGATCATGAAGAAGAATCAAATATATGCTATATGGCTGGAGCAACATGGGATGATTATGACAACGATGCAGATTTTGAGAATGAACCAATAGAGGTAAAGTATGATCTCCTGATTGAAACATTCAAGGAAATCCATGCTGAAGTTATGTGACTACAATACAAGGTTAATCGACTCAACTTTGAGAGGAGAGATTATGACAATAGAATTTATAACCTTGTGAATGATAATGAGAAATTACAAAAGGAGTTATACGATGCTTTAATGTTTGCTAAAGAAGTTAAAATTGAGACTCTTACAGTAGAGAAAACTTGTGAAAAATGTCCTACTCATATTGAACAAATAGATTACTTGACTAACACGCTAGCCAAATTCACTCAAGGTAGAGACAATTTAAATGTTGTATTAAAGTGTTCTGGTAGACCTATTTACAGACAAGGAATAGGCTATAAAGCTCAGTCTAACAGAACGAATGCAAAGAAGCTTATTGACTTAAGCAAACCTGCCAAAAATGCTTTCTTTTATTGTAATTGTGTTGGTCATACTATCAGAACCTGTTATTATAAAAGAGTTGGAGTTCCAAAAGGTTTATATGTGTGGATACCTAAGGAACATCTGACATCAGTTAACAATCAAGAACCCATGTTCAAATGGGTACCTGCAGCCAAAACTTGAGTTGTTTTGCAGGACTACAGGCAGGTGCAGTAAGAACTCAAGGATAAACCAAATTGATAATATCAAACATCTTGAGTGTCTACAACTGGTAACATATACTCAACTTATTGCATCATGCATTAATTGATTGATTGTTTGCTGTCTGATTGTGTGTATGATTGTCTGTATGCTTGACTGATTGATTTGGTTGAAAAATTGATTTTCACGAACCTTAGTCGATTGGATTATGAACTTATTCGACCACATGTTTTATAGTGAACAACTCTGTTTTTAGATACTCTGTTTAACACACGAGTTAACTTTCATTTTAATCAAATCGACTTAAAACCTCTGTTTTGGGTTTACAAAAATTTTAAATGGGTCATTTTTGGGTTTTGTCCTTCGCGCTCTTTTATTTCTGTTTTTATATGTCTTGAATTACAATTCATACATCTGTGTCTTGTCGAAACTCAAAGAAACCCTGTCTGAGAAAGAAGATTCTTCAAGAAATTCAATCTTCATGGTTTCCACCAGCACACTGCCTTCAGAAATAAAGGAAAATAGATTATCACCATCAGGAGCTCTGATCCAACTGGATGGATTACTGACAAAGAAACTTGGGAGAGGTTCTTAAGTGCTTCCCCTAAAACTGTTGCTGACCCTATGAGCATAAATCTGAATTTTTCAAGAACGAAGGCTTCATATTTCCCTACTGGTTTGTGAGACAAGGACTGTCAGTCTTTGTAGAAATGAAAGGATACTGGTACCCTGATCTCGTTAAGGTTTTCTACCACAACCTGAAGGTGGAAAACGATGTTATATACTCCAAGGTAAAAGGCATTGATATTCATATTAATGATTTCATCTGGAACATTATCACAAACTTGCCATCACAGGGGGCTTTATCTCATCTTTCCACTACTAAGATCAATACCTTGTTAAACAAGAAACGAGTATAAAGGGAATGGTTGAGATTTCTTGGTGGGTACGACACAAAAAATGTTTTTATACATGAGGGACTAATGAAAGAAGAAAAGATTGTGGCAAATCTACTGTCTAAGATAATTCTGTCCAAAAGAATAAGAAAAGATAGAATGACTACTGAAGATGTCCATCTTCGTCATGCCATAAAGAATAATATTTCTAAAAACTGGCTGCAAGTTGTAAAAGATCACATGAAGAACGCAGCACTGAAAAGGTCTCTGTATCTACCATATGCCAGTTTCATAAGCAAGGTTCTAGTTCTTCAAGGGGTTGACATCAAAAATGAACAGAGATGCTTTTGGAGCTCATCTAATGTTTTCAACAAAGACTCTTTAATGTCTCTTGGTTTGGTGAAAACCATAAATGGATGGATCTTTATGAGAGAGGCTAAATCCGAACACAGCCTAGGATACTCTAATACTGTAAAGAAGGATTGCTCAAATTTCTTTCCTGAGTCTAACTTTGAGAAATATGCTACTGAGCAAATCAGAATTCTACATGAGAAATTCGACAATCTTACAAAGGAACGCAATGTTGCCCCACGGTTTGATCCAGAGGCTTCCTCTAAGGAAGAAACAATAGAGTCTTACTGACTGGGTTATTGGAAGTCTCTGTGTCTCTATGTTTTGTGTCTTGGGGTGTCTTAGATGTTTTGCTCTTTTTAGTTAATGGTTTAGAATGCCATTCTTTGTTTTGTTTTGAATACATTTTGTTTTGGTCTTGTTCTGATCTATTCAATGTAATACCTTTTTGAACTAGCAATGAAAACAATAGTTTGATTCAATATCATTTGCTTTACCTTGCTTGATAAATTTTGTTCTAGTTGAATGATTGAATTGACTTTGTACTGATTGAAATTGACTATGCATGTTTTCACTGTTACATTAAACTGTTCTGCATATTCACTTCTTATTTGATAATATTTCTTGCACTTCTATGATTCTAAAATGCTTTATCTTCAAAAGATTATGAAAGGATTTGCAGGAAAACATTGCTTTGGAACTCACAGTTGGAATCACAACTCACTGGAAAGTAATGAAATCGACTGGAAAAATAATTCAATCGACTTTATCCTAACAGGGTTATAAATTCCATAACTGGAATTTGGTTATTATGTTGATTGATTATTTTATTCTGATTATATTCAATATATCTTTATTTTGTAATGATTTTGTATTTCTTATATGAGATTATATTGTGAGATTGTTGATGATTGTATCTTTCCATGATAAAGTTGATTGAAATCATAACTATGATACAATTATGTTCTATACCGATTGTATATTCTGATTCTGCCTATACTGCATTATGCATATGAATTTGATTTAGAAAATTATGCATGATCACAAGGGGAGCATTACACACTTACATATTTGTTCACATGCCTACACTTCAGGGGGAGGTTTTTTTTTCATGTGAATATATATGATAAGGGGAGAATCTCTGATTGTAAAATGTTTTTCTTACATTGAAGAATCTCTAATTGTTAGTTTATTAGCATATCATTTCTAGAAGCATACCTTTTTTGTTAATGCACAAAGGGGGAGAAATGTGTGATTAATATGAAATGCTTGATTAATATGCTTGATTTGTATTGCTTGATAATGCTGTTTCAGTGTAAATATATCTTTTACTTGCTTTATACTCTGAAAACTGCTCTTATACATTAGAAAGATCATTTAATCACTTGCATTTACTGATTGCTTGATTTTGAGTGATTACTTGAGTGGTTTATTGAGTTGTTTGTGTACAAACATGGTTGTTTATTAATCATGGTTGTGCATCATCAAAAAAAGGGGAGATTGTTGAAATTGTTGATAAGGGAAGCACTGATTTAGCTAACCTTAATCTCACAGTTCTTATTCACTCTGGTTTTTATGATGACAACACATTATTAATAACACAAGTCTTGTTATGTGTTATATGTTCTGTTGCTTATTGATTGATATCTTATTGAACATGTTTTATGTTGATCATATTATATGAATGCATATTCACTGTTCTGATACTTGTTACATCTGTTGTGATTGCATTGCATATATTATGAAAAGGAAAACCACATGCACTTTGATGAACTTATGTTGAGTGGAAAAATCTGCAAGTCCTAAGTCGACTTCATTCTTAATTGATTCGACTAAGACTAAAGACTTTGCACAGATTTTCAAATATAGTGTTATGTGAGATTTTATAATGAAAAGAATTTCAAAATGTGCTGATGTGTCAAAGTCAATTGTGTGCGCTTTGCATTCGACTTTGTTAGTTGTTTTATTTGAAATTTTGTTATGCTTGTGAATAGTAACGACTATATTTTCAAATGTTAGTTAAGCATTGAATGAGAGTCAACTGTATTTAATGTGAAATTAATTTGTTTCACTTGACAACTACTACTTTGAGTTAACTGTTATTACTGTCAGAGGACAGTCGACTCTATTAGTAGCTTAGTTGACTACAAGAGCGTCTAATCTATAGAATTCTATAAATAGACACGACCTGAACTATTCATAGAACATTTTGAAAACTAACATTTTCATACGCTGTTTCAGATTGCTTCTCTATGATTTAGTGCTCCAAGAACTCATCAAGAAGACCATGGAGATCATTCTTTGAAGAGGTTCTGAAGGACAATTCTGCTGTGCTTATTGGTTGATCAACTCTGCACATTGTGTTGCTTGCTGGCGGATCACGATTTCTCTCAATCTTCGTAAAGATTGTGGCTGTTGTACCTGTTGTGATTACAGGGGGTAGACTCATGGAGTTTGGACACTTTAAGGATTGTTCAAAGTGGGTTGCAGATTGCAAAAGAGGGGATATCTTGTTGCATATCTTGCTGTGTGTATTGCCTATATTTTGGTTAGAGGGTTAGAGAGGTGTTTTATATTTTTGACATGGAGGTCTCTATAAAAGTCGTGTTGTCAAAACCTTGACCATTATAGTGCATTTGCTTCTTGGGATTGGAAGGACACTGGATGTAGGCATTGAGGTCGAACCAGTATAAAAACCTGCATTTGAATTCTCTAAAGCAGATTGTCCAGTGCTACGAATGTGGGAAAGAAGGACACATCAAACTAGATTGTCCAAACCTAAAGCAGAAGCAGAAAGCCAATAGAAAGATTCCTCAAGGCAAGGATAGAAAGCAAAAAGGAGCTTATATTGCCTTGGAAAATAGTGACTCTGAAACTTCAAGTGATGAAGATGTTGATCACGAAGAGGAATCAAACATGTGTTACATGGCTAGAACATCAGTGGTTGATGAAGACAGTGACTCAGATTTTGAGAATGAGCCAATAGAAGTGAATTACTATTTACTATTAGATGCTTTCAAAGAAGTTCATGCTGAAGCTATGCGACTACAGTACGAGGTTAATCGACTTAACTCTGAGAGAAGAGATTATGAGCATAGAATTAATAACCTTGTGGCTGATAATGAGAAACTACAAAAAGAACTAAATAATGCTTTAATGTCTGCTAAGAAAGTTAAAATTGAAATTGTTACAGTAGAGAAAGCATGTGATAAATGTCCTACTCATATTGAACAAATAGGTTACTTGACTAGCACGCTAGCCAAATTTACTCAAGGTAGAGATAACTTGAATGTTGTATTAAAGTCTACTGGAAGTGTTATTAACAAACAAGGCATTGGTTTTAAAGCTAACTCTAATAGGTCCAATACAAGAAAATTTTCAGATTTAAGCAAGCCTGTTAAGCATGCCTGTTTTTATTGTAATTGTATTGGTCATACTGTTAGAAATTGTTACTATAGAAGAGTTGGAGTTCCAAAAGGTTTATATGTATGGATACCCAAGGAACATCTGACCTCAACTAACAATCAAGGACCCAAGTTCAAATGGGTACCTACAACAAAAACTTAAACCGTTTTGCAGGATCACAAACAGGTGCAGTGAGAACTCAAGGATGAACTGCATTGGCTATTACAAACATCTTGAGTAACTACAACTGGTAACATGTACTCATCTTACTTCATTTTGTATGAATAGATTGATTGAGTGAAAATTGATTGTTTGTTGATTGTATGATTGATTGTTGAATGATCTGGTTGAAAAATTGTTTTCACGATTTTTAGTCGATAGTATTATGAGCTTATTTAACTGTGTATCTTAGTTTGTTTAACTCTGTTTTGGAACTTGGTTTTTGAAAAATCTAACCAACTAGAGTCAACATTCATTTTATTCGAATCGACTTAAAACCTCTGTTTTGGGTTTACAAAAATTTGTATTTTTTAATGTGTCTTTGCTTGGTTTGTTTGCTCCTTTTAAATATGTGCTAATTAGAAATGACTCAAAATCACACTTTCTTAAAGCATAACCCATAGACTTCTTATCTTTGCAAAATGGTTGCATCCTCTTCTAAGCTCACCAAATTCTCCACATTAGCTGAAGGAAGTGCTAGTCCTACAGGATGGATATGTGACTATGGAATTAGAGAAAGGTTCATCCATGGAACAATAAAAATTGTTGTCACTCCGATGTATCTTGTTCTGAGCTTATTTGAAAGAGAAGGGTTTATGTTTCCTGGTTGGTTGAAGTCTCAGGAAATATCGTCCTTGGTTCAACTGAAAGGATATTGGTATCCTGATCTTGTGAAAGTGTTCTACCACAACCTGAAACTGGTAAATGATGATATTCACTCTAGAGTAAAGGGTGTTGACATTGTGATTAACAACGATACATGGCTGCATGTTGTCAGTTTAAAACCCGAGGGTGTATCATGTATCTACCTAACTCGGAAACAAATTGTTTGTTAAAGAAAAGAGATGTCTACAGAGGATGGCTAAGATATTCTGATAACAATTCAACGTTATCTGAGTTGCTTGAAAAAGACTTCGCTCATGAAGGACTGAGGATGGAGGAAAGAATAATGGCTCATATACTTGCCTTTGTGATTCTACCTGGAAGATTGCCTGAACCAAATATGACAGCTGAAGATATTTACTTGTTGTATGCTCTTAAGAATGATATTCCCACCAACTTGGTGGAAGTGCGAAAAGAACATATGACTAAAAGTGCTTTGAACAAGTCTCATTATCTATCCTATGTAGTATTAGTCAGCAGAATTCTTGAAAATCAAGGTGTGAACACTAATGGTGAAAAGAGGTTTCCATGAAACTGCATAAATGAGATTAACCAAAATACTCTGATCTCATTTAGATTAATAAGGACTTTAAGAGGATGGTGCTTTAAAGGAGAAGAAAATCTATTGTATCTTTATGGAAGCATCTCTGTCACACATGAACAAATAGAGGTCACATATTTTGACAACAATTGTGTACACCTTGCTATAAATCAACTTTAGAAAATAGTTAACAAGCTTGATCAGCTCGAAATAAAAGTTAACCGCATTCTACAACAGTGCCTTGAAGAAGACATGTCTAAAGACGACTATATGGATTCACATGTATAAGAATAGGGGTTTAGTGGTTTCAGCAGTGTGATTTGAGTCTTGTTGGCTATTTGGTTCTTAGGTTTTGTTTTAGTCTATGGCTTATGGCATTATGTTTTGATCTTGTTCTGATCATCAATTGTAATACCTTTATGAACAAGAAATGAAATTAGTGTTTTGATTCAATTCATTTGCTTTAATCTGGTTGATTAAATCTGTTCTGATTGAATGTTGAATCGACTTTGTAGTAATTGAAGTTGACTATGCATGTTTTTCACTGTTACATTAAATTGTTCTGCATACTCACTTCTTATCTGAATATTTTTCATGCATAACTAAACTGCTTGGTCTTCAAAAGACTCTGAAAGGTTTTACAGGAAACATTGCTTGGAACTCATTGCTGGATCATATCTGTCTGGAAAGCAATGAAATCGACTATATTATTGGATCAATAGACTTCCAAATACAGAGGGTTATAAATTCCAATTATTGGAATTTGGTTATCAAGTTTCTTGATCTTTTTATATCAGTTTTCTTCAATATATCTCTATTCTTATATGACTGTTTTTCAATGAGATTATATTGTGAGACTATTGATAGTTATATCTTTGGTTGATTAAATTGTGCAATCATGACACTGATACAATTTGATACAAACTGATTGCATGCTCTATTATCTGTGTGACTGCATTGTGCATCTAAATCTGATTTTGTTGTATGCATAATGACATGGGGAGCATTATTTGTTAGCATAGATTTTTCACATGCCTACATTGTAGGGGGAGTTTACCTATCTCATGTGAATATCTATGATAGGGGGAGCATCATTGCATGTTTCAACTACTTATTTCTTACTGATGCATCTCTATACTTTTCTGGTTAATAGCATATCCATATCTGAAAGCAAACCGTTTTTACTAATGCACAAATGGGGAGAAATATTGTGAAAGATTTATTTTGCTTGATATGTGATTGTTTGCTTGATAATGCTTTATTTAGAGTAATTGGGGTGAAATATACTTTGAACTTGATCTGATACATTTGCTCTAATACTTTGATATTGGATAAAATCAGTTAACTCTGTTTGTTTAATCTGATACTAATTTTATGAACTATTTGTGTACAAACATGGTTGTTTATTAATCATGGTTGTGCATCATCAAAAAAGGGGGAGATTGTTGAGATTTTTGATAAGGGAAGCACTGGTTTAGCTAACCTTAATCTCACACTGGTTTATTCACTCTAGTTTTTTATGATGACAACACATTATTAATAACACATGTCTTGTTATGTGTTACATGTTCTGTTACTTATTGGTTGAATTCTTACTAAACATGTTTTGTATTGATCTTGATATATGAATGCTTATTCATTGTTCTGATATATGTTACATCTATTGTGATAGCATTGCATATGTTTCTGAAATGGAAAATCACATGCACTTTGATGAACTTATATTGTGTGGCAAATCTGCAAGTCCTAAGTAGACTTCATTATTAATAGAGTCGATTAAGACTAAAGTCTTTGCACAGATTTTCAAATACAGTGCTATGTGAGATTTTACATTGAAAATAATTTCAATTTGTGCAGATGTGTCAAAGTCGACTATGTGTGCCATGCATTCGAATTTATTAGTTGTTTTATTTGAAATTTTGTTATGCTTGTGAATAGCAACGACTATATTTGCAAATGTTAAGCATTGAATGAGAGTCAATTGTATTGAATGTGGAATTAATTTGTTTCACTTGACTGCTACTAGTTTGACTTAATTGTTATAACTGTCTAAGGACAGTCGACTCTATTAGTAGCTTAGTCGACTATAGGAGCGTCTGATTTATGGAAAGCTATAAATAGACGAGACCTGAGTTATTCAGAGAACTTTTGGAAGAATTGACATTTTCATATTCTATTTCAGATTGATTCTCTGTGATTTAGTGCTTCAAGAACGCATCAAGAAGACCATGGAGATCATTCTTTGAAGAGATTCTTAAGGAGAATTCTGTTGTGCTTACTGCTTCATCATTATCTGCACAATTGAGGTGTTCTTTGGTTGATCAAGGCTCGTGTTACAATCTGCTGGAGATTATTGTACCTGTTGTGATTTTAGGGGATAGACTCATGGAGTCTGGACACTTTGAAGATTATTCAAAGTGGGTTGAAGATTGCAGAAGATGGGATATCTTGCTGCAGATCTTCTTGTGTTTTTCTGCCTATATTTTGGTTGGAGGGTTAGAGAGGTGTTTTATATTTTTGACGTGGAGGTCTCTATAAAAACCTTGTTGTAAAAACCTTGACCATTATAGTGCATTTGCTTCCTAGGATTGGAACGACACTCGATGTAGGCATTGAGGCCGAACCAGTATAAAAACCTGCTTTTGAATTCTCTATCCATAAACTTTTACATTTAGTCGACTCTATAATTTGCGTAGTCTACTTTGATAACAGGTTTTCCAACATCCAACTTAGACTCACGTAATCGTTTACAGCCCCCTCGTAAACGATTACAGTGCACATTTTTACTATAGAGGTCGGAGAACATCACTTGACTCAATAATCCCAACATGGGTAGTCCCCCCTCCATCATGAGGGACCCAAAACATTAACTTCAAGCCATTCCTCACTCAAGAACATCAAATTATAATTAAAAGCAGTGGACTTGGGTCAAAAAACACTGTTATTCAACTGTGGTCCCCTATGTTATCATTGGTGGCCCTTTCTGTTCAACAAGTTGTCCAAAATCCAACTTAGACTCGTGTAATCGTTTACAACCCCCTCGTAAATGATTACAATGCACATTTTTACTTTAGAGGTCGCAAGACTTCACTTCACTCAATAATCTCAACATGGGTGGGCCCCCCTCCATCATGGGGCACCCAAAACATTAACCTCAAATCAATCCTCACTCAATAACATCAAATTACAATTAAAAGCACTAGACTTGGGTTAAAAAAAATTGCTATTCAGTTGTGGTCCCCTACGTTATAATTGATGGCTCCTTCTATTCAACTAGTTGTCCAAAATCCAACTTAGACTCGCGTAATCGTTTACAGCCCCCTCGTAAACGATTACAACGCAAATTTTTACTGCAGAGGTAGCAGAACTTCACTTGACTCAATAATCTCAACATTGGTGGTCCCCCCCCCCTCCATCATGGGGGACCCATAACATTAACTTCAAGCCACTGCTCAGTCAAGAACATCAAATTACAATTAAAAGCACTGGACTTGGGGCAAAAAACACTGTTATTTAGTTGTGGTCCCCTACGTTATCATTGGTGGCTCCTTCTGTTGAACAAGTTGTCCAAAATCCAAGTTAGACTCGCGTAATCGATTACAACCCCCTCGTGAACGATTACAATGCACATTTTTACTGTAGAGGTCGCAAGACTTCACTTGACTCAATAATCTCAACATGGGTGGGCCCACCCCCAATCATGGGGGACCCAAAACATTAACCTCAAACCAGTCCTCACTCAAGAACATCAAATTACAATTAAAAGCACTGCACTTGGGTCAAAAAAAACTGCGCTTCTGCGGTGGTCCACTACGTTATCATTGGTGCCTCCTTCTGTTCAACAAGTTGTCCAAAATCCAACTTAGACTCGCGTAATCGTTTACAACCCCCTCGTAAACAATTACAATGCACATTTTTACTTTGGAGGTCGCAGGACTTCACTTGACTCAATAATCTCAACATGGGTGGTCTCCCCTCCATCATTGGGGACCCAAAACATTAACATCAAAGCATTCCTCACTCAAGAACATCAAATTACAATTAAAAGCACTAGCCTTGGGTCAAAAAACAGTGTTATTCAGCTCTGGTCCCGTACGTTATAAATGATGGGTCCTTCTGTTCAACTGGTTGTCCAAAATCCAAGTTATCCTCGCGTAATCGTTTACAACCCCCTTGTAAATGATTCCAATACACATTTTTACTGCAGAGGTAGCAGAACTTCACTTGACTCAATAATCT
Organism: Vigna reflexopilosa; assembly: GCA_027742785.1. NCBI lineage: Eukaryota > Viridiplantae > Streptophyta > Magnoliopsida > Fabales > Fabaceae > Vigna > Vigna reflexopilosa. The sequence continues at coordinate 27,244,500 of CM050914.1, read as the reverse complement.
CAACATGGGTGGTCCCCCCTACCCTCGAACATGGGGGACCCATAACATTAACTTCAAGCCACTCCTCACTCAAGAACATCAAATTACAATTAAAAGCACTGGACTTGGGGCAAAAAACACTGCTATTCAGTTGTGGTCCCCTACGTTATCATTGGTGGCTCCATCTGTTCAACAAGTTGTCCAAAATCCAACTTAGACTCGCGTAATAGTTTATAACCCCCTAGTGAACGATTACAATGCAAATTTTTACTGTAGAGGTCGGAGAACTTCACTTGACTCAATAATCTCAACATGGGTGGGCCCCCCTCCATCATGGGGGACCCAAAACATTAACCTCAAACCACTCCTCACTCAAGAACATCAAATTACAATTAAAAGCACTAGACTTCGGTCAAAAGAAATTGCTATTCAGTTGTGGTCCCCTACATTATAATTGATGGCACCTTCAATTCAACTAGTTGTCCAAAATCCAACTTAGACTTGCGTAATCGTTTACAGCCCCCTCGTAAACGATTACAATGCACATTTTTACTGCAGAGGTAGCAGAACTTCACTTGACTCAATAATCTCAACATGGGTAGTCCCCCCCTCCATCATGGGGGACGCAAAACATTAACTTCAAGCCAATCCTCACTCAAGAACACCAAATTACAATTAAAATCAATGGAGTTGGGTCAAAAAACACTTCTATTTAGTTGTGGTCCCCTACGTTATCACTAGTGGCTTCTTCTGCTCAACAGGTTGTCCAAAATTCAACTTAGACTCGCGTAATAGTTTACAACCCCCTGGGAGACGATTACAATGCACATTTTTACTGCAGAGATCGGAGAACTTCACTGGACTCAATAATCCCAACATGGGTGGTCCCCTCCTCCGTAATGAGGGACCAAAAACATTAACTTCAAGCCACTCCTCACTCAAGAACATCAAATTACAATTAAAAGCACTGCACTTGGGTCAAAAAAAATTGTTTTTCAGCTGTGGTCCCCTACGTTATCATTGGTGCCTCCTTTTGTTCAACAAGTTGTCCAGAGTCCAACTTAGACTCGCGTAATCGTTTACAGCCCCCTCGTAAACAAATACAATGTTTATTTTTACTGTAGAGGTCGCAGGACTTCACTTGACTTTATAATCTCAACATGGGTGGGGCCCCCTTCCATCATGAGGGACCCAAAACATTAACCTCAAACCACTCCTCACTCAAGAACATCAAATTACCATTAAAAGCACTAGACTTGGGTCAAAAAAAATTGTTATTCAGCTGTGGTCACCTACGTTATAACTGATCGCTCCTTCTGTTCAACTGGTTGTCCAAAATCCAACTTAGACTTACGTAATCGTTTACAGCCCCCTCGTAAACGATTACAATGCACATTTTTACTACAGATGTAGCAGAACTTCACTTGACTAAATAATCTCCAAATGGGTGGGCCCCCCCTCCATCATGGGGGACCCAAAACATTAACCTCAAATCACTCCTCACTCAAAAACATCAAATTACAATTAATAGCACTAGCGTTGGATCAAAAACACTTCTATTCAGCTGTGGTCCCTTACGTTATAACTGATGGCTCCTTCTGTTCAACTGGTTGTCTAAAATCCAGCTTGGCCTCGCGTCATCGTTTACAGCCCTCTCGTAAACGATTACAATGCACATTTTTCCTGCAAAGGTAGCAGAACTTCACTTGACTCAATAATCTCAACATGGGTGGTCCCCCCCTCCCTTCATCATGGGGGACCCAAAACATTAACTTCAAACCACTCCTCACTCAAGAACATCAAATTACAATTAAAAGCACTGGACTTTGGACAAAAAACACTACGAATCAGCTGTGGTCCCCTACGTTATCACTGATGGCTCGTTCTGTTCAACAGGTTGTCCAAAATCCAACTTAGACTCGCGTAATCGTTTACAACCCCCTCGTAAATTATTACAATGCACATTTTTACTGCAGAGGTCGCAAGACTTCACTTAACTCAATAATCTCAACATGGGTGGGGCCCTCTCCATCATGGGGGACCCAAAACATTAACCTCAAGCCACTCCTCACTCAAGAACATCAAATTAAAATTAAAAGCACTGCACTTGGGTAAAAAAAAACTGCTTTTCAGCTGTGGTCCCCTACGTTATCATTGGTGCCTCCTTCTGTTCAACAAGTTGTCCAAAATCCAACTTAGACTCGCGTAATCGTTTACAACCCCCTTGTAAACAAATACAATGCACATTTTTACTTTAGAGGTCGCAGGATTTCACCCCACTCCTCACTTAAGAACATCAAATTACTATTAAAACCACTAGCCTTGGGTCAAAAAACATTGCTATTCAGTTGTGGTCTCGTACGTTATAACTGATGCCTCCTTCTGTTCAACTGGTTATCCAAAATCCAACTTAGCCTCGCGTAATCATTTACAGCCCCCTCGTAAATGATTCCAATGGACATTTTTACTGCAGAGGTTGCAGAACTTCACTTGACTCAATAATCTCAACATTAACTTCAAGCAATTCCTCACTCAAGTGCATGAAATTACAATTAAAAGCACTGGACTTGGCGCAAAAAACACTGTTATTCAGCTACGGTCCCCTACGTTATCATTGGTGGCTCCTTCTGTTCAACAAGTTGTTCAAAATCCAACTTAGACTCACGTAATCGTTTAGAACCCCATCGTAAACGATTACAATGCACATTTTAACTTCAGAGGTCGCAAGATTTCACTTGACCCAATAATCTCAATATGGGAGGGCCCCCCTCCATCATGGGGGACCTAAAACATTAACCTCAAACCACTCCTCACTCAAGAACAACAAATTACTTCGATAAAAAAAAATTGTTATTCAGCTGTGGTCCCCTACATTATAATTGATGGCCCATTCTGTTCAACTGGTTGTCCAAAATCTAACTTAGACTCGCGTAATCGTTTACAGCCCCCTAGTAAAAGATTACAATGCACATTTTTACTGCAGAGGTAGCAGAACTTCACTTGACTCAATAATCTCAACATGGGTAGTCCCCCCCTCTATCATGGGGGACCCAAATCATTAACTTCAAGCGAATCCTCACTCAAGAATACCAAATCACAATTAAAATCACTGGAGTTGGGTCAAAAAACATTTCTATTCAACTGTGGTCCCCTACGTTATCACTAGTGGCTTCTTCTGTTCAACAGGTTGTCCAAAATCCAACTTAGACTCGCGTAATCGTTTACAGCCCCCTGGTAGACGATTACAACGCACATTTTTACTGTAGAGATCGGAGAACTTCACTTGACTCAATAATCCTAACATGGGTGGTCCCCCTCTCCATCATGAGGGACCCAAAACATTAACTTCAAGCCACTCCTTACTCAAGAATATCAAATTATAATTAAAAGCACTGCACCTGGGTCAAAAAAAACTTCTCTTCAGCTGCGGTGCCCTACGTTATCATTGGTGCCTCCTTCTGGTCAACAAGTTGTCCAAAATCCAACTTAGACTCGCGTAATCGTTTACAACTCCCTCCTAAACAAATAAAATGCACATTTTTACTTTAGAGGTCGCAAGACTTCCCTTGACACAATAATCTCAACATGGGTGGTCCCCCCCTCCATCATGGGGGACCCAAAACATTAACCTCAAACCACTCCTCACTCAAGAACATCAAATTACAATTAAAAGCACTAGACTTGGGTCAATAAAAATTGTTATTCAGTTGTGGTCCCCAACGTTATAACTGATGGCTCCTTCTGTTCAACTGGTTGTCCAAAATCCGACTTAGACTTACGTAATCGTTTACAGCCCTCTCGTAAACGATTACAGTGCACATATTTACTACAGAGGTGGGAGAACTTCACTTGACTCAATAATCTCAACATGGGTGGTCCCCCCCCCTCCATCATGGGGGATCCATCACATTAACTTAAGGTCACTCTGATGGGTGTCGCAACCCACACAAATTTAATGTGCATAAAGAAATGCAGTATAGCTAGGAAATGACTCCTAGGTCGTCTCTCAAGGACCAATTTTGCGGTTCAGAATTTAGTCAGACACGAAGTGGGGGGGGTTGTGAAAAGTTTGTGCATGCAAATGAATTAAATTAAAACAAGGATGCTAACAAAAATGTAATCAAGGATGGAAACAGAATTTAATTACGACAAATACAGAATTTTAACGACGAAAACGCAAGCAGTACAGATGCAAAAATACGGGTTCAACACAGAATAAAAACAGTCAGTCATTAACCTAATCACAATGTTCCCATCACTAGTTATCAAAATACAGTTGCTACTTGGATCTCTAATCCAACAGATTTAACCGACTAAGCGACGGTTAAATCTGTCTTCATAACTGCGAACTAAGCGAACACAGTGTTAATATCAACTCTGATTTATACCATATAGTTCCATCAACTAAGCGAAGATGTCACACCAACTGGGCAACTAAGCGTATACCCAATTGCAGGTGTAAATACAAAATTAATATTAACCAAGTCAGAGTTACCGAACAGTCACAGTTCAGAAACCTCAGGGAAACTTTGCAATATGGCTAATGACTGACTGAATTAAATTAAGCTACCATGGAAATTAAATTAAAATGACTAGAAACCTTAGACAACATTGAAATAAATTAAATTAGACACCAACACTGTTATAATAATTAAATGCCACACTAACTTAAACACATAAAAATAACTCAACCTACTAATTAAACTAAGTGAAAATAAGAGAAATTAACAATCCTATTTTACTTCTAGTAATTTATGTGACCAAGGTGCAATTAATAAATAAATTTAAAGTCCAACATACCACATGTTAATTCCCCTTTCTTTCTTCACTCAAAATCTCAATGTGAAATATCTTTTCTTCATTCAACAAAGGAAACTCAAAAGGAATACGAAAATATAGCAGCAAATGGAAAGGAAAATGCAAAATGATTCTTTATTCAACCAACAGAACTACCATGAAAATGCAAAGAAGAATCCTACAAGCTCATGTTTTCAATATTCAAAATGAAACCAAAGAAGATGAGTGATGGTTCTCTCTTCCATCTAGCAAAGAAAAACAAGTTGCAAGCAAAAGAAAAAAAAAAGGAAGAAAACGTATTCTTTGGTTCATTCCATCCTCCAGAACCGAAAGGTACACCATGCTCTCCAAGAGAGTGTTCAAAAATAAAAATGAAGTAGGAAATCTCTGTGTATTTAGACCGTGAGTTCTTCCCCTTTTAAAGGAAAATTTCCAAGCAGAAATGAAGTGTCGGCAGTGCTTCCATACGTCATCCTCCATTGCAAGTGTCGGCTGGTGCTCTCCTTGTCACTCTCCATCAAGCTTCTCAGTGCCTTCTAGATGCAGCAGCCTGAGTGCTCATTGACGTGTTGCTTGGACGTTGAAGTGTGAAGGACTTTGTGAGAGCTGCTGTTGTTTCTCTCGTGCAGGCCATGTATGCAATTGCCCATGCTGCTGCCATGATGAATCAAGCAAGGAGCTCTCCATTCCAAACTGCTAGATGTTTTTATGTTGTTGGATGTGCTGCTTCTAGTTTCTTGGATGTGCATGCTGAGAATATGTTGCTGTTTAATTGTTTCAGCCAAAATACCGTGTTGCTGCAGCTGCTGGACCGAGAAGATATTGCTGGAGTGTGGGCTGGTCTCCAACGCTGGATGGGTGCTGCACGTGTGGAAGTGGAGCCTGCTGCTGGACCGGGCTTGTGGAATGAAGCTGCTGGACTGTATGGTGGAACTGCATGGAGCGTGAAGAAGCTTTGCTGCCATGATGGACCGTGTTGCTGCAGCTGGAACGTGTAGAAGAGTTGCTGCAACTGCTGGAACGTGTGGAGCTGCATGGCTGGAGTTGCTGGAGTTTGCACTGCTTGTTGGATGAAGCCGTGAAGTGTGGAAGTGTGGGTACTGGAATGCAGGTTGTTGCACCTTGCCTTGGTCAGTGAAGAAGGCTGCTGGACTGTATGAAGCTGCTGCATTTTTATGTTGGTCATTGGCCCCTTTGCTTGCTTCCTTGCTTGGCCTTCAGAGTGTGAGAGCTGCTGGAATATGGTTTGGTTGCAGCTGCATGTGTCTGTGAAGTTCTTTACGTGCTGCATCAAAATGCATTCCAAAGGTGGCAACTTGCCTTTCCATGTGCACCCCTAAATTCAACATGTTACACCCTTTTTTTTATAAAATTACCATAGTGTCCTCCAAATATCCCAAATAGTGTTCCAATATTCTCTCTAAAAATAATAATGCAAATAATTATCTCAGAAAATTCAAATTAACTAAAATAAGAATTTCCGATCAAATTAAGCACAATTAGTAGAAACGGGAAAATACTGGACATTTAAACACAATTCCCTGATTAATTTTAGTACAATAAACTAACTGAAATCAATAAAATATTGATTCATCAAAATAGACCACACTTAGTCTTTTGCACTCCTGGGCAAAATCAAAATTCAAATCAGGGAATAGATCAAAGGACATTAGGGAAGTGACACAGACTCAGCACACAGAAAACAGAAACTCAGAAGGGAATAGACAAACAAAATTACAGTCCTCAAGAAATCTGGACAAGAAAAAGTAGTAGACATTATCCAACACCGAATCAAAGAAAACAGATACTCATGAAGTAATCCAAGCAGTTCAAAGCATGACAAAATAATCAGTCAGTTTGAGAGGTGAATCAAAAGCAACAGAACCTTACAGATGCACTATCGGTGTTTCTCTCATGTTTCTAGGGTAAATAATTTCAACTCAATGCACTCAAGAAAGCAAACACAAACAGACTTGGCAAGTCTCTAACATCAGTACTCAAAACATATGCATGTTCAAATCAAAAGGTCTTTTATGGATGTAATGGGGTCAAAGACAAGGGAGGATATAATAATGATGAGAAGCTATAAACCAAAACAAAAGGAGCAATGGGGAACAAGTGTAAACACATTCAAATAACACCCAAACCCTTTAATCCTCTTCTTGACTCCATTATTCACACAATTTTTTTTATTTATTTATTATTTTTTTTTTTAATCTCATTTTTCTGTATTTTTTTCATCTTATCTCTTTTCTTTTCTCTTTATGTAGGATACAACTCTAAGAGACAAGATACACAACGTATTTACAAAAACAAAAACAAGAAGAGGAACCAACTAGCCAATTATCTGAATCTCCCAGGAGACCACACTTATTCCCAAAATACTTCCAAAGCTCCAAATTTCCCTAAGGTTAAGGTAATCATGGTTTTTCACTTAAGGGTAATTAATGAGCTTGAAAACAAAGAATAGGGGAAAGTATAGGCTCAAATGGGTTATCAAAGGATAAAAACAGGGTAGGCTCTTTTGGCCAGAGAGGTTCAACAACAAAATTGCCTTTATCATTTCCAAACATGCATATCAATCAAGAATCAACAACAGAGTCAAACCAAGGCATATGCGCAAGCAATCAAGAGACATATAACACACAAGAAAGAACATAAAGTGGCTCAAATCTCACACAGGGTAATTTCTGTCACAATTAAATCAACTTTCTCATCATCATAATCATCTTTCCAAGCAAAGAAAAGCAAGGATTTCCAACAATTCAGAGTATCAATGAAGTGAAAGACGAGTCTACAATTTAAACAAAGTTCGAAAATCAAGAAAAACATGCAAAACTTTATTCAAGACACAACAACACTACCTAGAAAAAAAAAAAAAAATTTAACGCGGAAAAACAAAAAATTTATTGCAGAAAAACAAAAACTAAGAGCAGAAACATCAGAGTCTACCCCAATAGACCACACTTAAATTACACAGTGTCCTCAATGTGTCACGAGCATCATAGCAGAACTCAAAACAGTAAACAGATCAAGGACAAGTGCAATAAAAGCAGGAATGGAGGAGAAAAGAAACTCCCTGAGTCAGATGCGAGTGTAGGTGGGGTGGACCAAAGATGTCTCCTCCACCACTGCATCCAACAAAGAAGGATTACTGAGGAAAGGCTTTAGTCTGTGCCTGTTCACCTTGAAGCTTTTAGCTGTGGAAGGACTTTGAATTTCAGCTGCACCATAAGGATAAACATTAGTCACAACAAAAGGTCCAATCCACTTTGATCTCAACTTACCACCCATGAGGCCAAGCCTAGAGTTATACAATAAAACCTGTTGGCCAACCTCGAAGTCCTTTCTAACAATAGAACTATCATGGAACCTCCTTGTTCGTTCTTTGTAGAACTTCGAGTTCTCATAGGCCTCCAATCGGATCTCATCCAATTCATTCAGTTGCAACTTCCTTTCCTCTCCAGCTTGGTCAATGGAGAAGTTGCAAGTCTTCACAGCCCAGTATGCCCGATGCTCAATCTCAACTGGTAAATGACATGCCTTTCCAAATACAACCCGATAAGGAGACATTCCTATAGGTGCTTTGTAGGCAGTCCTGTGGGCCCAAAGAGCATCGTCCAACCTATTACTCCAATCTTTTCTGTTGGGCTGGACAATCTTCTCCAGAATCCTCTTTATCTCCCTGTTAGAGATCTCAGCTTGCCCATTTGTTTGGGGGTGGTATGGTGTAGAAACTTTGTGCGTCACCCCATATTTTTTAAGCAAAGCTTGCATGGATCTATTGCAAAAATGAGTTCCCTGATCACTAATAATTGCTCTAGGCACTCCAAACCTGCAAAAGAGGTGAGATCTAACAAAATCTACAACAACCCGAGCATCATTAGTTCTGGTGGCTCTAGCTTCCACCCATTTTGAAACATAATCCACAGCAAGGAGAATATAAGAGAAACCAAAAGAAACAGGAAAAGGACCCATAAAATCTATACCCCAGACATCAAACACCTCACAGAACAGCATAGGCTGTTGAGGCATCTCTTTTCTCTGTGAAATTGATCCTCCTGTTCTTTGACAAGGTTCACATGTGCTGCAAATCCTCTCCGCATCTTTGAAGATGGAAGGCCAATAGAAACCGCAGTCTAGCACCCTGCGGGCTGTTCTCTGAATTCCCAAATGACCACCAGGTGAGGAGGCATGACAAAACAGTAGGACCGAGTCAATCTCATGGTCCGGAATGCATCTCCTAGTAACCTGGTCACTACACAACTTCCACAGATATGGGTCATCCCAAATATAATACTTAGCATCACTCTTAATTTTGGCAATTTGAGCACGAGATGCTGAGGGAGGAATTACAGAAGCAACCAAATAATTTACAATATGTGCAAACCAAGGAGTAGGGTTAGAATATGAAATCATCAAAAAACTCTCATCAGGAAAGTTATCCTGGATTGGCAAAACATCAGCTTCTCTCTCAGCTCCCTCAATCCTACTGAGATGGTCTGCAACCAAATTTTGTGCTCCACTCCGGTCTTTGATTTGCAAGTCAAACTCTTGGAGTAGTAGCATCCACCTGATCAATCTTGGCTTTGACTCAGCCTTTTTTAAAAGAAACTTAAGAGCTGCATGGTCAGTGTATACAATAACAGGAGATCCAAGCAAATATGATCTAAACTTATCGAGGGCAAAAACAATTGCCAACAATTCTTTTTCAGTTGTGGTGTAATTTGCTTGGGCAGCATCTAAAGTGCGTGAAGCATAATAGATTACTCTCGGCAGTTTGTCAATTTTCTGTGTCAAGACAGCCCCCAATGCATAGTTAGATGCATCACACATAAGCTCAAATGGGGCTGTCCAATCCGGTGCCTGAATGATCGGAGTGGTGGTCAAAGCTTCCTTCAGGCAATCAAAAGCCTGCTTGCAGTTGTCATCACAATTGAAGTCAATATCCTTCTGTAAGAGTCTGGACAAGGGAAGTGCCTTCTTGCTGAAATCCTTGATGAAGCGCCTGTAGAAACCTGCATGTCCAAGAAAAGATCGAACCTCTCGCACGCAAGAGGGGTAAGGCAACTGCGAAATCACAGATATCTTAGCAGGGTCCACCTCTACTCCCTTGCTAGAAATGATATGCCCTAGAACCAAGCCTTGTTCAACCATGAAGTGACATTTCTCAAAATTGAGAACAAGGTTTGTTTCTATGCATCTTTTCAACACTTTTTCCAAACTATCTAAGCATGCATCAAATAGGATCCATACACAGTAAAATCATCCATAAACACCTCTATACAATTTTCAAGAAAGTCGCTAAAAATGCTAATCATGCACCGCTGGAAGGTACCAGGGGCGTTGCATAGGCCAAAGGGCATCCTCCTATAGGCAAAAGTGCCAAAGGGGCAGGTGAATGTGGTTTTCTCTTGATCCTCAGGAGCAATATTTATTTGGAAATAACCAGAAAAACCATCAAGAAAACAATAATGAGATTTACCTGCCAGGCGCTCCAGCATCTGATCAATGAATGGCAGGGGGAAATGATCTTTCCTGGTCGCTTGATTCAACCTCCTATAGTCAATGCAGACTCTCCAGCTATTTTGTACTCTTGTGGGAATCAACTCATCCCTCTCATTTTTCACAACAGTGAGGCCAGTCTTCTTGGGTACAACATGGATGGGGCTCACCCACTGACTGTCTGAAATAGGATAGATGATTCCAGCTTGCAAAAGCTTTGTCACCTCCTTCTTAATCACGTCCATGATCACGGGGTTTTGCCTTCTCTGCGGCTGTCTCACTGGTTTTGCCCCATCTTCCAACAGAATCCTATGCATGCATGTGGATGGGCTAATACCAGGGATGTCCGCCAAACTCCAACCTATGGCTTTCTTATGCGCCCTCAACACTCCAAGCAACCTCTCCTCTTGAACAGAATCAAGGGAGGTGGAAATTATGACCGGTTTTCTCTCATCATCCTCCAAGTATACGTACTTGAGGTTTTCTGGAAGTTGTTTCAGCTCAAGAGTGGGTTCCTGCAAGTCAGTTTCAAGTGTACTTCCTGCAACATGGTTAATGCATTCTGACTCTAAAGAATGAACAGGTAAAGGCAGGAAACTCATCTCATCACAATCCAAATCAATATCCATCACAGGTATATCAACAACATCATCAATAGCATTCAAATGATCAAAAAGACGCATATCATTGATAACCTGGACATCATCAATACCCTGGACATCACAGTTTTCATCATCAAATTCAACAACATTTTTAGTTTTTGATTCAAACCCAGATGTTATGCATGAATGTACAGAAGATAGAAAAGAATGCTTCTTCTCATGCATAGAATTAAAATCATCAATAATGAACTCATCAATAATTTCATCCAATGTATCAATCTTAAACACAGAATGGTCCTCAGTTGGAAATTTCATGGCATCAAGGATATTAAAATGTACAACAATATCAGCAAATTCCATAGACAATGTTCCAGCGTACACATCAATCTTGGTATGGGCAGTTTTCAAAAATGGTCTGCCTAGGATAATGGGGGCGGATCCATGAGAGAAACCGTCCTCCATCTCCAAAACATAGAAATCAGCAGGAAATATCAATTCTCCTACCCTAACCAAGACATCCTCTATGTAACCTGTCGGGTGGGTAACACTCCTATTGGCCAACTGAATGACCACACCCGTAGGTTGTAATGGACCAAGAGACAGAGATTTATAAATAGACAATGGCATGACATTTATAGATGCACCCAGATCAAGCATAGCATTTTCAAATTTACTGTTCCCAATCACACAAGGAATGCAAAACGTACCTGGGTCCTTGCACTTTTCAGGAATCTGTGGGACCGACTTACCAATAAGAGCTGATACATTCCTCCCCATGCTGATCCGTTCATTTCCCTTCATCTTCCTCTTGTGTGTGCACAACTCCTTCAAGAATTTGGCATACCTTGGAATCTGTTTGATTGCATCAAGTAGAGGTATGTTTACCTCTACCTTCCTGAAGGTCTCCAGAATTTCCTTATCCATCTCTTCCATCTTTTTGCTAGGAAGTGCCCGTGGAGGAAATGGAAGAGGGATAGGTCGATCAACCAATGGAGGAGGCACGACAGCGGTGGGTGTGGAAGAGGAAGAAGATTCACCCTCCTCAAACGTCCTGCGTGGACCAGATTGGTTCTCTGTACTATGAGAAGCGGCAGGCGTGGGAATAGGTGTAGGAGTTGGTTCTAAAGGCACAACAGTCTGCCTCCCTGATCTGAGGGTTATGGCACTCACATTCTTCGGATTCTGCACAGTCTGGGATGGTAACTTATCAGAATTCTGAGATTGTGCCTGGTTCATCTGAGTAGCCATCTGACCCATCTGGTTAGTGAGACTTTGTATGGAAGTTCTAGTTTCCTGCTGAAACTGTAGGTTTTGCATAGTCATCTGTCTCACTAACTCTTCCAATGAAGGCTCAGAAGAAGTAGAAGGTTGGGCAGCTGGTTGGGCAGGTGCCTCTTGCTGTTGTTGTTGTTGTTGCCTTTGATTTTGTTGCATAGGTGGAGGCACATATCTGTTATGTCCTCCAGCATTCTGGAAAAGTGGCGCCTGCTGTTGATGTTGTGGCGCATTATTCCATCTTAGATTAGGGTGATTCCGCCACCCTGGGTTGTACCTGTTGCTTGACAAATCATAATTTTGCTGTTGTGGCTGCCTATTATTGTAGATGTTAGTAGCATAAGCTTGAGGTGCATCAGAGGCAGCTGAGTGCTGTAAAGTAGGACAAGTATCTGTGTAGTGGTCACCAGAAGTACAAATAGCACATAGTCGTGTAATAGATACGGATGAAGCTGGAGGTTTCTGGTTAGTTGCCAACTGGGTCACTATCTTCATAAGAGAGTCAAGTTTGCCCTCCAATTTTCTTTCAACAGCTGATAAAGACTGGGTGTCAACATCATGTACGCCCCTCACTACAATGGCATCACTTCTGGTGCTAAACTGCTGGGAGTTGGAGGCCATCTTCTCAATCAATTGTCTGGCCTCAGCAGGTGTGGTGTCTCCAAGAGCTCCACCACTGGCAGCATCAATCATGCCCCTATCCATGTTGTTGAGGCCTTCATAGAAATACTGAAGAAGGAGTAGGTCAGGTATCTGATGGTGAGGACAGCTTGCACAAAGTGTTTTGAATCTCTCCCAATACTCATATAAGCTCTCTCCACCAAGCTGCCTAATCCCAGATATGTCTTTTCTGATAGCTGTGGTCCGGGATGCTGGGAAAAATTTCTCCAAGAACAGCCTCTTCAGATCATCCCAGCTAGTGACGGATCTAGGCGCTAAACCGTACAACCAATCCTTAGCAGCACTTTCCAATGAATGAGGAAATGCCTTCAAGAAGATGTGATCTTCTGGAACATCAGGCGGTTTCATAGTGGAACAGACAATGTGGAATTCCTTCAGATGCTTATGCGGACTCTCACCTGTAAGTCCATGAAACTTGGGCAACAAATGGATCAGTCCAGTCTTTAGAACATATGGAACGTCCTCATCAGGATATTGGATGCACAAGCTTTCAATATCAAAATCAGGTGCAGCCATCTCCCTAAAAGTCCTCTCACGAGGTGGAGGTTGTGCCATATTGTTCTCAGTGTAAAAAATAACAGAATCAAAATCAGAATCAGGTTCAGATGCAACAGATGCAGTATGCACAGTATCAAGTGGAATTGACTCAAAAACACACTCTAAAGACAAATTCCGAGAATGCCTAACTAACCTATGAAACGTCCTATCAATCTCAGGATCAAAGGGTGGTATGGGTCCAGGATTTCCTCTAGTCATGCACTAAATCACAACACCCTAGAATCAGGAATCAATAGTACAAAAATTTCAAACCACAGAAAACAACATAAGACAACACAACTCAAACAAACACAAACACAAGACTTAAAACTGAACCGTTGGTCCCCGGCAGCGGCGCCAAAATTTGATGGGTGTCGCAACCCACACAAATTTAATGTGCATAAAGAAATGCAGTATAGCTAGGAAATGACTCCTAGGTCGTCTCTCAAGGACCAATTTTGCGGTTCAGAATTTAGTCAGACACGAAGTGGGGGGGTTGTGAAAAGTTTGTGCATGCAAATGAATTAAATTAAAACAAGGATGCTAACAAAAATGTAATCAAGGATGAAAACAGAATTTAATTACGACAAATACAGAATTTTAACGACGAAAACGCAAGCAGTACAGATGCAAAAATACGGGTTCAACACAGAATAAAAACAGTCAGTCATTAACCTAATCACAATGTTCCCATCACTAGTTATCAAAATACAGTTGCTACTTGGATCTCTAATCCAACAGATTTAACCGACTAAGCGACGGTTAAATCTGTCTTCATAACTGCGAACTAAGCGAACACAGTGTTAATATCAACTCTGATTTATACCATATAGTTCCATCAACTAAGCGAAGATGTCACACCAACTGGGCAACTAAGCGTATACCCAATTGCAGGTGTAAATACAAAATTAATATTAACCAAGTCAGAGTTACCGAACAGTCACAGTTCAGAAACCTCAGGGAAACTTTGCAATATGGCTAATGACTGACTGAATTAAATTAAGCTACCATGGAAATTAAATTAAAATGACTAGAAACCTTAGACAACATTGAAATAAATTAAATTAGACACCAACACTGTTATAATAATTAAATGCCACACTAACTTAAACACATAAAAATAACTCAACCTACTAATTAAACTAAGTGAAAATAAGAGAAATTAACAATCCTATTTTACTTCTAGTAATTTATGTGACCAAGGTGCAATTAATAAATAAATTTAAAGTCCAACATACCACATGTTAATTCCCCTTTCTTTCTTCACTCAAAATCTCAATGTGAAATATCTTTTCTTCATTCAACAAGGGAAACTCAAAAGGAATACGAAAATATAGCAGCAAATGGAAAGGAAAATGCAAAATGATTCTTTATTCAACCAACAGAACTACCATGAAAATGCAAAGAAGAATCCTACAAGCTCATGTTTTCAATATTCAAAATGAAACCAAAGAAGATGAGTGATGGTTCTCTCTTCCATCTAGCAAAGAAAAATAAGTTGCAAGCAAAAGAAAAAAAAAAGGAAGAAAACGTATTCTTTGGTTCATTCCATCCTCCAGAACCGAAAGGTACACCATGCTCTCCAAGAGAGTGTTCAAAAATAAAAATGAAGTAGGAAATCTCTGTGTATTTAGACCGTGAGTTCTTCCCCTTTTAAAGGAAAATTTCCAAGCAGAAATGAAGTGTCGGCAGTGCTTCCATACGTCATCCTCCATTGCAAGTGTCGGCTGGTGCTCTCCTTGTCACTCTCCATCAAGCTTCTCAGTGCCTTCTAGATGCAGCAGCCTGAGTGCTCATTGACGTGTTGCTTGGACGTTGAAGTGTGAAGGACTTTGTGAGAGCTGCTGTTGTTTCTCTCGTGCAGGCCATGTATGCAATTGCCCATGCTGCTGCCATGATGAATCAAGCAAGGAGCTCTCCATTCCAAACTGCTAGATGTTTTTATGTTGTTGGATGTGCTGCTTCTAGTTTCTTGGATGTGCATGCTGAGAATATGTTGCTGTTTAATTGTTTCAGCCAAAATACCGTGTTGCTGCAGCTGCTGGACCGAGAAGATATTGCTGGAGTGTGGGCTGGTCTCCAACGCTGGATGGGTGCTGCACGTGTGGAAGTGGAGCCTGCTGCTGGACCGGGCTTGTGGAATGAAGCTGCTGGACTGTATGGTGGAACTGCATGGAGCGTGAAGAAGCTTTGCTGCCATGATGGACCGTGTTGCTGCAGCTGGAACGTGTAGAAGAGTTGCTGCAACTGCTGGAACGTGTGGAGCTGCATGGCTGGAGTTGCTGGAGTTTGCACTGCTTGTTGGATGAAGCCGTGAAGTGTGGAAGTGTGGGTACTGGAATGCAGGTTGTTGCACCTTGCCTTGGTCAGTGAAGAAGGCTGCTGGACTGTATGAAGCTGCTGCATTTTTATGTTGGTCATTGGCCCCTTTGCTTGCTTCCTTGCTTGGCCTTCAGAGTGTGAGAGCTGCTGGAATATGGTTTGGTTGCAGCTGCATGTGTCTGTGAAGTTCTTTACGTGCTGCATCAAAATGCATTCCAAAGGTGGCAACTTGCCTTTCCATGTGCACCCCTAAATTCAACATGTTACACCCTTTTTTTTATAAAATTACCATAGTGTCCTCCAAATATCCCAAATAGTGTTCCAATATTCTCTCTAAAAATAATAATGCAAATAATTATCTCAGAAAATTCAAATTAACTAAAATAAGAATTTCCGATCAAATTAAGCACAATTAGTAGAAACGGGAAAATACTGGACATTTAAACACAATTCCCTGATTAATTTTAGTACAATAAACTAACTGAAATCAATAAAATATTGATTCATCACACTCCTCACTCAAGAACATCAAATTACAATTAAAAGTAGTGGACTTGGGTCAAAAAACACTGTTATTCAGCTGTGGTCCCCTATGTTATCATTGGTGGCTCCTTCTATTCAACAAGTTCTCCAAAATCCAACTTAGACTCGTGTAATCGTTTATAACCCCCTCGTGAACGATTACAATGCACATATTTACTGTAGAGGTCGCAAGACTTCGCTTGACTCAATAATCTCAACATGGGTGGGCCCCCCTCCATCATGGGGGACCCAAAACATTAACCTCAAACCACTCCTCACTCAAGAACATCAAATTATAATTAAAAGCACTAGACTTGGGTCAAAAAAAATTGCTATTCAGTTGTGGTCCGCTACGTTATCACTAGTGGTTTCTTCTGTTCAACTGGTTGTCCAAAATCTAACTTAGACTCGCATAATCGTTTACAGCCCCGTGGTAGACGATTACAATGCACATTTTTACTATAGAGCTAGAGAACTTCACTTGACTCAATAATCTCAACATGGATGGTCCCCCCCTCCCTCCATCATGGGGGACCCAAAACATTAACTTCAAGCCACTCCTCACTCAAGAACATCAAATTACAATTAAAAGCACTGGACTTGGGTCAAAAAACACTACTATTCAGCTGTGGTCCCCTACGTTATCACTGGTGGCTCCTTCTGTTCAATAGGTTGACCAAAATCAAACTTAGACTCGCGTAATCGTTTACCGCCCGCTCGTAAACGATTACAATGCTCATTTTAACTGAAGAGGTCGGAGAACTTCACTTGACTCAATAATACCAACATGGGTGGTCCCCCTTTCCATCATGCAGGACCCAAAACATTAACTTCAAGTCACTCCTCATTCAAGAAATCAAATTACAATAAAAGCACTAGACTTGGGTCAAAAAACATTGCTACTGAGCTTTGGTCCCCTACGTTATCATTGGAGGCTCCTTTTGTTCAACAGGTTGCCTAAAATAAAACTTAGACTCGCGTAATCGTTTACAACCCCCTCGTAAACGATTACAATGCACATTTTTAATGTAGAGGACGGAGGACATCACTTGACTCAATAATCTCAACATGGGTGGTCCCCCCCCCCCCCCCTCAGTCATGGGGGACCCAAAACATTAACTTCAAGCCACTCTTCACTAAAGAACATCAAATTAGAATTAAAAGCACTGGACTTGGGCTAAAAAACACTTCTATTCAGCTGTGGTCTCCTACGTTATCTCTGGTGGCTCCTTCTATTCAACAGGTTGTCCAAAATCCAACTTAGACTCGCGTAATCGTTTATAACCCCCTCGTGAACGATTACAATGCACATATTTACTGTAGAGGTCGCAAGACTTCGCTTGACTCAATAATCTCAACATGGGTGGGCCCCCCTCCATCATGGGGGACCCAAAACATTAACCTCAAACCACTCCTCACTCAAGAACATCAAATTATAATTAAAAGCACTAGACTTGGGTCAAAAAAAATTGCTATTCAGTTGTGGTCCGCTACGTTATCACTAGTGGTTTCTTCTGTTCAACTGGTTGTCCAAAATCTAACTTAGACTCGCATAATCGTTTACAGCCCCGTGGTAGACGATTACAATGCACATTTTTACTATAGAGCTAGAGAACTTCACTTGACTCAATAATCTCAACATGGATGGTCCCCCCCTCCCTCCATCATGGGGGACCCAAAACATTAACTTCAAGCCACTCCTCACTCAAGAACATCAAATTACAATTAAAAGCACTGGACTTGGGTCAAAAAACACTACTATTCAGTTGTGGTCCCCTACGTTATCACTGGTGGCTCCTTCTGTTCAATAGGTTGACCAAAATCAAACTTAGACTCGCGTAATCGTTTACCGCCCGCTCGTAAACGATTACAATGCTCATTTTTACTGAAGAGGTCGGAGAACTTCACTTGACTCAATAATACCAACATGGGTGGTCCCCCTTTCCATCATGCAGGACCCAAAACATTAACTTCAAGTCACTCCTCATTCAAGAAATCAAATTACAATAAAAGCACTAGACTTGGGTCAAAAAACATTGCTACTGAGCTTTGGTCCCCTACGTTATCATTGGAGGCTCCTTTTGTTCAACAGGTTGCCTAAAATAAAACTTAGACTCGCGTAATCGTTTACAACCCCCTCGTAAACGATTACAATGCACATTTTTAATGTAGAGGGCGGAGGACATCACTTGACTCAATAATCTCAACATGGGTGGTCCCCCCCCCCTCAGTCATGGGGGACCCAAAACATTAACTTCAAGCCACTCTTCACTAAAGAACATCAAATTAGAATTAAAAGCACTGGACTTGGGCTAAAAAACACTTCTATTCAGCTGTGGTCTCCTACGTTATCTCTGGTGGCTCCTTCTATTCAACAGGTTGTCCAAAATCCAACTTAGACTCGCGTAATCGTTTATAGCCCCCTTGTAAACGAGTACAATGTACATTTTTACTGTAGAGGTCGCAGGACTACAACTGTGGTCTCCTACCTTTTCACTTGTGGCTCCTTTAGTTAAACAAGTTATCCAAAATCCAAGTTAGACACGCGTAATCGTTTGTAGCCCCCTCGTAAACGATTACAATGCACATTTTAGCAGCATCATCTTCACTAATTCAGCTAAATTTATCAAATCACAAACATTACTTCATTCTTGTCTCAGAAACATTATCACTTGCAAAAAATGGAGTCTTCATAATTTAAATTGTACACCAAATCAAAATATAAAGCACTTCAATAACATAGGAAATGAAATTGCAATTATCAATTACATAAATAGATGGAACCAAACATGCATCTTCTATATATTTAACAAAATAGGTTTAATTATAACGTCATGTTCTTGTCCTATACAAAACCTTATACAATAATCAACCATTTTTCTTCCTAGGTACAACATTTCCGGTGTATGGTGTCTTCAGTGCTTGGCTCTTATAACGCCTTCTTGATCCAATCCTCACATACGTCTTGAAATGTGATGGGTTGTTAGACATTCCACCCGGTGCGTTCTTCGACATTTCACCATGTTCGGTCTTGGACATTCCACCCGGTTCGTTGTTCGACAATCCACCAGGCGAAACAATTGTAGTGTTACTGGAACTTGCCATTTCGAACACCCACAACGAGAACCAACTGCGAACACCCACACCCACAACGACAACGAACTGCGAACACCCACACCCACAACGAGAACCAACTGCGAACACCCACAACTGCGAGAACAGCAAGAACGAACTGCGAGAATACCCACAACCACAGCGTGAACACGAGAACGAAGACGGAGCTTTTCGGTGAAAATGAAGAGAAAGAAGCTTCGTTTCTAATGAAATAGGGCAGGGGTATAGTTGGAAATCCAATTTTCTGAATCCCTTTTCACTTTCGAGGACGACTTTTTTTAAAAAACTAAAAATTAAAAAGGACCAATCAAAACTTGACAACTGGCGTTGTCAAATGTGTGTTAAAAAATGATTGTTAAAATAACGGGACCCTATAATCCTACCACTCACTCACTATTACCCTAAAAACTTCATCCGCGAATCTCTTATCAACCCCTAACATTCGGTATTAAGAAAACTCCTACCTAAAGCCCACTCGAGCCTTTCAGAAAATAACAACGGGTAGATAATATTTATTATGAATATTATGACCTTCCAATACGTTTTACTTCAAGCGTTACCTTCCCCTCTCTCGCTTAAAATAGCCTGTTTCCATACATAAAACATTATTAAAGTGCCTTTATCTTTGTTTTTCGTAATATTTTAATACCTTTTTTAACAACTTTTTGACAATGGTCCTGTTTCAATTTATTTTTAAAATTTTTTTTTGAAACAAACCAATCATAAACCACCAAATATGCATTCTTAAAAAGTTGTAAGAAAAATTGTTAAATATTTTTTTTCTTTTTTTTCTCTCCTCTGGTTCCAAAATAGAATGCATGTTGATGCATTTTCTTTCCCCTAATCACGAGAACGCGTGCTATATATAAAAAAAAAATAATCTTCTCTCCTCTCCTATTGTCCAAGCAAAAATGCACTGGCGCCCACAATCTCCCTCTTTAACCAAAATAAGCGTTGCCCATATTGGTACGAAAGCAATGCAAACAGCATAGACACAAAGTAACAGCACTCACAGTATTGAGACTGAGAACGTAAACATCAAAATAAAACCTCTCTATGTTATTGACATAGTCTGCATGGTTTAAATAGGCATGCATAGTTTTACAGAACGGTAATAACAGAAACTTAAAACTAACTATTTGAATTATATGGAAGCCATTACTCTCCCTTAATTCAAATTCTTAAACAATACAATTCCAATATTCTTCCGCATAGTCTCGAACTTATCAGCAGTCAACGTCTTCGTGAATAGATCTGCTAACTGCTCTGTAGTTTTGCAGTAGCACAACTCAATTTTTCCTTTGTTAACTATGTCTCTCAAGAAGTGAAATTTCACTTCTATGTGTTTGCTCCTTCCGTGGCTCACTAGGTTTCGTGCAAGGTTGATGGCTGAAGTGTTGTCCATCTTCAATTTCACAGGATCGTCCGATACCATCTTCAATTCCGTCAGCAGCTCCTCAAGCCAGACTCCTTGACAGGCTGCATAGCATCCTGCAACGTATTCTGCCTCACAACTTGACAGCGCCACCACTGATTGCTTTTTTGAAGACCATGACACTGGTGCCCCATTCATGAAGTAGATGAATCCTGATGTGCTTTTTCGTTCTACAATATCACCTCCATAATCTGAATCACAAAATCCAGCAAGCTTCAAATCACTCTCTTGACTTCCATAAGGGAATAGTATTCCATTGTCTAGTGTGCCTCTGATGTATCTCAAGATACGCTTCGCGGATTCCATGTGGCTTTTCCTTGGTTGGCTCATAAACCTGCTGATCAAGCCTACGCCAAACACCAAGTCGGGTCTACTGTTGCATAGAAATCTTAAAGAGCCAACAATTTGCGTGAACCTTGTTTCATCCACCTCCTCTTCAGTTTCATCTTTCCTAAGCTTCACATTCACTTCCAATGGGGACCGTGCAGCATTACACCGGTGCATATTAAACCGTTTGAGTAACTCCGTTGCATACTTTTGTTGGTGCATAACGATCCCTCCTTTTAAGCGTGCAAACTCCATTCCCAGGAAGTAACACAGTTCACCCAAATCTGTCATCTCGAAGTCTGATTTCATTACCTCCTTGAACTCATTAATATCTTTTTCGTTTGAACCTGTAACAAGAAGGTAATCCACATATAAACAAACAATCAACAAATTACCTGTTACGACCTTCTTAACGTATACTCCATGTTCAACTCTGCATTTTTCAAATCCATATCGATTCAGCGCTGAATCTATCTTCCTATTCGAGGCTCTGGGTGCTTGTCGCAGACCGTATAGTGCCTTTTGTAACCTGTATACCTTTTCCTCTTTGTCTCTCTCTCTAAATCTAGGAGGCTGTTGAACATAAACCTCTTCTTCCAATGTTCCATGAAGAAATGCGGATTTCACATCTAGCTGGAATATCTTCCATCCTCGTGCACATGCAATAGCAATCACCAGACGTATGGTCTCTAATCTTGCAACTGGCGCAAAGACTTCGTCAAAATCTACACCTTTCTTCTACAGAAATCCCCTTGCAACGAGTCGTGCTTTATGTTTCGACACACTACCGTCTGGGTTCAACTTTCTTTTAAACACCCACTTAACACTTATACTACGCTTGCCAGATGGAAGATCCACCAACTTCCACATTTTATTCCTGTCAATTGATTGAAGTTCCTCTAACATTGCATTTCTCCATACTGCTTGTTTCAAGGCTTCATCCACATTTACAGGTTCTGCTCCAGCCAACAGAGCAATGTGAATCAAGCTTCCATCTTCATCAATTGCTTCATCTGAATATACTTCGTAATCATCGAATCTGGATGATCTTGTTGTTTGTCTTCTTGGTCTCAAAGTTTCATCACTATCGCAAACAGGGACTTCCTCTGTCAAAGGAACAACCTCAACGCTTCCTTGTCCTTCATTGGTGATTCCATGCATGCATATGATTCCAATCCCATGACTCATTCTCAAGCACATCAACGTCTCTGCTAATAATCATTTTCTGCTTTATCGGGTCAAAAAGCTTGTATGCCCCAGTTGGATGATAGCCCACAAGCACCATCGGCTCACCTTTGTCTTCAAGCTTAGTTCATTTCTGATCTGCAACATGAACAAATGTTAAAGATCCAAATACCTTTAGATGCTTCACTTGGTGTTGATCCCGTCCATATTTCTTGTGGAACCTTTCCTTCCAACCGTTTGGTTGAATACCTGTTGAGAAGATAGACAGCTGTCGTCACAGCTTCAGCCCATAGATTCAGTGGCAAATTCTTCTCCTTAAGAAGACATCTGGCCATATTCATGATCGTCCGATTCCTTCGTTCTACCAATGCATTGTGCTGAGGCGTGTACGGTGCGATCACCTCATGTATTATGCCTTTTTCTTGGCAGAACAGTTCGAAAGCATGTGAAGTGAACTCTCCCCCACCATCAGTTCGTAGGATCTTCAGAGTCTTACCACTCTCACGTTCTACATTAACTACATATTTCTTGAAAATCTCCAATGCTTCACCTTTTGTTCTGATCACAAATACCAAGCTCATGCTGCTAAACTCATCAACGAAAACAATGAAATACCTATTTCCTACAAAGACGGTGTTTCGAGTGGTACGCAGATATCAGCATGTACAACGTTCAAGCATTCCTTTGACCTTGTTTCTACTTTCTTCTGGAATGATTTCCTTGGTTGTTTACCTGCCAAACAGGATTTACAAGCATCAACAGGTAACGAAATGTGAGACATACCTAACACCATGGTCTTTTCTTCGAGCCTCTGCAGATCTCTAAAATTCAAGTGGCCAAAACGTAGATGCCACATCCAACTTTCATCATTTTTCAACGCTGCGAAGCATTGTATATTTTGTACTGCATCGAGACAGACCTGAAATGTTCTGTTCTTTGAAAGCCTGCTGGTCAAGATTAATTTGCCATTACTGTCGTATAGTTTCACTTGATTCTGATCACCCATGGTCACTGAAAAACCCTTTTCAACAAGTTGTCCGATGCTCAGGAGATTACATTTCATGTCAGGTACGAACAACACATTCGAAATTACCGCTCTTGATCCATTTTTTCTATTGAAGATAACGTCACCCATACCTTCAACCTTAAGCGTGCTGTCATCAGCGAATTTGACCTTGCTCTTCTTTGTATTATCAAAGTTAACCAGCCATTCTTTGTTGCAAGTCATATGATTCGAGCAGCCCGAGTCGAGATACCAGTTCTTGTTCTTCGAATTCACACATTCAGTGGTCGTCATTACCATCAATGTCAGTGTGTCTTCTTCTGATTCTTCTTGAACAATATGTGCGTCCTTTTCTATGCTTGAAGACTTACTTTGATTCGCTCTTTCTGGAAAACATTCAGAAGCAAAATGACCATACTTATGACAGTTAAAACATTCGATATTCCTTTTATCTTTCTTTTTCTTCAAACCCTTTTTGTAATATTTCTTGTCCTTTGAGTCAGAGGATTTGCTTGAATCAGATCTTTCGTCTGGTTCTTCTACATTTGCACCACTTCCTTCCTTCTTCCACTTACCTTTCCTAGATTTTCCTTCCCATTTCTTGAACTTCTTTTTCTCTTCGCCTTTCACATGTTTGACTTTAAGTTCTTGATCATCACGTTTCTTAGAGTTCCTCTCACGCTTCCTCATCTCATATGCTTCTAAAGAACTCTGAAGCTCCTCTACCTTGAGCGTTCCAACATCTCTTGATTCTTCAATAGCAACAACAATGTGATCAAACACCTCCGGTAGCGATCTCATGATCTTTTCGATGATCATAGTATCTGTAACGACTTCTCCGCAAGCTTTCATCTGATTTGCGATCGTTATAATTTGGCTGAAGCAGTCACTTATTCTACCATCTTCCTCCATAACCAGATGATCATATTTTCTTCTTAAAGCTTGGAGTCTTACCTTCTTAACTTTTTCTCCTCCAGAATAACATTGCACCAGAATACTCCACGCTTCCCTAGCTGTGTTTACATTTTGGATTTTTTCAAAGTGTGTATCGTCTACACACTGATGAATGATCAGCAGCGCCTTATCATCCTTTTGCTTGAATTCCTTTTTCTTATCTTCTTTTCCAGAAAGATTCGGCTCAGCCCCTTCAATCACGTCACTGACACCTTGTACTCAGAACACCACGCGCATCTGGGTGCTCCAGCTGTTCCAATTTTTTTCTGTGAGGATCGGGAACTGTAATGAAGAGAGATCAGCCATTAGCACTGTTGCTTTCTTGACCAAGAACAACTCTCTTATTGATCGCCCAACGTTTCAGCCACCCTTCTCCACCACGGCAGAATATCCGTGAAGAATGAAAGAAACCGAACGCGCCCTAGGTTCTCGGAACCTGGCTCTGGATACCACTATTGGTACGAAAGCAATGCAAACAGCATAGACACAAAGTAACAGCAGTCACAGTATTGAGACTGAGAACGTAAACATCAAAATAAAACCTCTCTATGTTATTGACATAGTCTGCATGGTTTAAATAGGTATGCAGAGTTTTACAGAACGATAATAACAGAAACTTAAAACTAACTATTTGAATTATATGAAGCCATTAGCTCATGCAAAGAATAAGGAAAAAAGAGAATAAACGTTGCCCATGCAATGGGACCCACAACTCAATAAAGGTTCATAAAAGAGATTCAACTGAGTAATAATGGAGTCAAATTCCTTATAATACTCAACCACCGACGTTTTTGTAGTAAGTTCAATAAGTCTTCCATTGGGTTAGCACAAACATCAACAAAGCACTCAAGAACTAGCTTTTGGTATTCCTTTTATGACAAGGCAACACAAGTGATAGATTTTGAAATTGCAGAATGCCATTACAAAGCTTTTCCATCCATATGTACAATTAAGAACTTAACTCTAACATCCTTGGGCGTGTTCATAATTAGAAAAGAATTATCACATTGACAAAGACGTTCTCAGCTTTGTGTGTTGCAAAGTTGATCCTACCTAAACGTGCATTGGTCAGCTCTAAAACTTGCGAGTTCAACCAATCATCCCTCTAATCTAAATGCGAGACACTCTTCTAAGTCCTTCATAACTGCGACATTTTTGTGTGGCCTCTGTTAGGAAATGACACTTTTTCTATAATGTGATTTATTTAAGTGTATCTTTCATATCACGTAAAGGACAAAAATTTAACTTTTCATCTCCAACCCATAATGTCTTTAATTATTACAAAACACAACAAACACTATAATGACTATAAATATCAAAACATAACATACTAATTTCTTGACTTTTGCTCTCCTAAAACATTAAAACATTACTGTTGGCAATAACTGTCAAATAATTCCTAAATTTAAGTTTATTCTATTAAAACTTTCCTAAAAACTTAAATCTTTTCATCCAGCTTCCTTTAATCATAGAACAACACAATAGGCAATAGCTTTGTATGCATATCAACAATTTACATTTTACTGCCCACACGTTCTAACTCCACTCTTCCTTTTTTTATTTGTTCTTATATGAAGTGAAACCAAACATTAATGTGCTTACTTCTTTCATGATTGATCGAGTTCTTTGCTAACTTAGTGGCCAACCTATTATCACTTGGATCACAATCTTTTTTTCTTGCTTCACCTTTAGGGTGCATAGAAAGATTCTTAAGCCAAACAACATGACATATACTCTAAGACACTGCAACGTACTCGGTCTCATAGGTTAACAACGTTACAATAGGTTGCTTCTTAGAAAACTAG
Organism: Vigna reflexopilosa; assembly: GCA_027742785.1. Lineage (NCBI taxonomy): Eukaryota > Viridiplantae > Streptophyta > Magnoliopsida > Fabales > Fabaceae > Vigna > Vigna reflexopilosa. Next base: position 27,218,457 of record CM050914.1, on the reverse strand, counting down.
GTGAATGTTGTATTTTCATTGAAGAAAACATAGCCCGCCATGTTTTTCTGATCATTTATTTCTCCACACCAATCACTTTCCAAGTAGCCATTAATTCGGTAGGTAATCATCTGACTTATATAACAGGCCAAAATATATTGTTCCTCTTAAGTGTCAATTCTTTCATTCCATGCTCAGAGGACCTACTTTAAGTTGTAAGACCCCTTCTTCAATCTCAACACTTCCTTTTCTTCTCTTCTTTGCACGTAGTTGAGTGGTTGTCAACATATACCTCCTCTTCCAAAACTTCATTAAGAAATGCCGACTTCACATACATTTGTTGAATTGTTCATTTCTGTTGGGCTGCTAAGGAGATCAATAGTCGAATTGTTTCCATCTTCGTTACTAGCGTGAACACCTCATCATAGCCAACTCCCTTTTTTTGCTTATACCCCTTCACCACGAGCCAAGCTTTATATCGCTCTTCTTCTCCACACACATTGGTTTTTCTCTTATACACCCATTTTACACCAATGGGTCGAGCTCCTTTCGGTAGATCGGTAAGCTCCCATGTATTATTGTGTTCAATTGCCTCGACCTCTTCATTCATTACCTTTTGCCACTTGTCTTCTTGCATGAGCTTTTCAAAACTCAGATCTTCAACACCTACCAAGAGACACACAACATGTACTTTGTTATTGGAGTTCTAGAGGTTCGTCTTCTTCATCATTAATTGTTAAGATTTCTCTCATTAATTTTGTTAATACAAAATTGTCTAAAGAATCGATCCTCTAAGGCAACCCATGTTTTGTGTTTAACAAAGAGCATTAAATGAGATATTGCTACTTAAGAAAAGTTGTGTAAGAAAAATAGTAGTGTCTGACGAAGAAGTGTCTTATAATGTCTGAAGTTGAAGTATACTTTCTAGAACAAATTGTTTAAATGGATTAGAAAATCATAAACAACGTTTAGAAGAAAGTATCACTCATTGAAATCTCTCAATAGACTATATGAGCCAAATAAGTTAGCTTCTTAAGAAAACAAAAGTCTATCTCTTATATGACATTAAGGTTAAAATAAATGTCTATTCAATATAGTGTTATATCAAGCAAAACTTTCTATATAAAACATTGTCTGATGAATGACCTTTGAAACACTTTAGTCTTTGAAAGTAATTCATGGTAATATCATCTGATGAATATGTATGTGATTTGTCTTTCCGAATGATGCATTTATTAATAAAAAATGATAATGATATAATGTCTTGGAGATGCTACACTACTTAATGCTTATCAACGTTAAAAACATTTAATGTATGTACGAAAAAGTATTTCAATGTTTGTATCCTTTGTTCTTTATATCCGTATAGATCAATAAAGCAGAAATATATGGTCAGAATCACGACACCAAAGAAAAAGATGTTGTGAGAGAAGAAGAATGTTCTGGGAATGTTTCCTTGAAGCCATTTGCTATGTCACATCGTACAAGCTCAAGTTTCACTTAAGGCTATAAGAAAAAGCTTTAGACCCTATAAAGTACACTAAAGTCACAGTTCCCATATAAAGGCTACTAACTCTTTAAAAATTAACTTCTTAGTCTAATGTTTATTTTTCAAGAGAAACTATATATAGACGAAATCTTAAAGAGAAGATGTTGATGAAAAAGCGCAAGAAAGATAACACAAGAATAAATAGCAATGTGAAAATAGAGAAAAGCTAAAAGTTTTCTTATACCGTCTAAAGCTTAATATCTTTTAAAAGAAAAATCTTTGTATAGAAAGAAACAGTTTCAAGTGTTACAAATTGTATTGTATTTGAATATATATCCTTTGCTGATAGTTGTTCATTTGTACCTTGTAGAGAATCAATTTGTGGATTTGTTGTATGTTCTGAAGAGAACTCAAATACTTGGTTGTTGAGCTGAGGTTGAGTTAAACGTCTAGGAAATTGTTCAGGGTTAGATAATGGAGAGGCTAAACACATCATAGTTGTGTTGATAAGGAACAAGAGTGATACTCATTGTAACCAGGAGTGGTGAGAACACCTAGTGAGATCTTAGAGAGGTAAAACTCGTGTAATCTTCAAAAAGATTAGTGAAATCCCTTAAAAGTTCTTAAGGGAGAACTAGATGTAGCTCAGGTTGATTGAACCATTATAAATATCTGTGATTTACTGCCTTGACATTCAAACATGTTCTATTTACTAATGTCATAAAAACTAGTGTCTAATTTTACAATCCATATATATATATATATATATATATATATATATATATATATATATATATATATATATATATATATATATATATATATATATATTCTCATTACAAAGTCATTCGTGTTAAGAGTTTATCGTCTATAAGACTGAATTGTCTAAACGTTCTCATATGTTTTGATGTTTAACAAATAACATTAAATGAAATGAGCATACAGCTATGTTGTCATTAGAATTACAAAATAGTTGGAATATAAGTGATGCATGAAAATACTCTCATTAACCCAAATAACTTAGGAAAAGTCTTAGAAAAACACCTAGGTATTAACAAGACGCACTACTAAACTATTTCCAAATTAATTCGTTAATGAGAGTCTTACTAAATACAAATGTTATATATCGCTAGATGATAACGGTTGAAAATACCATTGTCTGTGATGTAATTCTGACACTAAATGCACCCTTTTCTGCTTAGAAACTTGCTTGGAATCATGTTTTTCTATTAAGTTGTGTGAATAAGAGAGTTGAGGTTGAATTCAATGACTTTATGACTAATTTCCCTTGTTTTGGTCGAGAATGAGGTAATACTGAAACCAGAGATGAAGAGCCAAGGAGATAGAGCTCAGAAAGACGTGGAAAAGTACCAGAAGGAAAGACAACACGCAACTTAGGCGCCCTGGATGGAGGCTCAGGCGCTGAAGATCGACGTCCACCGCCCGGGCGCCCCTTCTAGGCACTTGAGCGTCGGGCCCCGAGGCTTGGGCGCTCCTCTTTGAGGCTCAAGCCCCACATGACAAACCGTCCACTGCCCGGGCGCCCTAACTAGGGCGCCTGAGCGCCGTGCGTCATGGATCAAGCTCAGTTTCTGCTCTATTTTGAATCTATTGGACCATGCCCTATTTCTACTCTGTTCCGACTCTATTTAAAGGATCCAGACACTCTAGGTTTTGTATCTTTGGCAGAGCAGAGAAAAGAACACACTCTCTCACCTTCAGAAGGCGGATTTGGATGTGGAAGCTCCTTTCCCCAATTCTTAGGGTGTTTCTATCTCATTCTTCTCCATTGTTCATATAGTTTCTCCATGTCTTTGGGGAACTAAACTCTATTTATTGTTGGGGGATGATGTAACCTTGTGAACTCTCATGTATTTGAATTTATTCTCAATAATATATGCTTTTTCATTAATTGTTAGAGTAATTCATCTGTTTCAACGCTTGTTGTGTTTAATTCATTCATTAGCATGATTTATGAATTGCATGAGTGTCGAGAGGTTCCTTTCAATTTAGGTTCGTGTTTAATTACTCCCAAGAGTAATATTTCTGGGATGAGGGTATGAGTCTTGGTCTTCTTAAAGCTAGGAATGTTAGGAATTGCATTAACTAGGATTAAGGACAGGCTTATTCACCGAGGAATCAGGTTTAGATGATTTAGTGAGTGACGTTAACATTAATGCAAAAAGAAGAATTCTTACATACATGAGAAGGAACTTGGTGAAATCTAACCCCAACAACATACTCGCCTCATATTAATCAACATCCGTTCATTATTTTGCTCCTCTGCTATTGATCCAATTGCATTCATATTTAATTTAATGTCTTTGCATCTGAAACCAATGATCTCGTTTTCTTTAAGTCTTAATTAATTGAGTTATCACACGACAGTCTAGTGCCGAGAGTCCTCTGGGATACGATACTTGGTCTTACCATTTTATATTACTTGTGCGATTCAGTACATTTGTCGATCCATCAACAGGTCTTGGACTCCGTTCTTGGAGACCATAGATTTTGTTCAACATTAGACAATAAACAAACAAACTTCAATATGTCTTAGTAGATAAAATTGTCAAGATAATGTTTTTGGAAAGCACGATGAAAGTTTCAAATGACATTCCAAAAACTTGTGATGGAAAACACCTTGCTAAACGCATGTGCTGAATATAATAGAGAAAAATATAAAGCGTTTACATAGGCTAGATGATACCATGTGCTAAACGATCCACTTCATCCAATGGTGAAGTCTCCAATCAATTGCTTAGTATCTTAGTGTGAAGCTTAAATGATAAAATCCTACCTGAATGATGGAAAACACAAAAAAAAAACACTTTGTTGTTCTGAACAGGCATTAAATGTCATTAAATGATCAACATTTAAAAACAACAAAAGTGATAAGAGAAAAGACATATTTGTTGTACCTATATCTACTCTACTTTATGCATATTGCTTATTACATGTATCCACCTACTCCATCCTATATAAATCTGAAGTGGAGGTTAGGCACAAAGAAGATGGTAACGGAATGTTCTCTCCATCATAATTTATGCCAAATAAATTGTACTACTTACTTTTGTCAAAGTACCGAAAAAACAAGCCTCCTTTGACAAGTTGACTTTAGTCAACGACTGCTTCATATGACAACATTGAGTAGACTCAAGGATCTGAAGTACCTGAAAAACTCTAGAAGGGGGGGTTGAATAGTGTTTATGGAAAATGTTTTTCGTAACCTTTTTGATATAACACGTTATCAAGCGTGTGAAATATTCTTTTGAAAGCTTAGACGTTCAACTTGAAATATATGCGTTGATAAGATCGTCGTGCTATTCAGAATGTTTCTATTGTAGTGTTTGTAAGAACTTCCTCTAAAAAGAAGGGATCGTTTAGCTTGAAAGTTCTTATATTTTAAAATATAAAACTCAACTACAGGTTTTCTAAGAGGGTCGTTTAGTAAAGACAAGAGAAAATAACATAAGAGATTTTATACTAGTTCGCTCCAACTGAGCTATGTCCAGTCTCCTCCGTAGAGGGTTCCATTATAATCTTCACACGATTACAAATGAGTATTAGCACCACTCATGATACTCAACTACCTCGCCGAGATTTCCTTTGAGTATTCGCATCACTCCTAGTACTCAGCTCCTTACCAAGATTTCCTTGAGTATTCACACCACTTCTGGTACTCAACTCCCTACCGAAATTTCCTTGAGTATTTGCACCACTCCTGGTACTAGACTACCGCACCTAGATTCCTCAACTTAAAGGAGTTCAGTTGTAAGTATTTTAATTATCTTTAGAATTGCAATCAATAATTGCTTACAAGTAGTTCAGACTATATCTCTTTACAAGAGGATTTGATTACAATACATTACAATCTAAACACTCGCAAGTGTTTCTCTCTACTCTCTTAGAGTAATAAGAAATTTGAGGCTTAAGCTCTAGAGCATCTCTTTCTCTTTCTTTTATCTTCTCTTTTCTTCAGCTTAGATGTATTCTTTTGTTTGAGCTCTTTTCTCTCTTTTTCTCTTTATGATGGATATGTCGTTGTAACCTTGTGCTCTTGTGCTATTGATAACGGTTGAAAATACCGTTATCTATGATGTAATTCTGACACCCTTTTCTGCTTAGAAACTTGCCTGCAATCATGTTTTTCTGTTAATTTGTGTGAATAAGAGAGTTGAGGTTGAATTCAATGACTTTATGACTAATTCCCCTTGTTTTGGCAGAGAACGAAGTAATACTGAAAGCAGAGATGAAGAGCCAGGGAGATGGAGCTCAAAAAGGCTTGGAAAACCCTAGAAGGAGGGACAACACGCAGGTTGGGCGCCCTGTATGGAGGCTCAAGCGTTGAAAATCGACGTCCACCGCCCGGGCACCCCTTCTGGCGCTTGATCATCGGGCCCCGAGGCTTGCGTGCCCCTCTTGAAGGCTCAAGCCGTACATGACAGTTGTCCACCGCCCAGGCACCCCAAATGGGGTGCCTGAGCATCGAGCGTCGAGGATAAAGCCAAGTTTCTGCTCTGTTTTGACTCTATTGGATCGGGCCATATTTCTACTCTGTTCCGAATCTATTTAAAGACTCAAGGGCTCTAGGTTTTGTATCTTTGGTAGAGAAGAGCACAACAGCACACTCTCTCACCCTCAGAAGGCGAATTTGGATGTGGGAGCTCCTTTCCCCAAGTTTTAGGATTTTTCTATCTCATTCTTCTCCATTGTTAACTTAATTTCTCGATGTCTATGGGGAACTAAACCCTTTTTGTAATTGGGGGATGATGTAACCTTGTGAACTCTTATGTATTTGAATTTATTCTTAATAATATATGCTTTTTCATTAACTGTTAGAGTAATTCATCTGTTTCAACGCTTGGTGTGTTTAACTCATTCATTAGCATGAGTTATGAATTGCATGAGTGCCGGGAGGTTCCTTTCAATTCAGGTTCTTGTTGAATTACTCCCAAGAGTAATATTTCTCAGGGATGAGGGTATGAGTCTTGGTGGTCTTAAAACTCTTGATCTTCACATCTTATTACTAGGAATGCTAGGAATTGCATGAACTGGTAATTTGGGACAGGCTTATTCGTTGAGGGATTGGGTTAGGTGATTTAGGGAGTGACGTTAATATTAATGCATAAAGAAGAATTCTTATATACATGAGAGGAAACTTGGTGAAATTTAACCCCAACAACTTATTCATCTCATATTAAACAACATTCGTTCATCTCTGTTCTGTTCTTCTATTGATCAAACTTGCATTCATATTTAATTTTCTATTTTTGCCTCTGAAACTAATGATCTCGTTTTTCTAAAGCCTTAATTAATCTTGTTATCTCACGACTTTCTAGTGCCGAGAGTCTTCTGGGATACGATACTTGGTCTTACCATTCTATATTACTTGTGCGATTCTGTACACTTGTCGATCCAACCAACAACTATCACACTAACAAATTTTGAGTTTTGAATACATGTGCTCTTAAAGACTTGTTCTTGAAGGAATCAAAGCTTAACTTGGTGGGTGAAACCAAGAGTGGGTGAAACTCAACTAGACAAATGTATCTGGAGGATACCCGGAGTGTCTATGGATATTAGGAATGGTATAATACTGTGCAATCAGGAGTGGATGAAACTCAACTAGTCAGAGTAACGGTGGTTAATGATTTGGGATACTAGGAGTGGTGAGAATACCTAGTTGTAATCTTGATGAAGATTATAGTGGAACCCTCTAAGTTGTTAGAGGAGATTGGACGTAGCTCGGTGGAGCAAACTAATATAAAAACGACTGTGTGTTTATTGATTTATTCTCTTTAAACGTTTCTCTTACAAAACATGCAGTTGCACTTTATTTTTGATATAAAAGTTAAAACTATTAAACGATTTTTTGTTAAAGAGCAAGTTTTATTAAAACACTACAACAAATATTTTTCAACAACTGAAACGCACTTGAAAAGAATTCATTGTTTAAACTGATCGCTAAAGTCGAGCGTTTAACAACTTATGTAAACCCTTTAATCCTCAACAAAAGTGCTATATTATATCCTCATCACAAAGTCATTCAACATTGTTTTACAAAAGGTTTTAAAAGTTGTACCTTAGTGTCTTGCTTTTCTTCTAAGCTTTTTCAAACTCTTGTAAAACATCACATTCATAAACCATTTGCAAAAAATTTTAGAAACATTATTCACCCTCATCCCTTTAGTGTTTTCCTTTGATTTTAAATGTATTCGGAGATTTTACAACAAGTTTTTCAGCTCCCGCTTTCAGTTTCCAAGCTTCTGCTTCCTGATTCTGAGCTTTCAGCAAACTTCTCCTCTATGTTACAAGAATATTCTAAAATACAAGTATGAGTGAATGTCTGGCCAGATCCGTCGTTGTCATTTTATAGCTAACTAACAAAACTAATTCTATCAACAACATAACAATTGTTGCTGACTTTTATTATAACAAACTATTCCATACTTCTAATGTGAGTAGTGAAACATGTTTAATTCGAAGAGTCATTCATTGTGTTTATCAAGTTGGTAGTTCTTATTAACATTCAATTTTTCAATTGCAACCTTAAGCACAATATGCGATGAAGAAAAATGAATTGAATTTAGAAGATAGTGAAACATGGGAAGGGCTTGAAACTCCACATTCATTCTTACATCTATTGAAGAACAACTACATCATATTTCTCTATTTGCTCTGATACTTGGATGAATTGTAGGTAGGTATAATGACTGAAATATAACTAGAAAGGAGGAAGCTATATTTGCTGGAAGTGTTCTACATTGGAATAATTTTTAGGTTTAATACCTATTTTGGTCCCTCTTTTGGGGGGATTTGTTCGAAGTGGTCCTCCCTTTTTTAAAAAGTTCACTAAAGTCCTAGTTTTTGCAAAAATTGTGCAAGTTAGTCATTTTTGCTAACGGCGTTAATTTTGCTAATGGCAGAGTTGTCAGCTGGCTATTATGTGTTAAAAAAAATTATTAATTGTGACGTGGAAATGTAATAAAATTAGGGTTAAAATTAAAATTGAAATTAGGGTAATTAGGCACAGTGATTTTGGTCAGATGCAATTGGGATTTCTTTGCGATTGGGATTTCTTGGCGATCTCATCGCCATCTCCGATTCTAGTGTAGACCCAGCTACTGATGGGTTCCAGATTCTCTCCTTCTCGCGCTCTCTCTCTGTTTCACCACCACCGCCCCTCTCCGCGCTTCGTGACAACAAACAACACCATTTTTTCCTTCATCGCTCTATCACGGCTTCACCACCTCGCGTGAATAGTTAGCTCCTGACCTTGGGTTTCGCTGTTGCTCGCCCTCCATCGATCGGTGTGGCTGCTGGCAATGCCTCCCTTCCTTTTCTTCATGGCTATTACAAACCCTGATTTTCTAAATCATATTGTATCTTCTTTTTCTACCCAACATTCTTCTGCCTAAAATTGTTATATTGGTGATCCATTTGCTTCATATCCCTCTTGGTTTTTTTCTCATTCTTCTATTTTCCCTTCATTAAAAATCTTCCTTTTTTGTTATTTTTTTCTTCAGTCATCAATTTGTGCTTTTAAGGTGCGTGTTTTTTATTTCCTTCAACTCAATTGAGAAAAAAAAGGGAGAGATTAGGCATTGTAGATTGATGGGGTGGGTGTTTTGAGTCCTACTTATTCTTTGTTGCAGGGTTTCGGTTTCTTTGTTACATGACCCTTAAAAAGTGAAGGAATGACTTTTGATTCTTCTAGGGAATCTAGCTTTTTGATTCCTCAAGAGAAGAATTTGTGCCCCTCAAATGGGTCGGTGTTGGACGACTAATCGATCAAAAGTTGTGGTTGTTTTAGCAGTTCTTGCTACCTGTGTTGTTTCAACGGGAATTTAGGAGAGACACGTTTTGATTTGGAGAATGCAAAGGAAGTGGTTGCTGAGAAAGAGGATGACGAGGAAGACGAGGACATCTTCCATTCTTTTGCCTTATTACTCCCAAATTACCACAATTTCAATTTTAATTTCAACCCTAATTTTATTACATTTCCTCGTCACAATTAATAATTTTTTTTAACACATAATAGCCAGCTGGCAGCTCTGCCGTTAGCAGAATTAACGCCGTTAGCAAAAAAGACTAACTTGCAGGGTTTTTGCAAAAAATAGGACTTTAGTGAACTTTTTAAAAAAGGGAGGATCACTTTGAACAAACCCCCCCCCCAAAAGAGAGACCAAAATAGGTATTAAACCTAATTTTTATTAGGGTTAAATATGTTTTTGTTCTTGAACTTTGACCTGAAAATAAAATTCGTTCATATCAGAAGTTATAATATATTTTAGTCCCTAAACTTTAAAAATGAATGAATATAATTTTTTTAACCCAATTACATTAATTTTTTTTTGTGTTAAATGCGTTTTTCAACTTACATTAAAGAGATAATATATCAAATAGTATAAATAACTTAAATACTAACCTGAAACACATTTAACACGTCAAAAAATTTAACTGAATTTAAAAGATTATATTTATTATTTTTAATATTTAAGAACCATTCAAGTTTTCAACAAGAAATAATTTCAATTTCGTGGAAACTAAAAATATATTTAAGCCTTTTTAATAAAATATTCTACTTTTCTCATTGATCAACAACATTATTTATATTAATATTAATGAAATTTGAACTGCCTAAGAAATTAAGAGATATAATTATCATACTGACTTTCTTTTAAACTAGAAGTGCCGATACAACTACGAATACATTTAACATACTGAAACAGAAAATATAAGTTCACGTTAATTCATAAAGTAAATATTTATCATTATTACGAAGGAGGAAAAACATGAAAATGGTAAAAACATATGCAAAATGGGGCAAAGCACCAACTTATATTGTCAACAATCAACACTGAACACCCATCGAAGAGAACTCAATTCAGTTTCTCGGAACCAATCCCAATGCTGGGTTTTTTTCTCATTGCGGGGCAATCCTGTAAGAGAATTGGTCGTGACTGTTCTTGATTCACCTTTCTTAGAGCTCTTATTTTCTATCTTCCAGAGATAGTTGTAATGCTAGCAGTGTTGGTGGAGGAAAATCTATGACTTACTTTAGATGACTCCGAATTCAGCAGATTTTGCCTCAAGATGAATGCAGGTTGACTTGGAGGAGGAAGAAACGCAACCTCACTGTTAAGCATAGAAATTACTGCAGCCATAGAGGGTCGGTCTATAGCAAGTTCTTGTACACACAGAAGAACTATGTGAGTGCACCTTAAAATATCTTTATGGTGACTAGGATCATATACTTCTGGATCTATTAAAGAAGATATGTTGTCTTCCCTCCATTGTATCCAGGCCTAAAATGAAAAAAAAAAAAAAATCAAACATTTGTATGTTGTTTGAACAAAAGGCAAATGTTTCTGTGAATGAGAAATGACTTGCTGAGACTTACAAATCCCAAGAGGCTAAGAACATGTTCATCCTCATAAAAGCTTGAATTTCTTCTTCCACTTAGAATCTCTAGTGCCAAAACACCAAAGCTAAAGACATCTGATTTCTCTGAAAACAGTCCTTGCATTGCATATTCAGGGGACATATAGCCACTGCGTTAAAATGTTAAAAAGTCATTCTCCAAGTATTGAAATAAATTATGGTGGACAGAAGAGCAGACGTACTATGTTCCAACAACTCTGTTAGTGTTGGCCTGATCTTCACTCCCTCCAAAGATTCTAGCCATACCAAAGTCTGATATTTTTGGATTTAGCTCTTCATCTAACAAGATATTACTTGTCTTCAAATCTCTGTGTATGATTCTTAGTCTGGAGTCCCTGTGAAGATATAACAATCCTCGAGCTATTCCTTCTATTATGCTATAGCGCTTCTTCCAATCTAGAAGTTTACTTTTTGATTGATCTAAAAAATATAATGGTAGAATTATATGTTA